>JABXJD010000008.1:6657500-6962500 GCA_013375575.1 Percina caprodes
GGACAAGAAACACAAGGAATGGACATTAGACCAGTGGAAATCTGCGCTTTGGTCTGATGAGTCCAAGTTTGAGATCTTTGGTTCCAACCGCCGTGTCTTTGTGTGACAGAGAAAAGGTGACCGGATGGATTCTACGTGCCTGGTTCCCACCATGAAGCATGGAGAAGGAGGTGTGATGGTGTGGGGGTGCTTTGCTGGTGACAATGTTGTGGATTTATTCACAATTGAAGGCATACTGAACCAGCATGGCTACCACAGCATCCTGCAGTGGCATGCCATTTCATCCAGTTTGCGTTTAGTTGGACCATCATTTATTTTTCATCAGGACAATGACCCCAAACACACCTCCAGGCTCTGTAAGTGCTATTTGACCAAGAAGGAGAGTGATGGAGTGCTGCGCCTCCACTGTCACCAGACCTGAACCCAATCAAGATGGTTTGGGGTGAGCTGGACCGCAGAGTGAAAGCAAAAGGGCCGACAAGTGCTGAGCATCTCTGGGAACTCCTTCAAGACTGTTGGGAAACCATTTCAGGTGACTACCTCTTGAAGCTCATCAAGAGAATGCCAAGAGTGTGCAAGCAGTAATCAGAGCAAAGGGTGGCTACTTTTAAGAAACTAGAATATAAGACATGTTTTCAGTTATTTCACAGTTTTTTGTTAAGTATAATAATAATAAAAGCATAATTCTACATTCATAGTTTTGATGCCTACAGTGAGAATCTACAATGTAAGTAGTCATAAAAATAAAGAAAACACATTGAATGAGAAGGTGTGTCCAAACTTTTGGCCTGTATATTATGATCTCAATTTAATTTTTTTGTCAGTTTAACCTGATTAACTAGTGTAATAAACAGAATAATTATTTTGTGAATTGCAACCAATAACTGCCGTGCAATAACTGTACTCAGCAGTTATGTTCACACATTGTATCACATGTTTTCCAACCTGATTCTGATTGTAAAATAAAAATGGTAAGGCCATGGATGACAAAGACAAGTGTTTTCCAATTACATATGCCTGTGGTATTAAACCCAAAAACTAGAAAAAAAACATTATTTGTGTAATCAACTTTTTGCTTTTCTCCACTGGGCAGCTAATTTCCATACACTCCTAATATGAGCCCAACTTGTTTCTCCCAAATGCAAATGTTTCAATTTCATCTCTGACTAAAATTAAATTGCATTAACAGTTAGTGAATCCATTCTTCGTCCTTTGTCATGTCTCCCTTTCCCTTCTCCCCTAGCTCTCTGTCTCTCCTCTTACTGGTGACTGGGCTGTTATTAGAACATAGCGTAGCCATGACGCTTGAGATGTGAAATTGAAAAGCCAGTCAGCTGTTTAAATATCCCATTTATTGTCACACGCTAATGAAAACAATCTTTCACTGTTGAATTTGAATAGACAAAATTGCATTTAAAAATACATAAACCAAGAGAGCCTGACAAATGTGAGATGATAGGGGGAGACAGTTAGAGGAGAGGATCGTGTGGCCAAGCAGAAGAATAGAGAGCCTGCATGCTGTTCATTATGGAGGATATAGGATCATCCATGCTTCAAATACAGTAAAAAAATGGTTTTCCTTGTACCAAAATGGAACTTTATGTCCTGTTTTTATGACCAACTTATCTTCATATACAGCCCCACGAGTATCCAGTCCCAACAAGCTTAAAGATGTCAAGTTTTTTGGGGGGTTGTGTGTATGCATTTTTGTCTGTCTGTCCAATGGCTCTCCCTAGCATCTGAGCCTTGGATTGTTTACTACAGATGGTGAAAGGCCTATGGTATTGATTAACATCACTTCTCAAATAACAAAACGGTTTCCTATGCTACCTCTGGCAAAAGCATATAAAAATAGAATTGCAATGTCCCATAGTTGCAGACATATAGACGTATATCACATCACATCAAACATTCAAATTACTATACAATAGTAAAACAAGGGTTTTGGACACTGCCATTTATGCTTGTTGTCAGCCATTAGATGGATTTACATGTAAAGCATGCACTCTGACCCTGCAAATACATGTAGGTAACATGAACACCCAGCTCACTTGTCAATTGATCTGTTGGGATGGAAGGCTGCTTGTATTGTATTGCAGTTATAGTGCATAGTGCATGGTGGGTACAACTCAAAATTGTTGACCTTGATCTAATGTGTACTTTGACTGAATATTATTTAAAACAAGACTGTCCTCACCAGAAAATGATAGCATTGTATGTTCAACACTGCCCATGTTTAAGTTTTCTTAACGAGGACCTTTAGTGACTGTACAACACTTGCTGTCTGTCTTGTCAGTAGAAAAGCGTCTAACTTTCCAACCCGTTCTTACTCCCAACTTGTAAAGTACTGATGCTTGGGCAGTAGCTCTCAGCATCAGATACAAAGCAAAAAGCACCCTTTACCATATGCATATTTAGACTGGGAAAGCTGTAATACAAGGTTGGTTGGGGTCAAACAACACAGCACTTTTGCCCAAAAGACCAGGGCTCGTATTCCGTTCTCGTCCCAAGTATCACAGAAACATAAATTTTATAACCCTGCCCATGATCTTTTCCTAAACTTCACTGTCCCGTTCTTGAAAAGCGTGTCACTGACACGTACATTTTATAATCCCACCCATAATCTTTTCCTAAACCTAACTGGCCCATTTTTGTACCGCATGTCAGTCTAAAGAAGACTTTTAGCGTGAATAACAAACGCCAAAGGCACATGACCAAGCGTCTCTTTTACACAAAGCAAGAGTGAGAAATGTGTTGGACTATGACCTACCAGACCACTGTTTGCATCCATTCTTCACCCCTAATTGTATTGTACCCTATCCAAAGTATTTCCCTTAAAACCCTACCATTTATTTGTAACGAAAAACTAATAATTTAACTTGCCTGAATTCATATCAACAGAGTGTGAGAAGTTTTCATTCAGCTTTACCCAAACAAATATGTATACTATGATACACATGTGCATAATACTGGTAAACATGCTTTTGAAACTTTCCCTTACTGCCATATAGAATTCCTTTGTCAATATCTCCAATGGTTGTGCACTACTTGGTGCAGTATAATGAATTGAGCAGCAGCCATTACAAATCTGTGGCAGGGTGCCACAGATGGCCCTAAGCAGGCAGAACACTGTAACAAGAGTTTTGCAGTTGTCCCAGCACTATTGATTTAAACATAGAGGGATCATGCTACGGCAGAGATTGTACTATGATACTGCTGCTCACACTGTATCAGTCTTAAAAAGCTAAACAGTCCGATACAGACCCGTTGGTAGATCAATAGCTGCGGTCAGATAAGGTCGCAGAGGTCTGCAGCCTGGGGAAACACTCCCATGTTTAAAAAAGAATGACACAGAAACATATATACTAAAAAACAGGAGGGAGGTTTTTTTAGGCCAATTGGTAATTGACCCCATGGTAAGAATGTTAAACAGCAAACCACTTCACTATCGCAGCCTAAAATCAAAAGACAATGGTGATATGTTTACCATTGCTTGCATTGCTCTTATTGTCTAATTCATTTAGTTAAATGTTTTGCTTTTCAAAAGCCATTTGGTGAAGGGAACACCCATCTTTCTCCATCAACAACGGGATGACTGAATTCCAGGCTTCCTAGAAGGGATTCTAATTCAGACAAACTAGCAAATGTAGTCCTGGTTAGAGCGTGAACCGAAACAGTAAATAAGTCCATGATGCTCCAAATCTAAAAAATGGAGTTCAATGATATCATTGCTGATATCCTTTCTTAGGACTAGCTAGTCAGGATCATTTCATAGACATTTAAGTGCTATTGCATACTGCAAAGAGGTGTTATCATTTTTAATAACTGGACTGGACCTGGATTAAGAAAACAATGTCATAATTTTAGACAGATAATATATAATATTACATCAGGCCAGAAATTAACATGTCCAGTAAACAATTAATATCATCTTTCTCTTGCAAACTCTGGTCTCTGTTCTGCTCTCCAAACCAATGATCTCAGAGAAGCACACCATATCGAGGTTCAAGCAGCTAAATCAATTCCTTTCAACCCAGGCCAATCACAATCAATTGAATGTGATTGCAGCTCTAACAGCAAGATTGCACAGTGCCAACACGTCTTGTCACTGCTGACTATGGGAACTGCAAAAGGGGAGAAACCCTGGATTCTGTTGAAGGGTTAGCATGGTTTTTCACAGCACTTTGAATTTGAAATGCAAAATACATCACACCTACTAATAACACATCAGCACTTTTGGCTTTATTTTGTCTTATCACTTACTGTGGACAGTGTCAAGTAATATCGCAGTTTAACTTAATTTTCCCCCAGTGCCAAAATTAAAGTTATTTAAAATAGAATACAAATTAAGCATGGCCCACTGCATATTTGCAGTAATGACAAACACACTGCAATAGATCTAATTTAATTATCAGTATATTCATTTTCAGAATTGATTTTACATGTTTGATTTGATCAATTGCTTTATCGCCGCAGTTGAGGTCTTCAAAGAGAACTTTACGCAACATTTGTGATATTTTAAGTTTGATCCAACCTTAAAACACGTGGACCTTAGAACTAGCTTGAGTCAGGTTGGGTTTACAGTGAGTTGGATCTGACTGCAGACATCTAGGTCAGCTTCGTCAGTAGCACCTGAGTCAGAAGGCCAGTCCAGTATCCCTTATTACTGTATATACCCAAAGATGTATGTGCCAAAGCTTAGAGCCAATTCCCAAAGTAGTACCCTTTATGTTCCGAGACTGATAGTAAGGTTTAGAGCTTGGTGTATTAGTTGAGTGTGTAACATGTCCAATTCGCATGCATTATGAGCAGGAAAGTTTGTTCTTAAAGTTTTGAACTGCAACTGATTTCAATTTGAGGATGAAAGCCGCGAGAAAAACTCAAAAATGACAATATTAACATTAATATTGACATTAACAACATTAACCATACTTCAGCCAAACCATATTTGTCATAATCACAACTGCTTCCTAACCTTAACTATAGATTAACCATACCATACTGTAGTTGCCGTGAATGGATATTATAGAAACTGATGCAAACATTTAGCATGGAACATTCACAAACATTTTCGTTGAATATAACCTAGGTTTTGTTTGAGGAGATGTTCAGTATCAACAATATGTCAGGTGAGTAGGAGAGACATATACAACTACACATACATAGAAAATTGCCCTTTCTCTTAGAAATCAGAATATATGTTGCCTCCTGATTACACTTGTAAAGGTACATATGAGCAAACATATAAGAAATCAACTATTTCTGGCTATCTAACACACTGGCAATTGCTCTTTTACACAATAACAGCCCGGATAAGAATCTACCAGCATGTGTATGGTGGCACCTCACCTCCCACTTCATTTAACACATTTTATGAATGTCACATATAAAATACAAGTGCTTATTTCAGAAAAATACCTGTATATTTTTGCTTGACTAAGATGTGAAGTTGACAAGAAGGCGTGTGTGGTTAAGAGAGATGGTTAGCAAGTCAGTTATCTTCCAACAACACCCTGTCTATATGTGAGCCTCTCTATGTGGATTGTTCATTAAAGCACAGCAGTGGGTACTGATAAAGAGAATTGGATTACCGTGATTAATACTATGTGTCACTTGTTATGTCTTAAACAGTATGAATCACAGAGCTTCATACACACATGCATGCAAACAAAGTCACACATTTATTTTCAAAATGATTTAGAAAACTTCATGCATCTTGTACAACAAACAGGCCTTGTCACTGTTTCTGACGTTAAGGTCACCGCTCACTGATAGCCTCCTTGAAAGTTAAAACACACATGTATTCACACAAACACACATATATGCACACACATACTGTCACCCTTGGTGATTAGTCATATTTTGGTCACCCTAGGGGCTCTACAAGAAACCAGTCACCATGTGTGAATTCCAAACTTAAAAAAACTGATGCCGTGTATGTGTGTGTGTGTGTGTGTGTGTGTGTGTGTGTGAGTGTGTGTGTGTGTGTGTACATATGTCTCTATCTGGGTGTTTTGGGCTCTTTTGGGCACAAAATCCCAAGTGCTCTGCACTGTGTACAGAGTCCCCAAATTAAGAGAGAGAGCGATAAAAGAAGGAGGCAAACACACACGCAGTGGTGTGTGTGTGTGTGTGTGTGTGTGTGTGTGTGTGTGTGTGTGTGTGTGTGTGTGTCTGTGTCTATGTATGTGTTTCAAGGGACAGACCCCTGGCTGAGGCTCTGTCTGGCCCTCAGGCACAACAGATGTTGCTCTATTGCCTAGAACTGCACACACACATTTACCATACACACATACACAGACCATGCTCACGCAAAAGCATGCACGCGCGCACACACAAATAAAACTTAAGTATCTATCTATCTATCTATCTATCTAGTATTTCTCCCCCCATACACTCCCAGGCACCAACTATACAAGCTGTGTCATTTAGCTCTTAGCTCTAATCTATAGGCCAATGGTTTTCTTTACAACCTGACCTGAAGGGATATGGAAAACATGTAAACCTGCCACAGTTGTTTTTTTGTTTCTTTTACAATTAGGCCCTCGGCAAAGGCATTTGTCTAGAGTTATTCATTGCTTTGATTCGTTGTAGGTCCACTCAATTGTGTGTAGAGACATTTTGATCTACATGATGATGATAGCACCCTTTGGAAATCAAAAATGAACTGAGAGGTTCCAGACTAATGTGCATTTCCAAATTATTCTGACTAATGCAGGCTACTCTTCCCCTGCACTCTGTCTGGGATGGAGAGGGGGGAAGGCAGGTAAACAAAGGGCATGCATTTTGGTCATTTTAACAACACTAACAACTAACGAATTGCCTACTTTATATAAGAAACCATTGCAACCGCAAGACAACCTGTAGAGTGCTACACATATTGACATAGAAGCAATAAAGCAAAAAAAAAACAAGCCCATAAAAAGAAACGTTAAGAATCTCAAAGGTCACCATCAAAGTGTTCTTTAGTGAAAAAAAAAAAGTATCATGTTACATATAGCTGAAATCTACTTCACAACATTGGTGTATAGTAAAAAGAGAAAGAATGACAGGGACAGTGATGATGAGCTGAGGTGAGTCTGCCAAACTCGCATCTGATTGCCAACAACAGATACATCTTGTCTTGGCCTTCCATGCCATAATTTGAGTAGTCTTTCGGGCAATCAAGTTAAACTGGAGGGCAGCCACAATACAGCTTAGATCAGTACTTGTTTTTTTATCATGTCACTTATAGCAGGAGGCTGTGGCTATAACCTGAATCAGACATGGATGTATAATTGGAGCTGGATACAGCATTCAAGGCAGAGCCCCATTCATTTTCTGAGAGTTGCTCATTGGCCCATGAAGCCAAAAATGCTTATGAAATTACACAAATGATCGGCATGATTCCGGCACTGTGGAGGCCATTGTGCAGCCGCACCAGAGACGTCCCCTGGCCGAGCCGGGGGGGCCTTTCAGGGGGGTTGTGACTCTTCTCTGCTTCTCTTCATAGTCTTCAGATTCATTTATCATATAATGAATAATATCAATATTCCTTTGACACACTGAGCTCCTCTCTCCTTTATATTTCCATTTGTGTGCAGCCTTGTCCCAGAAATGCTTGTAACTAACCTAGCTCTCCCGTATATGTTCTTTTTCCCCTAGCATGTTTCCTTGGATTAGGGAGGCTCCAAAATGTGCCCTGCTGAACCCCGCTGCATCCTGCTATGTCCAGCTATGCCCTACTGTGCCACGCTACATACTGTAACACCCTGCAGTGCCCTGCTATGACATGAACTACTAGTACCATTTTTTAGTCATTGTACCATTTTCTTTGCTGTGATTGTTATTGCCACTGTGCATCACTTCTCCAACAGGCACCGTCAGACACTGCGTACCAAGAGACTGGGTTTGACCAAGGTTTCTTCCTAAAAGTGTTGAATTTACTTTCCTGTAAAGCCCAGTGCACTTCCAGGAGGCCTACGATCAGCCCATTAAAAATGAAATATCATTTGATTTAAATCAATGTTATTGCAAAGAAGGTGATCATTTGTCTGTAATAACTTATGTTCTTTTCTTTCATTTTTAAGAAAAAAGCAACTACAGTTGAACAAATAACTAAACCCATATTTCCCCTCCCCGTCTTCAAATTAAAGATGACTTTGAATTGGAATTCTCATAATGTGCTTTATATTATTCTTTTAATGTGGTGCAACAGTGTAGATTGAACGCTGTTGTTGGTATATGGTTATAACATAGGTACGTGCAGGCTGTTAAAGGCTAGGCTCAGGCTATAAGCTGGGTCAGCAGCGGTTAAAGTGCAAGCATCAATAAATGTATAAGGGTGGGAAGGTCTCCCTGGGGCAGTAAATGAAAAGCTCCGCTTTCATTTCTCCATCAGAGAGCCGTGGAACCACCACTTTACACAAACAAATATACACACACGCACACACACACACACACACACACACACACACAACTTGTCAACACCATGGCCAGTTCATGGCTCCCACAGGGCCAGTTATGCAAGGAGGATGGAAGCTGTCATAGTTATGAACCTGCAAGGCCAGCACTTATAGATGTCCACACCAATTCTCTGCACTAATACACAAACATATACCTTCACAAACTCAAAATTACTTAAAATTACTGAACACATACGGAATGAATTCCGAAAGTTGAATGTAATTCAAATAGTAAAACAATCAATACTATTGGAATGCTGAAATTAATATTCAAATGTGATTTTTTTTTTTAGGTTTGCCAATTTTAGCTAATCATGAATCGGAAGAAGGATGGGAAATAGTTTTAACATGACTTTAAAATCGACCACCAAGCCAAAGTGCTAAAATGTTATATTTAGTTAGCTCGGTCTGGTTTCCTGCAAGGGGTATGTTTTCACCCCTAGCCCTTACCCCTTGGTTTTGAGGGCCAAGGGGTAAGGTAAAGAAATGGGATTCAGCCCAAGTCTCCCCAGGGACTGTGCTGACCAGCTCTGTGGTGTGGTCAGGCACTTATTCAACCTGAGCCTGGAGAAGGTCCCAGTCCTGTGGAAGACCTCCTGTGTGGTCCCGGTACCCAAGTTGCCGCGCCCCAAGGAGCCAAACCACTTCAGGCCTGTTGTCTTGACTTCTCACCTGACCATGGAGAGGATCATCCTGCATCACCTTCGACCCCTGGTGGGCACACAGCTGGACCCCCTGCAGTTTGCTTACCAGCCTGGGATTGGGGTGGACAATGCAGTGATCTACCTGCTGCACAGATCGCTGCTCCACCTGGAGGACAGCGGGAGCACTGTGAGAGTCATGTTTTTCATCTTCTCCAGAGCTTTTAACACCATCCAGCCTTCGCTGCTCAGAGTGAAGAAGGAGAGTGCCGGAGTGGACCAACACCTGGCAGCATGGACTACGGACTACCTCACCAACAAACCACAGTATGTGAGGCTCCATCACCATGTGTCTGACGTGGTGCACTGCAGCACAGGTGCCTCTCAGGGTACGGTGCTCTCCCCCTTCCTCTTCACCCTCTACACCTCAGACTTCTCACACAACACCACCCACTGCCACACCCAGAAGTTCTCGATGACACAGCCGTTGTTGGTTGTGTTTCTGAGGGGAACGATCTGGAATACAAGTCGATTATCAGGGACTTTGTCAGCTGGTGTGAGCTCAACCAGCTTCAGCTTAACACCAGCAAGACGAAGGAGATAATTGTCGACTTTAGGAGGAAATCATCCCATTTCTCACCGGTGAGCATCCAGGGATCGGACATTGAGGTAGTGGAGGGCTACAGATTCCTGGGTGTTCACCTAAACAATAAACTGAACTGGGACACCAATGCACTCTACAAGAAGGGCCAGAGTTGACTCCTTCTGCTGAGGAGACTTAGGTCTTTTGGAGTGTGCAGGGCTCTCCTCAGGACTTTTTATGACTCTGTGGTGGCCTCTGCCATCCTTTATGCTGTGGTCTGCTTGAGGGGGCAACTCGGACCGGGACAGGAGCAGACTCAATAGACTGATCAGGAGAGCAAACTCTGTCCGGGACTGTCCTCTGGACCCCATAGAGAAAGTGGGGGAGAGAAGGATGTTAGCTAAGCTGACATCCATCATGGACAACACCTCTCACCCCCTGCACTACACTGTGTGGTCCCTGAGCAGCTCGTTCAGCAGCAGACTGATACACCCACGGTGTAAGAAGGAGAGGTACCGCAGGTCCTTCATCCCCGGCCGCTGTCAGACTCTACAACACCTGCACTACCTGATATTGTTGTAGTTTCTGTTCCTGTGTTTCATTTACTCCACACACTCTGGATATCTTTATTATCTGTATTTATATTTATCTGCTCACTGTCTGTTGTTTGGTTGTTTGTTGTGTGTTTACTTGTGTGTTTGTTTTGCTTTTATTGTAGAAAATGCTGCTGTAATAAGGGAATTTCCCCACTGTGGGATGAATAAAGTATAATCTAATCTAATAACAGGCTGCATATGAGCATTAAATATTTAAATATTATGAGAATATTAACAAAAATAACAAATGAAATTTGAATGGTACTCTAAAGGAAGACTGACAGTTCTAACACATACATACCTAACTTGTCTAGGAGGTGGTGGCTGGTTAGACCTGACTTAATTTGAGGTGCAATTGACAATATGTCTAGTGTGGCAAAGGTTAGTAGGAGTAAAGGGTCAGTATACCTAAATTATTAGGTAAATCACAAAAATATATATATATATATTTTACTCTATATCTTTAATGCATATTTGTCTGGGTTTTGAATTAACCACTCAATAAAACTAACTCCAACCCAAAATGTAAGTGAATATAATTCTGTTTGTGGTGCTCATTGAAAAATGACAATTTGAAAATTCAACAGAAACATGTCTTTTCAGAATCTCGAACACTGCCACTGGGACTGTCTCAAAATCCGCCACTAATATGAACTGTGCCACAAATACGAACAAATGCTTGTGTCAGTGGAGAGGTTTGGTGCTCCATGATGTTTTCAATAACGTTTCTGGTTTTCCAGCAAAAGCAGAATAAAACACTAAGAAACCTACTTTTTTTAATTAATAGTTGGATGATATCTATGAAGGACATTTAACCTTGTCCTATGTAATTGGATCAATAAATGCACAACAGGTTTTAGGGTTAAATACAGAACTAAGTACAAAGTTATTTTACAACATCAACTGAAAACTAAGACTCTTATTTTAGTAAATCAAGGTTATGATTGATATCAGAACTGGGCTAGAAACTGCAACTGGCCTCTGTTTCAGAAAAATACCTAAAGCAACCTTACTCAACAACGTGCCCTGTGCTTCAATCATTCTGTTTATACACGGATGGTAGATTTAAAAAGAATGATGTAATACTATTGTATATTTACTATTACTGGTTTCAGCTGCTTTTAACACAAATTGATGTAAGAAGAGCCACTCATAGTAACAAACACACAAGAATTGTCACCCAACCCTAGAGCACTTTAGCATCTTTTATCAGGTTGTTGCAACTTTACTGTTTTTGGTTCAGATTCAACCCTGTTTCCAGCAGCAGCAAACTGCTGTTTCAAGAAAATAAAAGCTCTGATAACCCACAGTACGCCACAATGTAGACAAAACTGGGGACAAGGTGGTTAATATTCGAACATTAGTATAGCCTTTGGCTGCTAAATAGGATTTACATTGTACATTTACATCAGCAGATGGTGTAGACCAAAACAGAGCTAAAATGGGAGTAAATATTAGACTTACGTTCCCTTGGTAGCCAGAAATATAAATACTAACATTGCCTTATGTGTGCTGGATATCCGGTGCCCTTTGTGGCTTTTGAGTTATTCATTTAACAAATCTTTGTTTTTTGTTTGATTACAGATATTGATAACTTTTGTACAATGCAATACTACAAGTTTTCAAACCAATCCTGTCTGTACAGTGAGAACGTACAGTATAATGTGCTGATTGTTGGCTTTTTAAATACTTTGAATGGCAATAAATCATTCAATTGAATTCACAAACAAATTGAAACAAAAAAGAGCAAGAGAGAATGGTAATGCTTAAGGGAAGAAAGAAAAACAACAGAATCTTCCTCCTTCTCCTCCACATCCCCATCCTTTTTTATCCTCCATATTGTTCTATTATTTCCATTGGGTGAAAACAAATGAATGCATGGTGAGATGTGAGAGCAGGAGCAGGGAGAAAAGAGAAGGCTGACCTTTTAGAGGATTATGGGATTTGTTAGATTTGTGTTAGAACAAAGCAAGGAGGCAATATGGCAGATGTATTCCGTAAAATAGACTATTTAGCAGTGAGCCGCTGTTTGGCAAAGACAGCAAGACAGTGGCAGACAAAAAGTAAAGGATCACTGTGTTAATATAATGTTTTGCGATTAGCAGTTCACTACGCCGATGCACTCAAAGTACATGCAATGTACGGAAACATCTGTCTTTTAAGTAAAGTGGGAGCGAAAGGTTGCCTTTTGACTGGTTGTACATGTATTGCTGTACTTAATCAACAAAATACTGGTTGTCTATAGGAACAGTCTCTAATGAAACAATTGCATCAAATTGTTTCTCAATGAGTCCATATTGTACGCATGATATGGTTTATTATGACTCTCTTTAGGGTTTTTTAAGATAATGTTTTATTGTCCCATGAAGATTCAATGCTGTTTTAGAAAAGTACACACAAAATACGCATATTTCTGGTTTCTGAATAATACATCTATAGTCTGTAGTGTTCACAAACAGAAGTGAACAAGGTGAGCGTGGCAATGGTTTTTAATTATGACATGATCTTCATCCTACGCTTACCATCTGCTGGCCGAAAACAACAAGTCATCTCTCACTTTTTCCCAACACATACAACAGACTCCCACACGTGTTTCAACACAATCACGCATTGATGTTGGATTGAAGTGGCTTTTGTGTCAAAGCATTAACCAATGATTTGACAGTGGTAATTGTTGGTGTTGACAGTGTTGATAGGAATCTGATTTTAGGGGTAATGCTGTATTTGTATTGGCATTTTATTATTTTTTTCAGGTTTTGAAAGTTAAAAATAACCTCCAATCAGCCACTGGAGCATGGGTTTTATACTTATAATATCTAGGGGCCACACTTACCAGTTTTTTTCCGTTACACTAAGCAGAGAATACGTAATTCTTACTTGAAAATAGTAAATCAGAGTGTTGATTGAGAGAAAATTTGTTGTTTTCTTTCAGACCGGTCATTACAACTCTTAGACAACGGTATTGATATTGGATGATTCTGCAAAGCCTTGGAATATGTTCAACAAATCCAACATCCTTTTATTTTTATTTTTTTTTTTTTAGATTGAATGCTAACCATTTTAGAAGTCTTGCGTATGGTATGAATACAGTTTAGACACAGAAAGCATGACTTGCCAATATCTTATATTTAATAAATGCCACATATTGACCAAACTAATATAGGCCTAACCCTCAAATGCCATTTATCTCTTTTACAGTCTTACACACACTCCCTCCCTGGCTGCCTAGTGTCTCAGCAAGACGTTCCTTTCTGACCTCTAAAAATATGGTGACGGCAGATTTGTGGCTCGTGCTGATAACCAATCAGATGGCTTGTGTCGTGCCGGGCGTACCACCCCCGTCGAGTCTTAAATCACATTTTCTCTTCATCGTTCTCTTCCTTCTTCTTCTTGTTGTTTTATTTGGTGCAGACTGATGTGAGCTCCTCAGTGGGCTGCAGATAGGCAGCCTGAAAATCTCAACAGATCAAAACCAGGTATACCTGGAACTACATCAGACCCGTGGAGAGAAAAGAATGAGACAGTTATCTGTGTGGAAAGTCAAATTAAAATTTAAAAAAATATCATCAGACAGATAGACAGTTGTTCAGAGACTGGACCGGGTCCACTCCCCTACAGATGTAGTTTACAGTGATCAGAGGTGTTGCACACCACACACTTTGATCCTACTGCTACATGTGTCCATCTGCTGTACTAGCTCCATTGCACTCACACATACACACACAAGCACATACACTCATGCTCAAACTTGCATTCACACACAAGCAGAGGCCAATGCTTTGATCAATAAATAACACTGCCCCGGAGGGTGCTGTATACACACACACACACACACACACACACACATACACAGCTACAGATACAGTTTGCAATGAGGTGCCTAGTAATAACTCGGTGTGGAGGGCTGTAATCTCATTTTGTTTCTCAACCCATTTCTCCAACTGCCCAGTGCTCCCCTGCCCAGCCAATCAGCGTTTATCCAACCTCTAGCCATTCAGCTGGCCCCTTTGACCCCTTCCAGGCCAACAGTACCGTTAGAACAAGACTGTAATTGAGATACAACCACAAAGCTGAATTGGAATTATAAAACTATAGGACTGGCAACGTCTCCAGGGTGCACTCTGCCTCTCACCCAATGCATGCTAGGATATGTTGACCCATGCAACCCCAGACAAGTGTGTATGTCCCATATTTATTTTATTTATATAATATATATAATTATGACTGGAGCACCTAGTTTAAAACCGTGAATATCTGCATAGGGAGGAGGTCGGGGTGGTTAATGGGTCCAAAAACAGGACTTTCAAGCAGGGGATTGGTTTTCATGTCCCTGTAGAAGTTAAGAGAAAAACACAGGACTTTCACTCAAGAAACGAGAACCAGAAGTACTACTTAAGGGGACCTGTCATGACTGCTGTCATGACGGTCAGCGTAATTTCATGATTCATCATACGAATTATTGTGCAAAAGAAGCGGAACGTACTTGGCAGAATTTAATCTTGGAAGCCGTTGGCTTCATCAACTGGCTTGACCTCTGTGACTTGACTCTGAAAGCAGAGATCTTGGAGAACAATGTGACACGATGGTGTGTTCAGTTCACAATGTTCTAATGGTTTAACAAGACACATAATAATATATAAAGGGGCATTGGGTTAAGGTAGGTTCACACAAACAAACAAAAAAGTTTTAGGAAGGAAAACAGTGTAACAATTTATGATACCAAGTAATGATACCAATTAAAACAGATGAGAGAGGCTTTGTTTTGAAATGAATGAAACAGATTCACAACAGGCACATTCTGCACATTAGTTAGTAAATTTCAGATTAATAGTATTAGTAGTAGTATTAGTTGTGTTTAGTTGGTGATAGTATTTTTAGTACTTAGGTAATTGTTAAAATATAACTACGACCCTATTTTTCTATGTTTTTGTGTCTAAGTGACTGATGGGAACATCAATCTTTGAACATGAGCCTGTATTAAGCCAGATCGCTGCAGTCGGCAGTGGCGAAACAAGCTACAATGGAAGATAATAAGGCAGTTGTCAAGCTTACCTTCACAAACGTGCATGTTTTGCCACTGACAGGCTCAGATTAATATTCTAAGTGCCTGACAAGATTATGGAAAGGATCCCTTCAGAGATAGACCTTTAAACCCTCTTTCAGACCTGTTTATCCAGAAACAGCTCTGAAGTCGCAAGCGCTAAACCGACCAGACTCCATTTAAAAAAACAATAGCGTGTATAGAGCCATCATATTTTCACATGTAAATCGGTAAACTGTTTATTTCAACCAAAACTAGAGTTGTGATTGTTGGAAAAGTGGATGGACGACCCAAAACAGCTTTTCTACAGTTTTATTTTGAGTCTTTTGACTTTGAAAAAGTCTATTTTACAATGCTAAAATTATTGTTTATTTACATGGAGTCTGGTGGGTTTAGCAAACTCAATATCGCGGATGTTTTCATGTTTTAAAAAAGGATCTTGACAAGTTGGCAAAATGTGCACTTTTGTGACGGTAAATACAAGCTGGACAATTGTCCTATTAACTTACATTGTAGCTTGTTTCGCCGCTGCCAACTGCAGCGATCTGGTCAAAAACATAGGTAAACAGAATCCAGGTTTAAAAAAAACGGTAGTTATCCATTAAGAGCAGGACAAAGAAAGAGAAAGAGTTATTCTAGTAGGCCAAGAACAAGGCAAAAGAGAATAAGAAAGGAGATTGTGGAAGAGCTTGTCAGGGATAAAAAGCATGCACATGCAAGACCGCTGGTTTCATTTAACTCCTTTGGCATACAGAGCATTTTGTGTATTAATTGTTAGAATTATTACTGCATCTCAATTTTCCCGTTTGGTTTATTTTTATTAATAAAAACATCATTATAATTTAGCCTTTGTATTTATTATTTATCCCTGACCGTGATCTTTCTCCAACCTTAACCAAGTGGGTAACTTGAATCTAAAACTATAAAAGTATGTAATCATAATATATGTCAAAATGTATGAAATTTAAAAGCTTTGCCTTTATTGACACTTCTGCAGACTGGGCTGAAGTTAGATTTAGAGTAAAAGGTCTGTCCAAAATAATTGGTAATTATAACTTTTACCACTAGATTAGTGATATGTGAAGTGATATGTGAAGTAGTTGAACCAGAAACAGCCCCGAAATCGCCAAACTCCATTTAAATAAACAAAACTTTTAGCCTGTATAGAGCAAGCATATTAAAGGTTTATTTCAACCAAACCAGAGTGGTGATTGTTAAAACAGTAGAATAAAGTGTTTGAAAAAAAGTGTCTTTTATGATAATAAAATTTCTCTTTATTGAAATACAGTCTGGTGGGTTTGGTGATAGCAATTGTAGGGCTGTTTTATGTTAAACAAGACCCATAGAAAAGAACATGGGAAAATAAAGTTCAGGTTAAAAATAACAGAGTTATCCTTTAAGAACATGTCTTCCGTGTTGGCTTAATAGTCCTCACTGCTTACCTTAAGGCCAATATGGACTAGACAAGCAAGAAGATGGACCTTGAAAGGGATTGTTTTGTCAAGCTACTAATTTGTACTCAAATTACATACACAATGTCTGTCCCCAAACTCTGCATGTGTCTACTCTTAAGTCTGTGGGTTTGAAGCACTGCTGCCTTTTTTCATTCAAATCAAGCACTGCCATTATGCCTTCTTCAACAAATAGCTGAATGAAACCAGTAACAATTGTATGTGTGTTTATTGATTGATTCTGAGAATCATCCTTGCAAAAACACTGTATTGAGTGGGATTGACCATGTATAACACATAATACATGAAATATGCATATCAGTGCGTGCATTGTAGTGGGTTGATGGCCTGTGGCAAAAGTTGTGCCTAGAGATGCCTGGCACTATAGAGCGTGCCCAGGTGGTCATCTGCTGTCCCGGCCTCGGTTAGATTAATCCAATCCCTAACGCATCGGCAAAGCTGCTGTAAACCTTGCCATGCTAACCTCCCTGTTGCCAGATCACCATTAGCTTAGCATAGCTTACACTGGCATTGCAGCCCATTCACTGAATAAATCAGTATGCCAACAAGACTGAGCCAACTAAGCAGGACACAAAACAGAGAGCAATGGCAGACTGAGAGAACCACACAATGGCCAGGAGACTACTACCCCATAATAACAGGACAGTGCCATAAATGGTGGATACAGTCCTGGGGGTTTAAGCTTCAAAACTGAGTTTGGTTAACTTGGTCTAACTGTTATATATTATACAAATTTGAAATTAACCTACTATTAGCTAATATCTCAGCCACATTCCAGCTATCATTAGCCATGTTTAAATAAAATTACACACTCAGAACTGACTGTTAACATAATATGAGCAGCATGTAGTGGATTTCAAAAGCTAAATAAAAGCTCTTCTCAATTTTACAAAACATCTTATGTAAAAAACGATAAGTTATCTGTCTCTGTTCGGTCAAAGGTTTCATTAAACTGCAACATCTTATAAAACAGCTCATATGTGTGTAATTTATTATAATGAATGGACTAAACATTGGGACTTCTTTGAACTTGGACATTTTCTCTCTGTCTGACTCTCTATACCTATAGGCATACTTGGTAGAAACTCTGTCTTCTCACCCAGTAATAATGGGATTTTGGATTTTTGGTACAATGAAAGTGAGAATATTGCAGCAAATGTTACAGCATGTCTCAATGCAGCATGTCCACTGATCAAAGCTCCCTCTGCCCTAAAATAGCTGAGGAAATGTTTGAGCTTCACTTGGCTAATTTACAGGAGAGAACATCCAAAAAGCATGGCAACGGTTTGCTGATGATACATTTACACACACACACACACACACACACACACACACACACACACACACACACACACACACACACACACACACACACACACACACACACACACACACACACACACACACACACACACACACACACACACACAAACAAACGTAGAGCCTATCGACATTGAATGTCTTGGGCGCAAAAACGGAGACATAAGAACACAGCAAAGCATCCGCATCCATTAGACAAACAATCTGGTGTTCAGAATGGCTTCAGAAAGAGCTAAATAGCTACGGTACCAAAGGACTCTCACAAAATAGTTTTTAACATGTATACAGTACATGTGTCGTACATGTGTCATTTTAATACATAAACTGAACAACAATCAAGATGGGAGCCTTTATCACACACCAATTTTATTGTAAAGGTTCAGCTTAAGATCACATTTTCTTCTTCTGGTATCTTTTTTTGACAAGTTGGACGGGATTTTCACTCCTTGAGATAATGTACTGTAACTTACCAGACACGCCAAAGGTTTTAGCTTCATTTTTGGGACGATAGTGAATTGTGGAGAAATCCATTTGATTTCTTGTCACATCTGGCATGGAATCATCACATAGAAAATGCATTATAACAGACAATAATTATTTCTGTGAATTCCTTGTGTCTAAACAGTATTTAGCCCAGTATCTTTACCACTGAAGGCTGCTGTGTTTACACCTTGTAAGCAAACGCACAACTTTGAAAAAAGTCTGCGTTCATCATGTTAGGTCAAAGCTGATCCCAAAAATGGTTCAAGGATAAAGAGTGCTTATATGAATCCTGATGATCAAAGGAAAAGTAATCATTAGCCTCTAATAAAGACTCGAGTGAAGCACTTTGTGTCACGTCCCTGTGTCAAGTTTCTGTCAGTTGGTTTCATGTTTTCTGTTGGTTTTCAATTTCCTGTTTTATTTTGTAGACTGCTGTTTACTCCTCGCTTTTCTGATCTTGGGTCCATGCCAGATTTCTGACACTTTGTTTAAGGGTAAGACATAGTCCATGAGTTTCTGAGCCAGCTGTGTCAGGGCTAGTAGCAAGGATGGATGCAGAGGGGAGAGGATAAATGGCATAGAGGCACAAATTAACATAATGAAGCTAAATCATTGGTGTATTTGTTTCAGGGAGAAAAAAGTAATAAGCATGAAAATAAAAGTCCACTTAGCCAGCAGGACAAAAATAACAGAAAAATTAATGCCTAATTAATGTAGAGGCAGAAAGCGAAAGAAGATATGTGAGCCAGAGAGAGAGAGGCAGAGGACGTAACATTTGGGAAAGGTAAACATAAGAGCTACCGCCTTTGTGAGAGGAAATGCTTCTCAGGCAAACAAATGCAGTGCTAATTTGGTACAATTAAAGTCATGCGCGCTCCATCTGATGTATGGGTATCAGAGTGTGCACTGCATGCTGAAAAATTATACATACTGTGAAGTTTCTCAGCATTTGGACCATCTTGGGACACTAAATGACTCCACTGACCCCCAGTGAGGTAATGATAAAGCTAATGTCTGAGCATTTCTTTTTATTAAAAGGCTGTTATTTTAATTTTTAACTCATCAATAACCCACAAGTACATACACAATAAATAATCTGTCTATATAGAGTTCTTAAGTATTCATTAATTAGCTTTTTTAATCTAATTACATTGCTTTTAAGACATTTTAACTTGCATTTTGTTTCCTGCCTCTGCCTTTTTGCTGCTCATTTTCCTGCATGGTGTTTTCCCAAGCCAGGACTTTTAGACGTGATCGTGGTGCTGAAAGCAGTGCAGAGAAATGGATATTTTACTGGCCAGGTATATCTTAAAACAATCAGAGGCTTGATGAATTGGTTGAATGGCTGATGTATGGCTGGAATGGAAGGGGTATTTGGAGAAGGTTTGAGTCAGGGAAATGCACCTCATCAATCAGCATGATTAAAGGTTTTGGCTGGGCCGGAACAAACTTAACACTAAGGGCCTGGTCTTAAAGCCACAGCCTGCTGTTTGGAGGTACAACAAACAAGCTCCGTGTATGTATTGGTTTCATGTATTGGCAGTTGCAATCAACTTTTGTGTATGTCAGAACACCACTATGGTGCATGTTGGAGCAGTAGACCTATTTTTAACTGAATCTTCTAGGTAATAAACTGCTAATTTTCATCTATTTCTGGTAGCTCAACAATTAATTGTATGTTGTATCAATTTGGGAGTTAAGGATAGCAAGGTGTTCTAGCACCTCTCAGAATAGGATCCTTTCCTACATTTGTGGATGACATAGTAGTTAGCGTCCATGTTTTCCCTACAGAAGAATGTCCCAATTAAACCAAGGAGGGGTGAGATACTGAAGACAATACATACATGCCACCTTAAATTATGACACTTTGACAGCACTATACCATGTGTTCCACTAAAGGAGAATTCCAGTCAATTTCATCACGTAGCTCTGTTTGTAAATGTAGAGTGCTGTCAGTAGCAAAACAAAAATGAAACCAATCGGTGCTGCCTTCACCTTGTTATCCTCCTTCGAGAGTTAGCACCCAACAGGCATAAACATTTAAACATGTTTTTAGTCTTTAAACATGTTGAAAGTGCCTAGCCATGTGCAGTTATTCCTTCCGAGTGAACACAGCGAATTTGACTGTAGTAGATGGGACAGAAAGGCATATTTCGACTAGTGTGGACTTCACCGGAAAACAGGAAATAAACAGAGGTCTGTGCACTGGCTGAATTAACACAACTTGTATGCCTTTCTGTCACATCTACAGCAGTCAGATTCACTGTGTTCACCTGGAAGGAATTATTGCACATGGCTGACACTTGTAATGACATTTTGAACATTTTAAGAGGCTAAAAACACCTTTAAAACTTGCCCTGTTTAAGCCTGTTGGGTGCTAACTCTAGCAGGAGGATAACACAATGTTATCCTCCTTTAACACCCAATCTGCACATTAGGGAAACTACTAATTCATTCAACACACAACACATTCATACACTCCAGTGGGCACACACTGACAGGAGAATACTATATATGTGCCTTATGGCCAAATCCATTGTAACCAAGGCCCTTAAACATAAATACAGCTTTGCGTCAGCAGCTCTACATACTTAAATCCACTAATGGCTTCTTACAAAGCTCTCATTCTCACAGACTCAGAAACACACACTAAGCCAAGGAGAAAAATCGCTGCTGCAAGAGTAGGGAGTTCTGTCAACAGAGCAGCATCTCCAACCGAACAGGTGCTGCAATAGCTGGCTGGGTAAGGTCAACCACACACTTTAACCAACGGAGGCTAACTGGCCGGCTGGAGAATATAATTATGAGTCTGGGAGACAGCTGAAAGTTATAAATGAAGGAAGGTGTTAACACACTGTTTTCTAGTCTTTTAATTGAAGATCTTAATGTCCTTTGGATATGTGTAATACCTCGTGGTTCCTTGTGGATGGCACTCACCTTAATTCATTCTCCAAGCTTTGTTCACCCCTGGAGGCTTTTAGAAAACATGCCATCTGCCTGGGTTATGGGTGGGACAATTAGAGAGGTTTACTATACCCAAGGTCATTTTCGAAAGGAGTTCTGTATTTTTGGTTGTTTGTGTGTGAAAGTAGTTATTGAACTGTGGGTTCAGAAAACCACTCTTGGGTCCACTACAAAATGTGGTGCGGGGTCTGCTTCAAATAAGCTTTACTGGGGTCCCTTGAAGTCCACACCAAACGTTAAAACCACACTACATGCGCTGATTATTTAAACAACATTAATGTTCAACATGACACATAAATGTTAGATTATCAGGTATAATAACTTATTGTTGGTCTATTCATGAAGCATATGAAGAAAAAATATGGAGTTTTTGTTATGATAGTGGCAGTGGCTGTCAGTGTCAGAGGCAAAAAGCACCCTTTAGAGTGTGTAGAACGCAACGGGCAGAGCAGCTACGCAGCGCTTGAAGATGACCTAGTATTAAGAGCGACAACAGTAGTGAGTTGTACGAAAGCCCAAAATTCCACATAGGGAGGTTTGTTGGGGTTGTTGATAGGTCAAACAACAGGACTTTCACCCCGGAGACCGTTTCCTAAACCCAACTCTCGCTTTTTTCTTTTACTAAACCCAACTGTCCCGTTCTTGTCCCGCGTATCACAGAAACACCCAGGATCTTTTCTTTAACCTAACTGACGCCAATAGTCCAGACCAAGCGTGTTTAAATAAAGCGTGTTTAGATATATGTCAATAGCAACACCAAAGGCACCTGACCAAGCGATTGAGAGGGTGTGAGAAGGTGTTGTGAATGCACATTCATCCAGTACACAAACCTGCGTTTGGTATGAACCTTACTAAATGGATATGGACCTTGATGAAGGTGCTGCTGGATTATGACATGCCACACATGTAGTTTTTTTGCAAGGTGTAGGGACCAAAGTAAAAAGAATAAAGCTTGTAGTACTGTATATGTCTGAAGAACTTGCATGCTCACAAAGCTGAGGTCATTATATATGTTGCACAATCATTCATCCCAGTTTGGTTTCTTTCATTCGAAAATAAATCAGGTGTTAAAATGTTGTGTTATATCCACATGGCTCCAGTACAATTTTACATTATTTTAGAACCAATGACAAATCTGAAAATAAGCTGTGCAACAATATTTGGGAATAAATGAAACAGTAGATGTTTTACTTTATTTAATACTGGTCTTGTTAAGATGGGTATTTTTGGCAGTGAAGCTATTACTGTACCCCCTTACATCCAAACTAAAACGTAGATGACTGAATGGAAAGCCCAGCAGTTTTGAGTCTTACACGTACTGTAGCTGAGTACCAACTCGCTCCTTGACACACACACACACACACACACACACACACACACACACACACACACACACACACACACACACACACACACACACACACACACACACACACACACACACACACACACACACACACACACACACACACACACATTACATGTATGGTGAAGTAAAGCCGTATGTATTTGTCCGTTGCCAGGGGGGTAAACACAAACACATAGAGTCTAAGCTGAGAGTAAACAGAGGCGCCTCATGTTAACCAGCAGGGATACAGTTTCCATCAACACCATGAGGCCTGCAGCAGTAAAGAGCTCACACATCAGGAACAGAGACAGTGTATGAAACTCGGGATCCTTGTACCTCAAAAATAATTAAAAGTTAGAACATGTGTTTGACTGATTGCAGTTTTGCTTTGTATTGTTTATACTTTGCTTGTGTTCTTGGCATTTGCTTCCACTGTTGCCCTCTGATGTATCCAACATGTAATGGGAAGATGTAACTGGTAAACATTATATCTGAAACAAAGAAAATTGACTCTGACATTTCAGTACTTAACTGCATTTCCCCAGAGAAATAGCTTAACTGTTGGCTGGTCAATCTATCAATCAGTACAGTAATCAATTGATTAGTAACCCCATAAAATGTGAAAATGACTTTATTTAATTAGCTTTGGTTGTCAAACCAACAGTCCAAAACTTAGAATCATGAAACAATGATGATAAAACACAGAAAAGCAGCATTGTCACATATTACAAGATGGAACCAGCAAATTTATAATTGGTGTATTTTGGTAAATGAGAATTCATTTTTAAATTGCTATTCATTCATGTCTGTCAGCATTGTTGTTTACTGCTCCTTAACATTTAGCTATAGAAAAGGACATTATGTGTAAAGTGAGTATTAATTGGCTCAGAGGTAAGCACTGGTGCCTCACAACAGGAAAGTCCAGGATTTAAATCTTAGCTCTCAACACATAAAGGTTTCAGACTGTGGACTTGAGGAGTGTCAATAGTTGGGAAAATATTAGTATTTTTGCATTACTGCATCAACATCTGCATAAATAAGTTGATGCATGTGTTTATCCTGCACACTGGGATAGTCTCCTGCCCCCTCATGACCCTGAAAAGGAATAAGTGGTTATTAATGTTCAATTTTGTGGTTTTGCCAGGGCTTCAAGGTTGCCAAGTGGCTGACTGACTGAACCACAATTGCTCCACTGGTATCTACTTAGTTTAAGTTTCTATCACCTAAGTTATATCTCTCAGAAAACTTAATATCACAGCGTTACATTAGATAGAAGTTTTCTTCTTTCACTATTGTATTCACTCATATTCATATTCACTATTTTAAATGTAAACAAAATAACTATAAGTCATGTAAAAGAGACCAGGGCCTTAATACATAAGTGACAAGAGAAAATAAAGACATTTCAGAACACCTGCAGAGAACATTATGTTGTGTGTTGTGTTCTGTATCTGCCAGCAACATCTCAAAGAATTGCCTTTAAACCTTTATGCTCATTCCACACACACAAACAAAGATATGCACGCACACACACACACACACACACACACACACACACACTCACACACACACACACACGTCTGCAGACGATCGGTTTCTAGTTGAGTGAAAGGCGGATATTGCCCTATATCTTTATTCTAGTATAGTTTACTAAGGTAGAGAGAAAAACCCCAGAAACCAAAATAACGGAAATGGAATCCGTTCCTTCCATCCAAACAAATGACAGCACAATCTCATTTAGGACGGAGGCAGCAAACCTTTGTTTCCCTCATGTTTCCCAATATATACCTGGCCTCTGGGTAAAGCTGTGACATCCATTAAAAGGAGAACAAGATTTAGGAATTAGACTGATGAGAAACTAAGGAAAAAAGAGAATGGCCTAAAGATCAGAGAAGACATTGCCATTATAGATTAAAGGCACTAAGTATAAAAAGGAGATGGGGAGAGTAGATGCAAATAAAGTGGTAACTGGGCCAAACCCCAGTCTCATCATCAAAATGAAAGCTGAGATATTACATCACAACATCAATGTTAGTATATCCTTCACATCTGACAAATGCATGTATCTTTGAGATAAAATGGGTTGGTAGCATTATACCCACAATATTTCAAACAATATTTGTTTGTATCGTCACACACTGCAATGGACAATAATCTGCTTGAAAGATGATGAAGAAAGACAATTTACACCTTCTTTTAAGAATGTAATTCAAATCCAGCCTTTGGATATCAATGTCTGAACTATAATCAACAAAGCAGTAAAAGCAGATATAAGCTGCAGAAATCAGTCGGAACCAGTTACTACCAAGAGCAAAAACCAATGTAACAAAATAAGGAGCTCAAATTTATGTTAAAGAATGCTAAACAAAGCTCCCCTATCTATCTGGAATATCGAAGCAGCAGGACACGGAATTACCAACAAGAAAAGAAGAAGAAGAGCACTTAGGAACCAACTTTACAATTTTAGTGTTGGAACAGGAACACATAACAACACCAAAAGAGACTGATGCAAAGAAAAAAAGAAAGACTCTAAGGTGAAGTAAACCTCTTTGCTAAGCTACAGTTACTGGAAAATACCAGCAGCAGCACATTAAATCACCAAAAGACATTGGTATAAAGAAAGAAAGAAAAGAAGAAATTGAGAAATGAAATTCGTATAAATTAACCTAATGGAATTACCAGGAAAGGACAAATAAAGAAAAAACGGTGATTGTGTATCACACGTTAGAGCAGGATCCTTACCTAGGACGCCCAGCCGGTAGTTGACAGTTATGACAATCACATTTCCATAGCTGGCCAGGATGCTGCCGTCAAACATATTCCCAGTTCCTTCCATGTAGGAGCCCCCGTGGATAAAAACCATCACTGGCTTGGGGCTTCCACTCTCCCTAATGTCTGGAGGAGGGGAGGGGGGAGGGGGAGAAATAGGAGGATGTGGAGAAGGTAGAAGGACTGATTAGATGACAGATTGAAGGTGACAGCAAGAGATGAAATTGCAATACTTTAAGGGGCTTTGGCCGCCTCTTTAGTTTTTTTTTTCTCTGAGTAATCTTGGCACACTGGCTTTTTAACATGGAAACCTTGTTAGTTTGAGGCGTCAAACCATTCATTTTTGTACATGAAGGCTGTGACATGTTTGTTTTGATTGGAATATGTTGTTTATGTATTAACCTATTTTAAATCCATATAGGTGTTAATGAAACAGGATATTTAAAGTGCCGAGTGTTAATTTTCCTCCAGGCAATGGACTGTCAACATTGAGTGGCAATCTAAAGTGTCACACCAAGTCGAGGGAAAACTCGACTAATCTGGAAGACGATCTAATAAAAAAAAATTGCATATCAGTTTAGACAATTTAATGAAAAATCTCTGCTTTATTGAAACTTTAATTTAGATTCAGGTAAGCACTTCATAGTTGTTTAGCAATATTTGCCTTGCTTTTGTGACTATAAATACATTTGAGGACTGGCATATTAATCAGAACTAAAACCTGAATGGGACACTTGTCTTTATAAATAATATAAAGTGTTTTAATAATGTGAAGGACAGGATGTTGAGTCAGCTTTAAAATGAGTCATTTACAGTCAAATTACAGTGTAATAAGGCAGTAGCTATATGTGGTCAATGATCAACTGTCATACTTTGTCATACTTTTACATTTGAGTATCCTGAAACAAAGCAGGAGGTGAAAATCCTATGTTAATAGAAACATTAACACAGGAAAATTTTGGAATACAACATTTTGTAAAAATCTGTCAAATATGACGCCAAGATGAGGAGAATGGTGTCTGTTAGCAGCAGAATTATTTGTTAAAATGTGTTCCATATTAAAGATTAGAGTGGAAGAAGGGAGGGATGTATTGTAAAGCTTTAGCCCTTGATGTGATTCTAATGCGGATTGGATTGTGCGCAAAGAATAAGAAATAAGACTTGGAGAGATCTATCAACATGCTGTTTTCACTTTCATCTTCTGCATCTCTGAGATAACGCATTTCATCTTGCTTCCTAACTATCTCCATCAGTACATGCAGCAGCACACATCGTTAATCCCACTGATGTTTTACTACTGAGGGACT
The DNA here is from genome assembly GCA_013375575.1 of Percina caprodes. Classification (NCBI taxonomy): domain Eukaryota; kingdom Metazoa; phylum Chordata; class Actinopteri; order Perciformes; family Percidae; genus Percina; species Percina caprodes. Next base: position 6,684,469 of record JABXJD010000008.1, read on the forward strand.
CAGGTCCAGAGAGAGATCAGTGAGTCTATGCGAATTCAAAATTAACCAAGTAAGAAGATAGAAAAGTGTTTCCTTCGAGACAAGAGAATAAAAGATATTCAGTTGTTCCGAGAGTACGAGAAGCATAAAGATTGAGTGTTTGTGTCTGAAACCACAGTGTGTTTAAAGTACTCAAAACCCAGGGGTGAGACAAAATAATGTATACACCTCAGGAAAAAAATTCTACTCAGAAGGGACTTGATCACAGTAACAAACACTGTTGTGAAGGGGCTCAATTGTGCTTTTAAATTGTGTGCATCACTAGGATTACTTTGATTAAATAATAGCTCATCTTATTAAAATACTGTATTAAAATAATAATAAAGCTACTCTGGTAAAAACAAAAAAGATTTTACTTTCCTTGTGAATGCTTAGAGACGAAAGATTGGGGACTGTAGTGTGTCTGTATATTATGCATTATTTTTCTTCCCAACAGAGAATATATATATATATATATATATATATATATATATATATACATACATACATACACACACACTGTGTAGTGTTTTTTTGTCCCTCGCAGTTGTTCTGCTGCCTTCGTCGCAGCAGGCAGTGGCCACAATGTAGCAGCACATCATAACTCTCGTCTGGAAGGCTTCCAGAAACTCCTGACGTAAAAGGTCAGGATGTTTGTGTGTGTGTGTGTGTGTGTGTGTGTGTGTGTGTGTGTGTGTGTGTGTGTGTGTGTGTGTGTGTGTGTGTGTGTGTGTGTGTGTGTGTGTGTGTGTTTGACAGAGAGAGTAATAATAATAATAATAATAATAATAATAATAATAATAATAATAATAGTGTTAGCTTAGTACAGTGATGACAATATTGCAAATAATGATGGCTGCAGACAACCATGATTTTTTTGTTGTTGTGAAGATGATGCTGTCAAATATGGTGCTGTTTTTTTTGTGATTTTTATGTCAAAGCCATGAAAAAAAGTGCATGTCCATCCACCTGTTTTCATGCACATTTGCGCATAAAAAAACCTGAGTGGAAATGCATAATTTCGGTATTTTCAGTATATAGTCCTAAAATATTGCAAAAAAAAGTGTTTCAGCTTCGCTCAGTTGAAAACGTTGGAGCATTGGTAAATGTTTGCAAATGCAGATTTAGCAAAATAAATGGCGACAATCATGAAACGTGTGGTAATCATGAAACGTAAGGTAGGAGCTGCCACTGTGCGCTCTTCTCAAGGCATAGCTGTAGGGGGGACTGTCTAGATAATTCTTATTTTAAGCTAATTTTTGGGGCATTTTGAATTTGTATGGGACAGCTGATAAAGGGCTGGTGGTCGGAGTCAAACCCGCAGCTGGCGTTGAGGAGTAAACCTCTATGTATTGGCACGCCATCTACCTGGTGACCTACCTAGGTGCCCTTTTAAGCTAATTCTCGTCTCATGTGTGGACTGATGAAGATAGAGAGTGGGGAAATGGGGATGCAAATGACGAAAATGTTTTTCACCATTTGGGGTTTGGCTAGTGGGCTTTTAATTACATCATCTTGTTGCACCCTCTTCTTCTCCGGTGGTATAATTGTTTATGACTGGAGAATTGGCGCCACCTGCTCCTTGTCTCAATAAAGAAATGCTTATTGCACATAATTGCACAATGGTAGTGAATGGAAACAAACATTTTTTTGCAAATTTGCAATACATTTGGCTGGAAACCTCAATATTGATGATTATGCTAGTGGTGGTGGCAGCTATGATTATGATGGTGATGATGACATCCATGTCATTGCTTATGATCTTGACTATGTTGATGAACATGCTCATGGCTATCACAATGATGATGTAAATCAGAAGGATGGCCATAAAGCCATTAACAAACATAAAACTAAAGAAGATGTTGATGATAGCAACAACCAGCAGTGAGGATGACGTTGATGCTGGCAGTCACAGCAGTAAAGATGATGTTAATTACAATTAAAAAAATGAAGATGATCATGTTGATGAAAAGAACAACCATGGCAGTTATAAGGATGAGGAGTACGAGGATGATCATATGGCGTATTTTCACACTCAATATGATTTCTCTCATGAGATATGAGAAAGTATATCTTTCTGAGCTGTATTTACTCTATGAGCTGTATGACATTTTACTGTTTTCTGTATGTGTATATGTGCCCTCAAGTATTACATAAATACATATTTTTTGCTTCAGGTTAGCAATAATAAGGTGAGGTTAGGATCAAACTGGCAATGTTTGAGCATCTGATGGAATTACCTGAATTTACTTTTTGAGACAAGTCCCGGTGTATATTGAACACACTGCACCGAGAGATTTTAAGTTTATGTAATCCAGCTTGCTCTCAGTATGGTGCCCTGGCATCCTTCATTGGCTTGCCAAAGTAAATCTCTTGCCAAAGCAAGAGAGACTTGGCTGGCAAGCAAAACCCAAGTCTCTCCCATTCCCCTAACTTATAAATTAGTCATCATTGAGCTGATTGCAAATGCCATCTCTTTCCATCATCCTCTTGCACAAAGTGAGTTAAGTTAGTTAGTTGTATTTGGGGTTATTACAGGAACATCCTGTATTTACACGAGTATTTTCAATAACAATATGTCCTTTTATTCTTCTCTTTGAATTAACTTTAAATGATTTAGGTTTTTCAACAATGGAGGTGAGAACGTCCAACTGTCCTGTTTTTTTTGTTTGTTTTTACAGCGAGCAGTGAGATGAAAATTAGCGTTGAGAAGAGCTAAAATAAGTCTTGAAGTGATATGACCATTCAATCTTTTCATGGACCAGTATGGGTGAGGGTAAATTTGTCAGAGTAAAGGTATCATGTGAACATGGAACAGATTGTTGCTTCCTTGAGGATGAGGTTATGATCAAAGAGATTCAGGTGCTTTAGGTGCTCTGAGCAAACCCTGAGAGATGCTGTTGCAACAATTTTGGTATCCTCTCCCTCTGCCAGTGTAGAGGACTTATCAAACCAACAGCAGAGACCAGGAGCTGAGGTGGTTTTATCCTGGTTTCAGCCTTTTGCTGCAGGGAACAAAACCATGCAGACACTCCAAAAAAGCAACAGGAAACAAAATGAGGCCCAGAGGTAAACACATGTTTATTTAAGTAATTGCTGTCCTTTTTAAGGCCGAGTTCATAATGATGGAGATACCATTTAAATATTATAATTGTAAATATTATAATCCAACTAAGGCCAAAGTCAGTTGTTAAAGGTAATTAAACCAATATACAACATATGCAGTGCTTTATGGTATTTATGGTATTATCAGGCATCTCCGGAGCATTCCTGGAAGTGGAACGTCATGGATATAGACTAAGGGGCATAGGGTAGGTGATAATGCCCAGAGTGGAGTCAGGTGCAACAAAACTGACACACACGTATTCGTTTTACCAGTCTTGTGTCATGAAAGTTATCACAGGCCCTGAAAAGGAGCCTGACCCGTCCACAAGATAGAACCACATGAATGGACGGGCGTAACCCATGACAGTGCTGTACACATGTCATCGACATTCACCCCACCTAAGAGGGCTGGCTACTCTGCCTCGCTGTGTGTAAAGTGTGGAAGGGTCTGCCTGCCCATTGGCTTGGAAGTTGCTAAGCCATTTTGCAAGATGTTTCTTGGATAGGGCTTTACCAGCCACACCATTTCCAAAGCACACATCTGATGGTGGCCATGTGTTAAACAAAACATCCCCACTCACAAACTGGGAAAAGTAGATGTCATGTTCCCTCCCTGTCACTGTGCATGGGGTGGAATACAAAAAGTGTCCAACCGGGCAGCTTCCAGGTGGTTTTGTTTTAATTCACAATGTGAATCACATGGCACCAAAACTGCAACCATTTCACAACATGCGCCTGTACAGTCATGCAGTATATGTTGTTTTGGGAGTAACTGGCAAACAATCTTTTTTGTTGTTTAGGTATGAGGACACGTTGCCTTAATCTAAACAAATTTTGTAATTTGCTAACTCAACATTTGCATACTTGACACAGAAGACTGAGCTAGTTGTCAAATAAAGTATGTTGAACTGCCAAAACATTAATGGACACCAACCATAAAAGCAGCAAATCAGAAAATCATTTAGAAAGTTGTGTTGCTTCAGAGGAAGGATTTCCATCAAATCCTTGTTGAATTGCTATGACTGCAATGGGAAGAGAAGTTAAGTGCACTTAAAATGCTTGCTAGAGCATTAGGCAACTATGTACTGAACTCTTTGTTTTGTGGTTTCACAGTGGTTGGTCTAGTTTTTGCACTTGTCGTTATAGATGGACTTGATCCTTCCATGTCATTGCTGATAATAATCAAATATTAACTGCAGTATTTACATTTGTACGATGGTAACAAGTAGTGGCAAAGGAGGTTTTACTTGTACTCCAATGTTTGTGAAAGCAACCTCAATAGTTGGACTTGCACCTGAAATGTCACCAGCTGGACCCTCTGGATGAGCTTGATACAACAAGGTAGCACATTCCCCAGTTGATCTTTTGTCATCCTTTCCTCGACTCCAGGATTGTCATCATTCTGTGAAACAATCTATATCCTTAAGCCCTCCACAATCAAAGTAATATATCTATAGTGTATAAGGAGATTAATATCCCATAGGTATAGCCATATAATACTTTATAAAGGATACTAGAGGCCCTATATGAGCCTTGTATATACCACAGTTCACAACATCTCCACTTCTGTATACCCACTCTAAACCACGCCAGCATTATTCGCTGTAAAAAAAAAAATTAAAAAAAATAGCAGAGCTTCTAGCAAATCCTCAGCTCTCAGGGACTTTCCTGTTTACATCTCTATTCCCAGCACAAAAGGATTACAAATACCAGCTTTAGTGAGTATAAAGAGATTGTAAAATCCAAGATTTGCTGAGTGGGAGGGTTGGGGAGTTTAGGGGATGTCCTCATTGAGTTTGCATCTACAAGGCGACAAGAGGTCAAGGGTTAAGAGCATCAGGAATCACTGGGGGAGGGATTCGAGCTGGTCAGAGTCAGCCCGGATGGGGCAACAGAGTGTGTGACTGCGTGTGTATGTGACTGCGTGTGTATGTGTGTGTCCTGAAGCATATTTCCCTCTATATTAAACAGGATTAGTTGTCTGCCCTGCATCCTTTTTCAAGATAATACTTGAAGCTTTCTGGGATTTCATTGAATAGATCTGTGTGACTCTCTAATCGTATTGGTGTGTGTGTGTGTGTGTGTGTGTGTGTGTGTGTGTGTGTGTGTGTGTGTGTGTGTGTGTGTGTGTGTGTGTGTGTGTGTGTGTGTTTCCAGAAAACAGTGTAATGGCACAGATCAAAGAGATCCGGATGGTTGTGAGCCTTATTTGGATGTGATTGCTGTTTACTTTGTCACATTATACAGTAGAGGTGCCTTATTAAGACTTTCTGCTTGTCATTAGAGTTGCACTCCAGCAGCCTGAAGGGGATATGACTCTATCTCAGGCTTTTATCAAGGACATTTTATCCTTAATATGGCTTTTCAAAGGAGTGCTTGTTTATGGCAACTAAGTAAAGGTTTATATTTTTTTATTATAGAGATTACTGGATTTCCAGCACACTGTCTTAGCTTTCTAACAGCATTTACTTTATATTCTAGAGGAGCAATAAATATTTTGGTCCTATAGACTTTGTCAGGTATCCACTAGGTCCCTTTAGTATTCTTTTTCATTCCCAATAATCTTCTATGATTAAATGCCTTCAAAGAAACAACAGTATGTGGTAAATGTTAATGTATTTTAATGTTCCCTTTGTTTCAGGGTTCACAGGCATGTGTGCAGTACAGAAATGTGATTTAGTTCCAAAATGTAGTGAGTGAATCAGGTCACAGATAAATGAGGTAACTAACATGTCTTGAATACTGAATGTGGTTACATACTGTACTGCACAGTGCCAATACATTGAGGCAGTGTAAGCATCCATACTAGTGTGGAATAACTGTCCTGGTAAGGAATCTAGCTTGTCATATAGAACATCCAAATTTGTGATTGGAAATTGCAGGTGGTGAGAGAGACATATCCAAGGCTTTAGCACATATTGGAATTTAAGTTATATTATATAAATACAGTAAATTACATAAACATCCTTCAGAGGCAGAACTAAATGGAAGTAAGTGTAACAGTTAAGTTACAGAGCACATACTGTAAAGACTGGTTTAGTTTGTGTCTGTGTATCACTGGTGAAAGGTAACGAACAGCATTTATTCAAGTACTTACATACATACAATTTTGAGTCGGCTGTACTTAAATTTTGAACTACTTTATAGTTTTAATTACAAAATAATTTGTACTTTCAACTCCACAAGAAGTTATTTGACCGCCAACCCTACTAGTTATTCAGATATTACATACACAACATGTAATCACTGTATACAACATAATTTAAACCAGTTTAAATATATTATACCCCAAACAGCTGCACTGTTAAAATGCATGTTATTTTGTCAGTAATAAATAAATGAATAATTTTAATAATTTCACAGGAAAGAGCCTTCAACCACATCTTGTGAGCTTCAGCTGTTAGTTGACATACATAGAGTAAACTCTGTATAGTAATGAAGGCCACAAAGTTCCCAGTTCATTTTATTGATAATATATTTCTACGTTTACTTATTTAGTGCAATTTTGAATGTATTTTTACTTGTATCATTTGTATTTCTATTTTTACTTTTTTGAGAATTATGTTTTTGGAACGGAAGGATACATTGGTCTATGTCATCTATGCTACATGTTACTAGCATGATTAGACTGTAATAAGAGCTGTCCTCTGTTTTCTCTTGACTTCAGTCTGTTACCCACAGAAACTCTGGATCTGTGGAGATTTAATGCAACACATAGGATTGGTTCTACTGCTCTGTCTCTCCGAGACGCTTGCAAAATTTAAATTACAATCTGCTGTGTAAGCAGTCTTCAAAGTTTGAAAATCATGGAATTGACAATAGCCACATGAGCAGGCTGCTAGTATTACCATGCAATAGAAATTAAGTACTGAGTATTTATGTGCTGTTTTCATTGTGTGTTCTCCAAAAGCATTAAAATGGAGAGCCCAGATGATCACTTGAAACCATAATGACAGTAATGTCACTTGAAATCAGTTCCACCAAAATGCTGGCTCATTTTATTACTGCCAAGTCTGTCATGTCTGCTAGCCAATCCACATTTTATGTAGCTACAAAACAAGTCATTTGGCAGCTTGGGACTTAGGTCCTGAATCTAACAGCCACTGCGGGTGTTTGACCAGACAGTTAGCTTCAGATACTGGTGTGTAGTAAATTAGCTCAGACTTTACCCTGTAGGAGAGGAAACCATGCCAGGAGAGATGACGCCCCCACATGACTGCAGCAACCACGACTGAGAGGGATGCTTACAATGATTTTTTTTTCTCCAGTATTGTCTTGTTGTTTTAGGCTCCTCACATACTAAGATTGTTGGTTTGACGCCCATAATTTGAACAGGCCTAAGTTAGTATAGGTGCAAGCCAGTTAGCCAGTCATTGATATTTTTGAACATGATCTGATTTTATACGACACAAATTAAAAGAAAAACATGCAAAATGTGTGAAGATCTGGCTGAAGGGTTAATAGTTACTTGATCTGCTAGTGGGATGCAACATAGAAAAGGAAAGTAAAGGAAACAGCAAATCCAAGCAGATAATCTATGTTACTATGTTATTATCAAAGGATGGTGGTAAACATGTAAACTTTAGACATCAAGCTGAAAAGGACAAAACACATCCAGCCGAAAAAGAGTTTACGAGTAAAGAGCAAAAAGAAAATGTCCATCACTTTCAAAAAAGGACAAGAAATGTAAGAAAATCAAAGAAGATAAAAATTGGAGGAGAAAGGGTAAGTCTGGTTTCCCTTGTCATGCAAATCAGTTTGGCATTGGGGGTGGGAAAAAATACCTTCGTCGTCCGTGCGGTCACTATCACCTAAATCATCAGTGTGTTTCTTTGTAAGGGGACCTATAGGACCAAGAAGGAGAAGATGGAGGAAAACAGGGTGATCAAGAACACACACAGCCTTCAAAAGATGCTCTCAAAAGATAAGAAAGTAGTCAATAATTAATGTTTCTATAGTCCCTTTTTAGAAAAAATGGGACTGGGTAACCAGTACCACAAAAGTCCACTTCACATGTTTACAGTAGGACTTTACTGTTATGAGCAAGAAAAGAGGGACTTTAAAAAAAGAGTGAAAAAAAATAGTTCTCTGTTGAAAATGGAAACTTAACTGAGGATATACCTCTTAGGATCAAAAGACAAATCTCTTTGAAACAGTGCATACAGTAGCATTAATAATACATTTTAGAGACATTATGTAAACATTTGGAAATGATCACTGTAGCAGAGAGAAAAAGCTAAGGCTGTAAAAGAAGCAGTGTTTTTAAGAGCAGAGCACTCAACAGAAGCATATGACAAACTGCCCCTGTTGTATTTTCAGTGTGTTAACTGTGTGTGGGCTTAAACACACACAAACATGTACATCCAATGCCATGCATAGATTTGACTGCAGGGGCTCTGCTGTGAAGCATAGCCCACATCAGAAAGGTTTGATGACAGAAGAGAACAGGCAAATTGATTTCATTTTTTCTCACTATTTTAATTTCCAAAGAGATGTATAATAAAAATAGTTCCAAGGTAGTTTTTGCTTAAAGAATTAGTTTTACATTTAAAAAAAGAATGCTTATTTACTTTCTTGCAGAATTATACCAACCACTCTAATTTGTCTTAAAGTTGTCTGTGCACAGTAAATATAAGGCTACAGCTGGTTATCTTAGCTTAACACAAAGACAATAAATAGGGGAAAACAGCTAGCCAACAGTACTCAAAGAAGTTACTCCGCCCAAGATATAACATTTTAATTAGTGAGCTTGGCAGGTGATGGTAAGTGGATTTTGTTACTTTAGGACAAAGCCAAGCTAGCGGTTTCCCCATGGCGCCAGCTTTTATGCTAAGCTAAGCCACTTGATGTTGCAATATATTTAACATGCAGACATGTGAGTGGCTTCGATCTTCCAAACTAACTCTGCAAGAAAGCAAATCAGAGTAATTGCCAATATATCAAACTATTTCCTCATGCACTGTGTTTTCTTGCTCTGGCAAAAATAGTGGAATAGTTTAACAGGGGAAGTGGTCAGAAGCTTCTTTATTAAAACCAACAAACTGTCATTTTAATAAGAGTTTCCTGGACATTCAGAGACATAAAACACACACAAGTAACAATGACACATATAAACACACCTGCAAATAACATACACACAGAAACTATATAACAGATCTGAAAACATGCAGCCTTGAACAGAAAAATAGCATAACATTCCGGCAGTGCTTAAGCCTGCCCACATACCCACACCCACACCCACACCCACACCCACACCCACACCCACACCCACACACACACACACACACACACACACAAAGCAATGCCATCCACAACATATGCTACCACAGGGCTTCAAATAGCCATCCATTGTTGAGGAAATGACCACTCCAATCCATTCCAACTACCTTCATTAGCCACGGAACCACATAGCCATCAATTTTATGCAAATCTACTTCACTTCCATTTGACTTAATAAAAGTGAAACAGCAGTCAATTTCAACATGACAAAAGGTCACAAGGCACTTTCTGTGAATAAGGATAGTGTTAAAAGGAAATGGCTCTGTCTAAAAGGAGAACAATTTAATAAAATATTTCAATAACTGCTGGTTTGAACATATGTGTTTATGGAATAGAGAATGGGAGAAGAATCACTTGAAAGGTTCAAGATACTTTTAGTCAGAATCTCATATTGATGAGTCATAATTCCTCCATCATTCAACATGGTGGTGGTTTATTTTAAGGGCAACCATTTCTCTCCTGTGACTTTAAAGAGGAAGTCGGCTCCCTGAATATCATTCTGTCCTACAGCAGTCTCTCAGCTCTCTTTTGTGAATTTGACAAGCAATTTGATAAGCAAGAGCTGACTTGTGCTTTCTATGTGCTGAATAAGCACCAAGACAGAAGAATTGCTTCTTTCAAATGTGAAATGTCTAAAAAACACAGAGCGCCCACTGTCTGGGAATATGTTACCTGTTTATGAAGTATACTGAGTGATAGAAGGTACTGTGCTAATAATTAAACATATGTCAAAAGTAGATATTGTGCTGGTGCATGTGTATTGTTGTAGTGCTTTTTTAAATGGACTTATGGCATGTGTTTTTTAGGATTTTAGTGTTTGCATGTTTTTATTCTGTTTGCTGCATGCTTAAGTTTTCATTATAGCTATTTTATTGCATGTACTGTTTTTATTGCATGAACTGTTTTATATATACCCTTTTGACAAGACTGAAGCTCCGCCCCCTTTTAACTCTCAGACCTAACTAAGAAGCTCAATGCAGGACAGGTGTGAGCACCTCAGCTTAATGGGAAGCAGGTGTAGTAGGGTGATGGACCAGTGAAAATGAGAGGACACGCAGCAGAGCGGGGAGAGAGTGAAGATGTGACGCAAATGAGAGAAGGTGATGCTGGGGAGCAGGGAGAACTTGGGAGGACATAGCGGCGTGAGCAGCTGAAGCGCTGGGCCGGTTTATGAAGAGAGAAGATGTGATGCAAATGAGAGAAGGTGACGCTGGGGAGCAGGGAGAACTTGGGAGGACCTAGCGGCGGGAGCAGCTGAAGCGCTGGGCCGGCTCATGCACCGACAAAGCTCTGTCCGTGCCCAGGCGGAGGTGGCGGGGTGATGCTGAGAATGGAGCAAGGGAACCGGGTGCCAAGCTTAACGACCTATCAGAAGACCAGCCATGTGTATGCAGAGATGAAATCAGCCCTTTCCTCAAACGACGGAAAAGTGTGAGGTTTGATAGGGCTGCGGAGTTCCGTGCTGCTTGTGCCAGCCGGTACGCGGAGGAGGCCCAGGTAATGCTTAAGGAGGCCAAAGAAACCAAAAGGATGGAAAGAAGAAGGGACGCTGAGGATCAGAGCAGGGAGGAGCAGAGGAGAGACCGACTGACACGGAGGACAGTGGAAGCCGAGACGAGCAGAGGGGCTGGAGTAGTTGCCGTTGGGACGAGTTGTCCGAAGTGCGGGTGAACGCGTGGGGTGCAGACCGGATTACGTCCTTAGAGCCCGAAGCAACAGGGGGACTGCAGCCACCCAAATGAGGAGTTCAACGCAGGAACGCAGATAAGTGAAATGTTGGCAGGGTGGAAAACGCGACGCGGGCAGGTGCAAAGAAAGGAAGACCAAGTCTTCCCTGGGCGGAATTGGCCGGATCTTGAGATCAACATAACTACAGACTGTTACGGATACCGGGGACTAGCGGCAAGGAGATTGCTCTCAATACGCAGTCTTAATTTTTATTACTAGTGTTTATTAGCTGTTTTACAACTTTTAATATGTTTTAGAATAAAGTGTTACATTTACGTATTGTCTGGTTCCGTATCTGTCAGTGGAAAGTATATTGCTGGTATAGTAGTTTGTTGGTAAACGGATGCACCAGCTTTGCCGGGTGTGTGACACATACACCACGCATTATACACTCACCTACAGATTAGGAACACGATACTAATACTGTCTTTGACCTCCTTTCGCCTTCAGAACTGCCTTAATTCTACGTGGCATTGATTCAACAAGGTGCTGAAAGCATTCTTTAGAAATGTTGGCCCATATTGATAGGATAGCATCTTGCAGTTGATGGAGATTTGTGGGATGCACATCCAGGGCACAAAGCTCCCGTTCCACCACATCCCAAAGATGCTCTATTGGGTTGAGATCTGGTGACTGTGGGGGCCATTTTAGTACAGTGAACTCATTGTCATGTTCAAGAAAGCAATTTGAAATGATTCGAGCTTTGTGACATGGTGCATTATCCTGCTGGAAGTAGCCATCAGAGGATGGGTACATGGTGGCCATAAAGGGATGGACATGGTCAGAAACAATGCTCAGGTAGGCCGTGGCATTTAAACGATGCCCAACTGGCACTAAAGGGCCTAAAGTGTACCAAGAAAACATCCCCCACACCATTACACCACCATTACCAGCCTGCACAGTGGTAACAAGGCATGATGGATCCATGTTCTCATTCTGTTTACGCCAAATTCTGACTCTACCATCTGAATGTCTCAACAGAAATCGAGACTCATCAGACCAGGCAACATTTTTCCAGTCTTCAACTGTCCAATTTTGGTGAGCTCTTACAAATTGTAGCCTCTTTTTCCTATTTGTAGTGGAGATGAGTGGTACCCGGTGGGGTCTTCTGCTGTTGTAGCCCATCCGCCTCAAGGTTGTGCGTGTTGTGGCTTCACAAATGCATTGCTGCATACCTCGGTTGTAATGAGTGGTTATTTCAGTCAAAGATGCTCTTCTATCAGCTTGAATCAGTCGGCCCATTCTCCTCTGACCTCTAGCATCAACAAGGCATTTTCGCCCACAGGACTGCCGCATACTGGATGTTTTTCCCTTTTCACACCATTCTTTGTAAACCCTAGAAATGGCTGTGAATGAAAATCCCAGTAACTGAGCAGATTGTGAAATACTCAGACCGGCCCGTCTGGCACCAACAAAATGCATTGAAGCAACTGCCATGTGATTGGTTGATTAGATAATTGCATTAATGAGAAAGGTGTTCCTAATAATCCTTTAGGTGAGTGTATAATTATCTTGCAAAGTCCTTGACTCCCCCTATTCATTTTAAAAAAAAAGGTTTGTGGGTAAATGAGTATGAAATGATGCAGTACAGTGAACCCTCGCTATATCGCGGTTCACCTTTCACGGTCTCGCTGCTTCACGGATTTGCATCGTGCATTGTGTTCTGCTTCTGTTTATAAGAATCTTTTTGCCCAGAAGAAAAAAGAGCGACAACAACTACCGATAACTATGTTCTTCTCTCAAAAAAACACACCTGCACCGTGGGCTTTAGAAGAAAAACCCGCTACAGAGCGGAGTCGGGATGCAGCGTCTCCGTCAGAAGAGCAGGGAAATACACCTAAGTCACGGTTTTTCCTACTGTACTTTACTTTGTATTTTTTTTCATAATCATTTTTCATTTTCTCCCGTTCTAATCCAATGACTCTGGTCGCGGTGGGGCGGGGGGATGGGGGGTGCGGTGCTGATCTCTGCAATTTGAAGCCTTCAGTTTGTATTGATGATTAAAATTATTATTTTACAGTACAGTAGTTATTTGTAAAAAAACGTTTATACAGTACTTTTATTTGTTAAATGCTTGGGCCTGTAAAAATGTTTTGTTCTTTGGTTTCAATGTATTATGGAGTATTTCATCGTATACTAATTATAAAGGTTACTACTTCACAGATTATTTTTGAAACGTGACCCCCGTAAAAAACGAGGGTTCACTGTATTACCTTAAATAGATAATTTCAGTGGACTCTTAATAGTGCATCTATTACATTTGCTACAACCTTTATACAATTTGCAGTATGAACATTAGTAGTAGTAGTCATAGTTATATTATCTTTATTCTTTCTATACATGCCACAGCGCATTGTACCAACAACTATGATTATTATCATATTTCTGTACATCTGTATATCTGAATCAGTGTCTCTATGTCCCAACCGGCAGCGACAGATGGCCGCCCACCAAGAGCAAGGGTCTGTCTGAGGTTTCTGCCTGTAAAAAGGAAGTTTTTCCTCGCCACTGTCGCACCAAAAGCTTGTTCGTGGGAAATTGTTGGGTCTTTGTAAACAGGAGATATCTTCTTTGATAACTCCTGTTGTGATTTGACTCTATAAATAAAATAAAATGGAATAGAATTGAAATAGAAGCTCTTGACTAATGGAAATGGAAAATGCTGACCTTCTTGGAGAACCTAATTGGTCAATTACGGCAGCATATTGCTTCAACCATGACAAAAAAAACAAGGCTTAGAGTCCTGGTATAACAATTATTTTTCATGTTGTGACATATTTTCTTTGTACTACTACAGTAAATGCAATTTATTCAGTTTTAACAAAAACTAATAGAGGGTTGTTTTTGAGAATATGATCTTATTCTTCAGCACTTATTCCACAGTAAAGTATTGTCTTTATTAGAAACAACTCAAATGTCATTGTTTTATAGACATGTATTTCTACCCACCTTATCTTGACTTCTAACTCAGTGTCTGTCTACACATATAAAAAGTACACCTTACCCAACCTCACCACTTGTGCTGCTTCCTATTATACTGCATATGAGTGTGGGTGGGGGAGTCTGAGGGATGTCAGGTTCCATGGCTTTCCTTGTTAACAGCATGGAGAGTAACACATAGAGCTAAAGCCACCTTCTATCAGTCAGTAGGGAAAATTCTTTTTGCTCATGTAGGTCAGACTAGATCACAATCTTCATTATGGCACTGTCAAACACGGTGGTGTTATTTCTCTCAATAACAAAATTTCCAAAGTAACGCAACTTTTAACCCACAAAAACAGCATTTAGAGTTGTTTTCTATCTGCGTTGTTGACATCTGCATTATGAGATAAGCCAATGTCTTAACAGCAAAAAAATACAATACAAACCTACAGTATATTTACATTGAACTTGACCTAAATTTGACCTAGTTTCTAGTGATGGCGTCCTCTCGTGGCTATAGTAGTTATGATCAGAGCAGAGGAGGAAGAAATATGACAAAATATAAGCACCAAATTTCCATGTAAAAAGGCAATTTATGGGGGTGGATGGATCAAACAAACAGATGACTTTTACCTAGGAGAGTGGAGTTCGAGCCAGTTTTAATAGTAAACAGCGAGTACTTTTTTAACTTTACAAACGTCACGTTCAGCGTCATGAGTAACCGTGAAACAAAATTGAATTTTAACACAAACCATGAACTTTTTCTAAACCTAGTAGTAGTAGTAGTAGTAGTAGTAGTAGTAGGTTTGGTGCCTAAACATAATCAAGTAGTTTAATGCCTAAAGATAAATCAAACTGCAACCATTTCACAACAAAATAGCAACCTTTACATTCAAAACTGTGACGAATGTTCTCTTGTTTAGAGCTAAGGTACCGGTAGGGGCAGTATTTTATGATACGCTCCTGTGGGTTGTATTAGAGGGTAAAAGAGGCTTTAGTAATTGTTTAAAATATTAAGACCGAGGAAAGTATGAATATTTACAATGCTAGAAATTTGCTAGCATCCCCTGATGACATAGAGGAGCCTAGGCCAATGGGCTGGCCCAGTTTAATAGTCGGAAATAGCAATCATTCAATAAACTAGGAATTTCTTTCTAAAACTATTAACAAACTTTAATCTAGGAATCCTAGATTCCTGACTAAGAATTTTCATAGTCAAATCAGAATTGTCAGGTCTTGCCTATCTTCGACTGATCTTCAAATGGGGGCAGGGATCATGGAAAGTAAAACTTCAATCATGGGGCAGATGGATTTATGTACCCACTTTAAAAAGATGTATTAAAAGAGTCAACCAGTCACGACAAGACAAAACCAATGTGAAGGGAAAGGTTTCAGATGGTCAGGCTCAACGAGTGCCTGCAAGCACAGTATATGGTGGATAGACCTAGAGAGTGACTGAAGAGAGCGAGCGTCATTAGAACATAGCAGTGAATCAGAGAAATAAAACGTTCTCGCCATTTTATGCCTAGAAATGCGGCTGTAGCAAGTATCTAACTATGACTAACTTTATCCACATACATATTTAGCAATTCAGCTAGAAAACAAGCTTGAAAGTTAGAAATTAGGACAGAAGCACAAAGAGTTGTTGTGCTATGAAGATGATACACCTTCTCATCACGTCGCAATTGTGTAAACTGGCAGGTTTCAGAACGTTGCAGACTGGCGCATTGCAAGTAGCTGCAAGTTTACACTTGTATGGTCCAGAATTTTTGGTCTGAACTGGACTGTACGGCACAGCGATTTGACTATAAGACTGGCAGTCAAATTGGGCTCTTTCCATCAAATATTTGACTATTTGTGGTCATCCCTATGTTGATCCAAACTTATTTAAGAGTGTACTGTCTATTGAAAATTATTTGTAAACCACTGCCCTTGTAAAGAAACAGAACAGAAAGGAAGTGATTTGAGGTTGGGGTGAGTTATGGGCAACTTAAAAACCTACAAGAATCAAAGAAAATGTGATTGATGCTACCACTCTCAGAACTGCTGCTATTACAGTGACATGTTGTTTGACTGAGGGTTAGTGGGGATCAGAGCAGACAAGACAGCTGCATGACAGCTCCTATCACACACATGTACTGACAGACACATACTCACACGCACTTACTCATGTATACACACACATAGAGAGAGACCTCATACAGCAATCAGGTGTCAATTCAAAACTGCCCAGTGACAAGGAGGCCCCGACACTGACCTGTACTCACCTACCTGTCACTGTGAGCATATGTGTGTGTGTGTGTGTGTGTGTGTGTGTGTGTGTGTGTGTGTGTGTGTGTGTGTGTGTGTCAGAGACAATAGTGCGGTCTCAGCTGGCATCAGCTCTGATCAGTGATTAGGAACTTGAAACTTTTATCTCTTTCCATCTGACTCTCTGTGCCTCATACCGCTCTGTATTTTTATTTTTATCTTGTCTGCCTTCTATTCTAACATATTCTGCTTGTTCTCAAACTTCTGCTGTGGTTATGTCACTTTTCTACTTTGTATCACATTTTATCTTAGCCAACAACACGGTCGCAGCAGCTGAGCTGGGTCAGCTGATCTGCATCAGCGCATCAGCTCCCCTTGCTGCTGAATGGCTACTTAAAGCTGCTTTAGTTTGTTCCTAACTGCTTGCTGCTTAGTTTTGCTCTAACTGCTGCTGCTAGTTGCTCCTAAATGCTTGATGCTGCATTGATGCAACCACCTCCCCCCTAGCTCCACCTTGTCAAGTATAACGTGACATATGCTTCTATGTCATCATTGCTGTGCTGTTCATTTTTGGGGAATAGTTTAGCTCTCCCAGTCTGAAACTGTGGGAGCGTCCCCTGACTCTCTGCTCTTTCATGGTGCACATGAAAGGTCAGGGAAGTTCTCTGAACGGAGCCATACCACCAAATTTAATTCGTAATTTATTCAATAAAAATTCTTGAAGCATTTTTAATGTCTGCTCGTTCATGAGCTTTCTTGTGTCTCTTACAAGTATAGCTAGTCCGTTCTGTTAATACAGCCGTGGTAGAATAGCTAGCTAGCTATGTGGCGAACTCGCCATTTCATTGTATAAACTATTCAGTAATGGTAAACATTGTGTTTTCATTGTTCCTGATTGTTTACATGCTTATCAAAATAAACAATGGATGTATTTAGACACCCAAGGAGATGTAAACATGTCATGCTACTAGCTAGACACTAGCTAGCTACTTAGGTTAGCCTGCAGTCATTGACACAGTCAACAACAATGTCCATTATAACACTTCAATTTGGCATTTATTAATTAGTAATGCATATAAAAAATAAACAGATGTATTTAGACAACCAAGAAGATGTAATTATGTTGTGCTACTAGCTAGCTAGATGCTAGCTTGAGATCTCACAAAACAGAGTCAAGATCTCACAAAAGTGTTTGTCCCCATGTTTTTTGTAATTTTTTTCTTTTCTTTTTCCCTCCATGTCACCTTGGGTGCTCCGTAGTTAATGACATCAAACGCTCTGTTTTTTTTTTTCTACAACAAAAAAGGTCAAACCTGAGAAGTTATTGGCATCTGTGAAAAGAGGAAGGAATATAAACAGACATCCCAGCAAAGAGATGGGGGCGTCACACTAAGATACACTTGGTGGCCATCATATTAGGCGCACCCGAGTAGTCTGATGCAATTCAATTTAACAGATCTGCCATAACATTGTACATATTATATTGGGAAGTGTTTCTAATTTGTTTGTCCTTCCCATTAACAAACAAATGAGAGGGGCGTGTGTGTGTGTGTGTGTGTGTGTGTGTGTGTGTGTGTGTGTGTGTGTGTGTGTGTGTGTGTGTGTGTGTGGGGCGTTGTAATATTAGAAACACCTGATTTTAATGCAGTCCAGTACAAGACCCATTATTTTCATTTCATTTCATTTGAGTTACAACAAGAAACAGAATTTTATACGCAACATAAAGGGGATTGACTGGCAGAATGTTTGCATTGAGTTGCATTAATCTGTAGAGGTAAAAATAATTAAGTAGGTCACTAATGGGCAATGCTTGTTTTGGTATTTTTGGCCATATTTCTATTAGTTAGTCAGACTAAGACAGGAGTGTATCCAGATTCTCACCAACTTATTTTGGAAATAAAAGACATTTAAAATGTCATATTGGACATAAAAACTGGTGCACAACCATTGTAACAAAATAAGGTCAAAAATAAACTCATATGAACATTTTGGGTAATAGTTTTACCATTGGCGTTTGTTTTTTCGTCCAATGAAGTTTGGCTATGCTGGGTTTAGAACCGTTTAGAACCTGACAGCTCATGTGTTTTAAGGCATCAAAACTTCTCTACAGTGAAGAATATTTCCCTTTCAATGCCTAAAAGAATCAGAAACAGCACATGTAAAGACTTTTCCTGCGTCCTACTTTTAACCATTGTTTAATTCACCAAATATTACACTGTCTATCTCTCCATAATCCATACTCCTGTTCTTTCTTTGTCTTTTGCAGTTGCTTGATTTCTTTCAGTCCATCTTTCTCTTCTACCCTCATAGATCCCTCTCTCAACTATCAGCATTGATTGGAGACTGATGTAGAGGAGCTCCATGCTCTTTGACACTTTGGAACAATCCATGACTCACAAAGCCAGCAAGGGAAGGAAGCAAGAATAACATACACACACTCTCAACCCTCAGGCATTCCTCCACTCCTGGATGAGGTAATTATTGCGAGGGGAGTATGCATCGATCGCACATTCAGCACAAGAGCTAACCATACATACATATTGCTCTCTGTATGCATCAGTCAAGGTCCACACCAGCATAGAAACACAGGAGCTTAATCAATCACCAATGCACATTAAAAAGGGGATCTAACAGAGCGCACAGCTCAATGAGCCAAATAGGTAATCTACTACTGACCTTGGATAAAATACCCATAGGCTGTAAACTATAAATACAGAATCCATTTCCCAAGGTAAAACTGGGAGTAGAATGCACTTCAGCAAACCCTCTGATGAGAGGAATTGAGAGTAAGTCTGGGGACTGTGTGACGTTGGTGCTCATTTTTAAAACGCAGTACATTGGTTAGATAAAATTCTAAGAAAGACACAGATCACTCTCAAACTGTGGTGCATTGATGTAATTAGGGTGTAAACATATTAATATATTTTTCGGCTTCATACGAGATCCGAGAATATCAATTTATATTCCTGTTCTATTTTATTTAGTCAGTTTAGACTTGAATTGAATAAACTTGCCTCAGTAGAATAATCTTTCTGTATTTTGCTGTCAAAAGTATTGTCCTTGGGGCGCCTGGTTAGCTCACCTGGTTAAACACTTGGGTGAACCCATGTACAGATCCAAGATTTCTTTATTGCCATTCCACAGGACACTGTAGTACAAAATTACATTCACAAAAGTTCACAGCAAAAACTAGCACAGAAACAATAAAAAACACCGTAGAAAATCGAGAAATTAGCTTTATAAATAAAAATGCTTATATGGGTGTGCAGAGCATGTAAAGTGATAAATATAAATATACCGAGTCTAAAAAAACAAAACAGAAAAATATAAATATTTAGATAAATACAGTAGGGAGTATAAATATCCATATTTAAAATAGTGTGGTTGAGAATAAGGTGCAGGCAGAACAGATAGTAAGGTGCATTCAAACAGCTAGAGGGGAGGTGGGAAAACAGTCTGTGGCCAGGGTGAGTGGGGTCTTTGATGATGCCCTTTGCTTTTGACCACAGAGACTCCTTGTCACAGCGGCCGCAGGTTTGGTTCCGACCTGTGGCCCTTTGCTGCATGTCATCCCCCTTCTCTCTTCCACTTTCCTGATTTAATCAGTCTTGTAAATAAAGGCAATAAAAGCAAAAAAATAATAATTTTAAAAAGTATTGTATTGTCCTGGCGGATATTGTCCTCTAGCCCCATTGTATTTCTACTCCAAGGTAATAGTTCAAGAACTCCAGAAAAAAAGCATGCTAATTTGTTCAGAGGTTTTGTGAAACAGTGTGAAAATACTCTTCTGGAGTTTGATTAAAATGACACAGTATATCAATAATTTGCATTGTCTATCTGTCAGTAGCAAAGTCAGAAGTAGCGGAACACTGTGAAATGAACAGGTTTGGGGGAAGAAATAGCTACATCTAAAGAACAAATGTATCTCCTTGAGGGCATTAATGGACACTTTCTCCTGCAGCCACGTATTGCAATGTAATCCTATGGGGAAAATGTGAATCGTCAATTTGGTACACTAAACATGCTGCTGGCTTTAGCAAACGCAATTTCTTGTTTGTATGTTTTAAAAAAGGATCTTACGCTTTAACAGAAAGGTTAACCTCCTTAGAAATCCTTTCCATAATGTTTTCAGAAACTTAAAATATTAATCTAAGCCTGTCAGTGGTAAAACAAGCGCTTTTGTGAACGTAAATACACGCTGCATAATTTCCCTATTAACTTACATTGTAGCTTGTTTCATGGCTGAAAAATAGGGTCCAGGTTGAAAAAAAACAGTAGTTACTCTTTAAGTGCTTTTTGTATTGTCTGCTTTGAAAAGTTATAATTACACGTCAGGGAGGAGGTGTGGTGGATGGTTCAGTGTAGTACTTTGATTTAGGACATTTGCATCCCTACCATCTTGTACAGTCATCATTGGTTTATTTTAACCATGGCCAGAATCTGTCCTTTACCTTGACAAAATAGTCTGAGGATAACAAATGTAACCCTAAACCATTATAATGCCTTCATGTATTACTTTCCTTTAACAGTGAAAGTGAAAAAATAAAAATAAAAACTGCTGCCAAATAAAGAATGATTCGAGATGCATTTCATGTTCAGATCTGTTTGTCAAATTCAGGCCTTTTTAAATCGATACCATACATATAAGTGCAATAAGAGAGGCTTCTGGGAAACCATCTAAACAGTTGTGCATGACAGAACTGAATAATCGTGGAACAAAATGTGTATGAGGTGTCTGGGAAATTACTAAAATACGTCATGTAAATAGAAATGTGTCCTAAGATAGATCATAAGATTATGCAATCCTATAGTGGAGTGCGTGTTGGGGGTTGCTGCATTAATATTCCATGATCATGATCAGGATCTTTGCCTGTAGCATGAGTAGTAAGATTAGTCAGAAGAGACACAGATGGGATTGAGAATTATTTGGTTCATCACCCCATCAGCAGAACGTAACTTAATGTGAAAAAGGTGTTTTATTAATGAGACTAAGAGAATCTGATTGTATGTCCTTAAAAGATTTTATCAGGAAAAGAAGTCAACATCGTCCAGCAGACTGCTAGATTAAATAACTGCTGATCTCCATGTATGCTTGTGTGGTTGTGCAGTGACATACGGCGAGACCTGCACTAAGACCTTGTCTTAAACAAGACAATCCATATGGAAAAAGATGATAAAGTAATAAACACAAACACGGAACATTTGTATGTATCACCAAACAACCATCGCCAGACACTCAAGATGGTAGCAAGTCACATTATCCATGATTGTACACTGCGCTTGAAAAGTACTCTGATAAATAAAAAATGACCAAGATAACGCTGATTATATAAAACCACCTTCTTTTCCATTACTTGTTTTTTAAGAAATACTAAAGACGATGAACAGTTTGAATGAAACTGAACCAAAATCCTGTTTAGCAACTTTTACATAGTCATAGCATTTGAATAAAATACAGTAAACAAGACAATCTAAAACCTGTTGCTCTTGCTAATGCCATCTTTAAAACAAAATAGCATTAAGTTGTAGATTTATCTTTGGTGATTGACTCAGCTTAGCTATGGTAAAAAAAATTGCCCTTCTGTCATGTCTCTAACACACTCTCTGACTTTAAGGTTTGTCAGACCTTTTTTCTTTTTGCTTACTATAGCCTTTATGCACCAATGTCAAAGCCCTGCGCTTGTGATAGCCGTGCAGTAAAAATATATAGCACTTCATTCAATCGAAAAATCAAGGCAGCAATTACATTTCAGTCAAAATGTATTTGGCATACAAATTAGCAGTGTATTATTTCTAGGGGACAGGTTCGTATTAGTAGACCCATTTTTATGGTGCTTTTCACTAATTGCGTATTTATTTTGGCGGTGACACACAAAAAAAAGGTAAACAACATTAAAGCCAAAAGAGGCTCTGTTCAACGAGAACATCTGATACTGTGACTACATACTAAAATGAATGTCCAATCCAACTTTATTTTTTAAACACTGTAAAACAACCAAAGTTGACCAAAGTGCTGTACGGAAAAATACAAAAAGAAAAGTAAAAGTATTAAAAGTAAAAATAATAACTGCACAATATAAACAATTACACTAAATAATTAAATGCAGTAAATTAAGTCAACATCTTACTAGGTGTCAAAGGCCACAGAGAAGAGGTGGGTTTTAAGACGTGATTTAAAAACAGACAAAGAAGAGGCCCTGTTTAACGTCAGATGCAGATCATTCCACAATTTTGGAGCAGACACCACAAAGGTCCGGTCCCCTCTGAGTTTGTGCTTAGTTTTAGGCACACTCAGGATCAACTGATAATCTGACCTGAGAGAGTGTGTCGGTATGTAAGGGCGTATAAGCTCTGCGAGGTAGGGTGAATACATAAAGTTCAAAAGATATTGATTACTTACATTTTTTCTTAAGTATCTAAGAGTATCCTTGTGCAAACACAAGCAATGACAGGCCAAGTCTGCCTGACCTGTACAACAGATGAAAGACCTAAAGGATTCCACGCCCACTCTAATGTCACTCTCACCAACTACCAACGCTACAGTCTTGTACTGTTCTCTGCTTCCTCATGCCATTTACTTCATCTACTCAGGCTTTTTCTATAATCCATCTCCCCTTCCTCTGTACTAATACTTTTATTCTTACATTCCCTCTCTCATTGTACTGCTTGCTGACACCCACACTGTCAATGTCAGGGTGTCAATTCAAGACAGTGAAAGGCCTGGGAGGGGAGTACATGACCTAAGATGTGTGACTAGTGTGCAAATAAGCAAGAAAGGAGAGAGTTTGAAAATGTAAAATTAAATAAATGTCATGACCCCTTTGTTTTCTTTTTGTTATTTTTCAGAGCCCATTATCTACTAAGAAAGCATGCATGGATGCATTTTGAGTAAATAGTACAGGTTAAAGACAACATTTGCCCTGCAATCAAGGTTCTGACTTATCAAAGATATTAGTAGCAGAAATCTTGGAGAATGTTTTATATAGTAGGTTATTACTCAAATGTCCTTCCCAGTAAGATGCAAGTGTGGGAGAATTAGGCAAGTTACATGCTTTAGCCAAACATCAAAGCGGCAGATCAAACAGAGAGTACATCATGTACTGTAATGTCTTAACTAGCATTCAAGTATGTCCACCTGGATTTGAGTTAAACCTGATGTTTCCACTAACCAATTCATACATACTCAGGCACCAATGACAGCAAGATTCCTTGCATGGCACTGGCATAGCAATCAGCAGTGTGCATGTCAATTCATTGAATGGTGTTTCCCATGATTTTTTTAATAGTTTTTTTATCGTAAATTTGTATTTCTTACCCAGTCCACATTTCCCCTCTCTCTACAATTGAGAAAGTGGGTAAGTTCAATATGTTTGAAGCAAAGACAGTTATTATTATAGTTATTGATCAAACTTCCCACCCAAAAAGCTACGCATAGGTGGGATCGTACACAGAATCATCTCATGATGACACGGCAGCGCCAAGCACTGACAAACAGTAGGTCCACCACACCTGCCACAGTCATATGCTCATGTTAGGGTGAGGTTGCGGAAGCCTTTTGATTTATTTTATACGCATGCTGGAGAAGCAGCGAAATTGGAGAAAACAGTTTGTGTCTGTAAGTTTTTTTTGTAAAATCATTATTTGTAAAATTTTAAATAAAATAAATAGGTAAACCCTGTTTTTAGTTATTTAGTTTGCTACTATTGATACAGGGATTTCCAGTGGAGGGTTAGGGTAAGTATAGTCTATATCTACAACGTTCCACTTTAGGGATTGCTCCAGTGCCATCAGATTCTGCCGGATGTCACTTTTTTTTGGCCGGATGTTCATTACCTTCCGCTTTCTTTGGGTTGTAATTTTAGGACTATGATTAACTGCTCCTCAGATGTCTGTCGGTTAAATCTGTCAAATCAGAGTTTTAAAACAACCAAAACAAGTTCCTTCACCAGGCTATTTTGCGCCTTGGCTCCATCAGGTGCAATGTTGTGGAGGATGGTCTGGCAAAGCGAGACTAGGGTTAGTAGAACAAGTGGCAAACCAACAAAGAGTTGAGGTTTGTAATAACCCCAGTGCTGGCTTCATCTATTATGTTGCTGATACTGTCAAGACCTGACTCAACTAACTGCCAGACATGGCTGGGGATTAAACCTAGGCCAAAGCGGTTCAGTAGTCACAGACCAGTCTCTCTAAATATATATCAAGATGAGTCAGGACTGCATGTCTCACATCTAAAGAGACAAGTAGGTTTTTCTCTTTGTTAACTGACTCATTTTGACCAACACTGTTAGCTAATAGGCCAGTGGCCAGTCCATTTATCAGGGAGTCAAGCTGTTTTTGAACGGAGCCTGCTCTCCTCATGCAGTGAGACTTGTCAGCCCTGCTCTGTGTTCACCCTCTGCTCTGTGAAATATGGTATGACAGGAACTGCAGAGGTTTTAAACCCGAGTTGGTGACCCTACTTATCCAAGAAAGGAATATGGATTTTGACTTCAGGCTTTGAGGCAAGACTCAGCAGAAAACATGTTTGTGTAACGCCACATGAGGAATAGTCTTTGGTAGAATGTATGTATTAAATTTATGTAATTTGAAGCTCCAGCAACATTCATATTTCAGCTTCTTAAATTTTCCAATGGTGCAGATAAGAAAATGCTTCAATTAATCAATAGATAATGTTGAATACAACTGTTTGTTTTGCACTACAAAGGTATGTCAAGATCTGAATCTAAAAGTTTTACTGTATTCATGAGGCTGACATTTTAGTGCCATTACTGGAATCTCAATGTGGTGAAGTGAAAATCTCAAAGATTATCACACTATCAAAGCAAATCTAAATGCCCTGTAATCCTGGTTCAGTGATAAAATGCCAATGCAGTGCAGAGCACTCCCTCCTTGGCTTCAGCTGCTGAGGTCCTGACAGCTCTCCTGTCAGCAGAAGAGGCCCTCACTCTGGCTTGCAGCATAATTTGATGCTTCCACATGCACCTCTGCTCTATTTTTGTCACCTAAAGTGGAAAGTCAAAGAGACACACTTAATAAATATGTAGTATCCTGACATGTTGGTAGGGGGTCTTTTATGTCCAAACTGTGCTGACAAATAATTTTAAAGTGTTTAAATATGAGATTTAAAGAGAAAAATCAAACATAAAATTTGTCAACACATTCTCACTCCCATCTTGGTCAGGTGCCTTTGTCGTTGTTATTGATGCTAAAAGTTTCCTTTAGCGTCATATAATACGTGCTTGGTCGTCTCCTTTAGCGTCATATAACACGCGCTTGGTCGTCTCCTTTAGCATTATATAACATGCTTGGTCGTTTCCTTTAGCATCATGTAACACACACTTGGTCGTCTCCTGTAGCATCATATAACATGCTTGGTCGTTTCCTTTAGCATCATGTAACACACGCTTGGACATCTCCTTTAGCATCATATAACACACGCCTGGTCATCTCCTTTAGCGTCATATAACACACACTTCGGGACAACTGGCGTCCCTTTTAACGCTGTTGTTAGGTTAAAGAAAAGCGTGTGGGTGGGCATACGGTTCCGTGGCACGCTGGAATAACGGGCCGGTTAAAGACACATGCGGGACACAAACCCCGCTCTCCTGGGTGAAAGTCCTGTGTTTGACCCATCCACCCCCCCGACCAACCTCCCTACGTGGAATTTCCCCCTTACATACTACTTGCAAACCCCATCTAGATGCTGCTCTCCACGGTACATTCTTCACACACGTCAAAGGGTGCCTTTTTTGTCACTTCAAACGCGGACAGCCACTGTCCAAACGTCCGTATTTTACACGTTCGGAGTGAGAAAGGGTTGCATTTGTTTCTTTTCATATTTGTTGCCATCATTGTCATGTTTTACAGACATAAATCCAGAAATTCCTTTTTTTTTAAATTTGGATCATAATTTGGTTTCATCATTTTATAATTTCCCTTAAAGGGCAACTATTGTATTTTGTGTTTGTATTAGAATATGTTTACATGCTTTAATGTTAAAAAAAATCTCTTCTCTATCTCTTTAAGCCCCCCTCCCGACAAAGCCCAGTCTGCTCTGATTGGCCAAAGTTCCTGAAATCTGAGCTCCTCCACAGCCTCACTGTTGTATCACTAGTTAAAGCTGGAGCTACTACAATGGAGTATAATGTTATAGCAGGGCTTTGTACCGTTAAAAATCATCAATAAAGGCCAAACCAAATATTACACGACCTGACATGTCCCAGTAGTGATCTGATCCTGAAACTGGGGGGAAATTACCAGTATTGGCCGCCAAGCAGACAAAGCTCGTTCCACAACGAGAGTGAATCTGGGGTTGGCTTTCACTCACTAGTGAGCACTGAAGGAGAGGATCTATAGATCTTACCACATTGGAGATATTTAAAGAAAAAAAAAATTAAATCTTAAATGATTTGTGTGCAATAATACAACAATCAATTACAATCTAATTTCTCTGCTTTGTTTTTGCACTGGCCATAGGAGCTGGTAGCAGAGGTAAGGGAGTGACTTTATAGTTTCGCCACATACAACAACAAACCTTAGCAGTGTTTAAAGACTAGGATGGAGTACTTAACCGAGAAACACAGAAGACAAAGGCTCCAGTGTAATATGATCCTATTTAATATGTTGGAAGAAGATAGAGGAGTAGAGCGCTACAGATCGGATCAACGGCTAAGTTTAACGAGCATTAACAATTAGTTGAATAGGTCACTAAGGGTTCCTATGCAGAAAAGGGAAAAGACCCTGCCCTAAAGTAGGAGCTCAAAGAGATACAGGAACTGTGGTCGGAGGAATTTACTAATCCCCAATCGGTCCAGTCGGAACACGAGAAAAAAATGGGTTCTAGGAACGTTGTATGAACTGAAAAAAATCCCTCCGGTTGGAAAGAGCATTATGCTGGTTGGTAATGTGATTAGTCTCCATGCTGTTAATTTTCACTTAAAAATGAGCAATTCTGCAGCATTTTGCCATTCTATGGGGGTTGAGGGCTGCCATATCTATTTCCATTCAGCCCATGCCACTTCAGAATCCCCTCTAGACAGACCTGGGTCTATTGTACGCCATAAAAGCTTACTTTTATTTTCTTCAAACAATTATTTTCAAGTTGTATTTCCATGAATAGACATTCTGCAGCGACAGCACTGAAATGGGATGAGATTAAGTACACACAAACACACACATTGCATGTGCCTTGGCCTGCTGAGCTCTTACGACAGCCAGAAGCCACATTTTAGTGAAAATCAGCATCTTCCAAACAGCTTTTTCCCCCGCTGTGCGTACATGACGTAAAGGAGATCTTAAAAAGGAAGCCCTGGGCTTTATGGTGACAAAACCAATTAGCATAAAAGCCACGTACATGCAATTGCACGGGAATGAATCCCAGCTAATTTTATTCTTTCTGTCTCTTTGCTTTTCTTGTCCGTCTTTACAGTAAAACATCACAGAAAGATAAAGCATTCAAAGGGAGCAGACCAAGCTGCTCTCATTTGAAGTAAGAAGGTATGTCTTTAAAGGCAACTAAAACACAGTTCAAGAATTCATAAATAAATTCTAACTTGATTTAAGGGCCAATGACTGATACTCATATTTCAGAGCTATATTGAATTTCTAACCATTAAATTTGTCTATTTGGACACATAAATACCCACAAAGTACTTTCTCAAGACATAATTTACACATGGTTTAGTTGCCAAAAGAAGATAACATATTGGGGGGGGACATTTAGCAAGTATTCAGTCATTATCATGAAGATTTTGCTGATGTTGATGATTAACATACTGTATTTGAACTAACTGCTTTTACAGTTAAAATAAAATTAAAATAAATACAATGTGGCACATTTAGCAAGTATTTAATCATTTTTATAAACATTTTACTGATATGTTGATAATTAACATACTGTATTTGAACTAACTGCTTTTACAAAATTGGCTAAAAAACATTTTGCAGATGTTTACTGTAATAAACATTTCTGAAGACATTTCCTCAATGAAGCAACATTAGATTTACCCAAATATGTTATCGAATAAAGCAAATAGTCAAATACTATGTATTATATATATACGTACATTTTCCGCTACACGCACAGATGCATACCATCGCATTCAGTGTGAAACAGATACACCAATGTGTGTCACATTTTGATAATGTGTCTAAATTCCATTCAGCGTAACACTGTCAAAAATAGATACAGTACTGCTGCCTTCATAAATATTAAATGTCAGTAAATGTCACAAATATGGTTGACTTTCAAACATCTTATGGTAACGCACGTGTGTGTGTGTGTGTGTGTGTGTGTGTGTGTGTGTGTGTGCGCGTGTGTGTGTGTCTGTGTGATTTACTAGGTACTCTAGGGGTTGTATTTGCTTTGGACCTGAGGAGGCCAAAACATCAATGACAACTGTGGTGATGAGGAACTCATTAGGCAAAAGATACAGTATGGTGGTGAAAGGCATACCGTTCTATTATTTACACAACCATACCATACAGTGTACTGACCCAAGCCCAGCTGAACCTCATTAAGCCTCCTGATGTCCTTAGGTCAATCAGAAATTAGAATTTCTTTCAACCAAATTTTCAAAAACATATGTGAGAAAACATCGGGGACAGCAGAAAAAAACTCTTTTGTCTTTTTTTTACCCAGAAAATGTAAATTGCATGGTCGATGGGAGTTAAGTGATGAGAAGAGAGACACCAAAACCATCTATGTTTCCTATGCTAACACTTAGCTAGCTACTGATTTATAGTCAGGTGCTACTTGTACTAATGGAAAATATTTTTATTTAACCAACAGTACAAAGACGCCATAAACAATAAATAACCATACAGTAGTAGCTTTCTTGGGAAAAAAAAAGATGCAATCCTATTACTTACTCATAACAGAGACATAGATTAATGAAGAGTTGTCCCCTCTGTTAAAAATTAACTAATCTCCCACTGGCCCCTTCGCTAAATATTTTTTTCAAATGATCCAAGGTGATAGAATATACAGTATATGAACATAAGTGTCTCTTTTTCACAGCTAGAAATGAGAGAGTGGATTTAATTGAGAGCTACGTCATGGTAAGTGACTTTGACAAGATGGTGAAGGCTCTGGATTTAAAAAGAACATTTGAGCTTAAAAGTACAATATGTAACTTTCTACCACTAGGACTCAAAACAATGGATGGTAAACACAGGCTTTTCATGACGTTGGGAAGTTGAGTGGAATTATGAGAGATGTTAAACACCATCCCCCGATTAGAATGCACGAACGAGTTTACCCATTCATTCAAGGTTATTCACATTACATTTAGTAACGTTTATTCATTTGTTTTGGTAGCTGACCATTTAGCTAGTGAGCCAGCAAGCTAACATTAGCCAGCAGCTAAAAACACACTATCACAATATATTTCACATATCAGTTTCACCTTTTGGATGTTTTCAACACTGGGGCGGACGGGGTTTGTTGTACCGTTATTAAAGGAGGCTGAGAGACAGGTGTTGGTAGGGATTCCCGGGGGGATCTCCGAAACGGCAAGGACGTTAAATGGCCAAAAATCTCCCAAATGCCTGAAATTATTTTCCCCTTCACTTTGCTGTAATCTTAACTAGTCGTTTTGGTGCTTAACCCACCTTTTTTGGGGTTAATTTTTGCTAAAGATGGCTGAATGCCATGGGGGAAGCAATTCGGCAGGGAGGAGATTTTCAGCACAAACATCGGTAGCGCTAACGAAGACGTAGCTAATGTTATGGATCGACATTGTTCTGACTCAGGTGCCTGGGTCTGATATGGTCTGTTTCTCAATGCTTCATTACGCTGCTGTTAGAGTTGTTAGCACATAAAATATATGAATCATCATAAAATATATAACGTTGTTTTTAGACATTTGAATGTTACATATTGTACATTTTAACCATGCTACTTATGCATGCTACCGTGCAAATTCACAAGATTGTAGCGACTGTCTTTGGGTTTTAATGCACTGGATTGTATTTAAAGGAGAGAATGTAAACAACTAAAGCATCTATCAAAATCATCCCATGAAGTGTGATGTGTTTAATCAGTGGTCTGTGACGTGCAAACATTTTTACACCTGAACTAATTGTCCTAGCTCCATTTTCAAGTGAAGTCCCATCTCTAAAATTAGCTTCATGTAGTGAAGGTCAAGTGTGTCTAATTAGCTCTTTGAAGTTGATGTGATTCTAACTGAACAACATGACTCCATGGTGCTAATTGCAACTGGCCAGAAACGAGACGCCATATTGACAACTGGAGAGTTAAGGAGACACGCTGCTATTGGCAACACCGTTGCCTTTCTCCCTGCAGAGTTCTCTGCCTTTTCCAACTATTGACTGAGAATATTCTTCATCCTTAAATCATCCTGCTTATACATCATTACCAACAGGGATCAATCACTGATTATTAAATGAAATGTCCATTAAGGCTGAGGGTATTTCCATACTGGGCGGCAGGCCAGGGAGTGATGCCGGAGGCTGCAGCAGCAGAACAGAGACTGAAATGAGGCCGTTTCATACGCAGCCTCTGACTGTGAAGTTGAAGCTCTTTTTTCTTTTTTAAAGACAGAAATCGCTTGAAGTTTCCATGACTTGACAGGCACCAGCATGTGGGCTTGGGGAACACAAGAGCACAAACACACACTCACACACACACTTATACTTACACACACTTATGAAGCAGGCAACATCTCCCAACAGTAATCATACATATTCTCCCTTGTTTCGGGAAGGATTGGTGTCAAAAACATGTTTACACTTTTGTTTATTTGATGTGAAGTAGCCCTGGAATACAATGCAACAATTTCCACATTCATGTCCATCACTTAGTATTCCACTAACATGACTGAAAAGCTTCTACCAACACAATCCATCTAAGTGGTTTATGATCTAGTGTCCTTACCAGCAGGACATCATTCATAAAAAAGCATTAAGCATTAATCTGGTAGTCTGGATCAACGGAAGTACATTTACAGGATAATTGCCTGAGGAAGCGGAGTGTCTTGTTTTTAAAATCCCTTCACTTCTTGAAACAACAAACTTTGAGCTAGCAAGCTATACGCTGAAAATAGCAAGTTTTTAATTAAATTTGGATTTTGCAACTAGGGAGACCTGCTTGGTTCTTTCGGGAAATGAGTGCAAAGATTTACAAAGAATGTGTTTACAGAATTTAATATCTAACTGGAACATTTTGGGACTGATTGGTGGGGATTTGCTGTAGATGAAGTACAGTACACACAGCGGTACACTGAGCAAGTTACATTTAACCATGTATCCAGCTAATTGGTTTAGCTCCCATTACTGTATTGTGTAAACCATGTCAATTATCTATGTATCACGGGTAATTTACTGTAATTAAAGTTCATGTGTTTGAACAGTTAACTTTATTTAATATTCTATGTGGCGTTCTCTTTAGTGGGATGCAAATGTTCCATCAAAACAAGTTCTTTCCTGAGACTATTTTGCAGAGCTACCGTCGCTACGTCTGGAATTGAGCACCGCCAAAGACGATTGGGATTGGTTTAAAGAAATGCAAACAACCCAGAGCATTTAATTTATTTAATAGTGATGAATATTTGAATACTTTATCTAAAGCAGAGATCTTCAACAGGAGGTCCTCAGAATCACTGCAGGGGGGCCTCCAAGTTATTGTCAATTTTTGAATGTTTTTTTCAAAAATGTAAATGTCTTAACATGAATCCAACATATTATTAGCAAATGTAAATCCCCAATGATTACTGGCATATATATATATATATATATATATATATATATATCACAGATACAGTTCATCCTAAGGATTCACTGTGCCACATGTTTAACATTAAAACCTTTAAAAATTTATAAAATCATGCCAACAATTATTACTTTAATAGCTTAGTATTTTGTGCACTAAAAAAGGAACAATGTACAAAGACGCAATACACGTTAAGTGCAACTAAATTTTATACTATATATTATATATATATGTAGTAGGCGGTCCCTAATCCAAATTGTTCAGAAATAGGTAATTAAGCACTGTAGTGGTTCTGACCATATCAGTAACTATGTAACTACATGGAAATGGGCTAAAAAAACTCAAAAGGCTCTTCCGTGTGTTGTATACAGTGATGGGAATGACGGCGTTATAAAATATCTGCGTTACTAACAGAGTTACTTTTTTCAATAACAAGTAATCTAATTGATTACTCTTCCCATCTTAATAACGCCGTTACCGTTACTGACAAAAAATGCAGCGTGTTACTATAATTGAAGCTGGTTTAGATCTCTGAGAGGCAGAAAGACTTTTTTTCTTCCTTGGTTAGTGGGCAGCGCACGAGACAAGCGCATGAATGCTAACGATTGGCTGAGGTTGAGTAAAATTTCAGGGTAAGCCAATCAGGGGTAGAGTTGTGCGGGTGTTGGAAAGAATGCATAGTCGGAGTCACAACCCAAAGAACAACACAAGCGACGAGAAACAGGTATGGTATTGAAATCACACACCAGCGCAAAAGTATAACCATCATGCCACTTACGTTATTTGCACTACAAAGAGTGTATATACATGTTATTTATTTTTGCTATAGTGCTTAACAAGCATTATTTAATTTTGCGGGTCATTTGTGACCTGTTGAGGGGCAATAAATATAAAAAGTTCCAAAACATCTATGTTGTTATGTGTATCGATCCACTAGACATAATATCTACATACATGACATTTGATTGGAGGCTACTCTCACTCTGTCCCACAGCAACTTTAAAAGAGTTTAGATTTGTGTACAGTTTCTGTTAATAATGTATTGTACTGTCACCACTGAAAGTAATTTCTGAAGTAACTAGTTACTTTCATAGTTTGTAACTGAGTATCTAATTTAGTTACTTTTGGGAAGAAGTAACTAACTAATTACTTTTTAAAAGTAACTTCCCTTGTCAACAACTCCATGAACAACACCGCTCTTCACCTCACACACACAATCTGCACACTGTTAGCTTCCATTTCCTGCTACAACTGAATTCCCAGGAGACAACGCGAGGCAACAGCTAGCCTTCAGTGTCGTTGTTAGCTGTTAGCTGCTAGCTGCTATTGATAAGTGTGTTCAGCCAGGCTTTTGTGAAAATCATAACACAGCAGTTCCGTGTGCATTTGTAGCTCATCCATTGTGTGTGTGATCTATCTGGTGAGTAGGAGGCTTGGCAGTGGCAATCTGTGTGGTAGATTCCTTAGCCGGGCAGGCAGCCTTCGTCCCCGCATTCTTTGTCTCGTACGAGCGCCCGGTGGTAACAAGTAGCAGCTAACAGCTAGCTCTAGCAGCTAACCAAACAAGCAAGCTAGCCACTGACAAGAACAAGACAGGGTAGGTGAATTAAAACAATGTCTGATTTGAAAACGCATCTTGATGTTATATAAGATCCCTGTTCATGTTGTACAGACATATTAATTGCATTGTGTGTCTGTTAAGAGGCACAACAGATCTCTAAAACTTGCCCCGTTAAATGCTGTTTTAGCTCAGTGGAAGCTTGTACACGTAGCTGCAGCTACTCAGTGTTGCCTGCACCTTTTCAGGTCTGGGTTTTTTTCAATCGAAAGTACTCGCATATTTATAGCTTTCAAGATTAACATTAACAAAACTAGCCTGAATTCTCCTTTAAGAAGAAGGGAAAATGGAGCAAACTAGAAATGACAGACAAGTGGTGTCAAACTGTGCCATTTTTACATCATGGGGAATAGGAAACAAATGACACACTGGAAGGAAACATATGATCAGCCTCCAATTAAACAGACCAGAGAGGTGTTGATACTCATACACACATACAGCACAATAATGCTCATCCTTTCTTTGCAGAGAGGGCCTAAAATATATAAAAAAGTTGCTGTTCATTTAAGTACTGTTATTATTTAAAGTTGTGACCATTATTTTTTCATTGGGATTTTTTGCTGTTATATTGATGTACAGTATGAAGATTGCTTTTCATAGTGTTTTTTGTGTTTTTCAGTTGTTGAGATAATTAGAAAAGGCTGATTAAGTTACCAAATTTGTTTAAAATGAAGCCAGTTACTAGGGAAAATATATAAAGTGCTGTACATGTGTGTTTCTATAGTGGACCAATGCACCTTAAATTATTTTAGTTTATTCATTTTTTTGTATTCTTTAATGACAAACAATTGGGAGGACTGTCCAATTTTAACAACATATATTAATTGTACAACCCTCCCAAATTATAGACTTAGTTCACTCAACCAATAACTATATAGTGTAGACTACTGTACATTCATGAAACAACAGAGAGAGGACACCCCAATGGTTTTTGATATGATATTTTGCTGGGGGGAAAATAACTGATGAATATACTCCTTTACATTCATGTTTACAATGTGCATGAAATGTATCACTTAATTATCTTTATTGTTTCTAGATGTTAGAGTCCAATTTCTTCAGTGTCTTTCTTTTCTATGTCTATATATACACGAGGTAGCAAAGCATATAATATGTAAAGAAGGAAACTCGGCCTCTATAAAAAAAAAAAAGTGAAATAAGTGTGGCAGATAATAGCAGACCGACTGAATGATCGTCTAAAAATATATATTCATGAACTACTACTCTTAACTGAAACTATTCAACGAGTCACTTGTCATTCGTAAAAACAAACAGATTGTACACTTTGCATTAAAAGCGAGCAGTGGAAGTTAATATGACTTAGAAAATGTATATTTTAGCCCATGAGAGAGAGAGGGAGACACAGAGTGAAAGAGATATTGACACATCATATTCTAGTGTTTTATCTTCATGGTAAATTCCCTGAGTAACATTATTTTCTGCTTACTTTAAGGCAATTTTTTACAAAGTATTAGTAGCCTAATCCTTGAATGGTATGATTATGATGGTTTTAATTCAGAGCAGTGGTGAGGTAATGTCCATTCATTTTTCCATTTATCCATGTTTCTTTTTTATAACTAATGTGTTTCACTTCATCAAACTTCCACAAGAAGCTGCAGCTCACTCTGTATAAAGTATGCACAATGCATATTTTATATTTGGGGGTGGCAGTAGCTCAGTCCATTGGGCTGGGAACCGGAGGTTCGCTGGTTCAAGTCCCTGTACGGACGAAAGTATGGTGGTGGACTGGTAGCTGGAGAGGTGCCAGTTCGCCTCCTGGGCACTGCCAAGGTGCTCTTGAGCAAGGCCCCAAACCCCCAACTGCTCTGACATCTCTCCATTAGTGCATATATAGGACCTGAGCATGTGTGTGTAATTCAGGCCTGTGTGTAATGTGTGTAATAACAACAGAGTGTAAAGTGTAGTTTCCCCTTGTGGGATTAATAAAGTATAATAAAATAAAAATATAAAAAGATATTCTCCATTTTAGCGTCAGTAAATCTGTGATTGGCCTTGCTGTCTGTTAAAGAAAGCTGTTGACTTCAGCCTGGCTTGACCTAGTCGCTCGTTTCACGATGGCCAAGCCAGGGTGAACAGATTAAACTAGGTCAAGCCTCACTTTATCGGTTATCCTTGATTTATGATTTCTGCTTTTGGGAAACAGCCTCCAGGTGTCAAAATGGCCAGTTGACAACAACACACAGGCCAAAACAAAAGAAGTTGAAATTTCAAAAGTGAAAATACGTATTTTAGCATTGTTGTCAGAGAAGATAGTATTTATTTTAGATGTTTTTTAATAATTTTTCTCTGTGCTGTTGGCTCTTGCATTGCCAAGTCTTAATTTCAGATTCAGAGCTGGAATTGTCATATGCATTTTGCAGTAGTATAAGACAGTAAGACACAGTAAGCCAGGCTGAGAGTTTGCAATTTTTTGAAGGGTGATGAGAGGGCCAGCGGGCCAAGGTTTAAGAGTCTCGCGTTCACAACAGCTTTAATTCAAAATGCTTAACTGAAGACTGATGATACCGTATTAACTCTTCCTCTAATATAACACTGTATCATTCAATAAGCATGACTTCGACTGAAATATGCTCTCATGTATTCTTTTTGTGTGTTGAAAGGGAAATGCATCAATCCACTGCAGTGTGCTTTGTGTCAGAAAGAAGAGAGCAGATTATGGCTGGGAATGCTAATTTAAACACTCCCTCCTCTCTTTACTTGTCTCGGGCGACCTGTGTATTCACCTTCTCTTGTCTCTGTCGGTTTCCTTCTTTCTCTGTCTATCTGCTTTTTTCCTCCTTCTCTCCTGAGTGGCTGTCTTTTGTAAATGTGTTTGTCTTTCTTCTCCGCAGCATAGCCTACTGTTGATGGAATTTCTCGTCAAAAATTTTCTGGAGTTTTGTTTTTGACACTGGCAACTTTCCAGAAACTGTCAAAAATCATCTACAACGGAGTCCATTGCTTTCTCTTTGTACTTCAAGACATTGCATTTGAAATAATCAGAGACTACAAGCTGCAAGTGCTGACTTTAAGCTATTAGGATGTTTTTGGGTGTTCACATCCATACAGGGTGAACTGTGATAGACAGCAAACACAGTCTCTGCAGATACATGATCCTTAAAATAATAGTCATAAAGAGGAATGTTCTCAACAAGCTTTCTAAATTATCTGCCCACCTAAATGTGGGTTAGTTTAGTGTTATAATTTGTCTGTGCCTTCCGAAACATCACAAATGTTTCAAAACAAAAAAATTGTTATTGGAATATCAGATAACATATCTGCGGTTGACACCATCCATCCACCTTGACTTTGTGGCCATTTAACAATAGTTGTTTTCCTTCAACGTAATTTTGATGTTGACGGTAAAGGCAACATTTAAAAAACTCTTCCTCAAATTTGCAAAAATGTTTTTATGCTCACTTGAGGTGTTATTTTGAGTGAATGCACTAAATAGGAGATGGAAATAGCTGAAGAAGAGAAAGTTGTGACATAGCAAACAAAGGTTAGTAGACCTTGTGCGTTTTTTTTTTGCCATTATGATATTTTTGTCAGCATTTACATCACTGCAGAAAAGGCTCATACAGCATTTAATTAATTTAATTTTAAATCCAATATGTGATGCTTCACATATTACATATTGTGGAAATTGCAGCAAAAATGCAAGAGACAATTTCTCACATTGAACGCACAAATTTAACCATAAAAAAACAGAATAAGGCGCTGAGCATAATGCCAACCCTCTAACGTCCCACGTCATCACGCATTCCCAACATTTAAAGGGGCCGTGCTCCCCGAACAGTTATCAATACCTGCGGTGACTAAGGGCAGTAAATTACATGTCTCATCAAAGGTGTGTGGAACCACACTTGCACAGCTTGTATGTCATATTCACAGCATTATTTTATTTCTACAAACTGCACTGTATATCTCTAGCTGTGTTTGTGCAGAGGAAGGATTGTGTGTGTGTGTGTGTGTGTGTGTGTGTGTGTGTGTGTGTGTGTGTGTGTGTGTGTGTGTGTGTGTGTGTGTGTGTGTGAAACAAACTCCTTCCCAATCAGCTTCAGCTTGATCTCTGCTCCTCTGGGAACTCTGCAACTAACGTGAAAAGGGAGGGGAGCGCCAAAGAGACTGCGGCCCAGAACAGGGCCTCCTCACTGGGTGAGAGGCGCGTTCAAAGGGCTCATTGCAGGCCCCAACGGGACTGGCAAACACAGCTCATTTGCCACAGCAATTCTATTTTCACATCATTTCAATTTCAAAGAGCCTTCTGGCTACATTAGCATTTGGCTTGAATAAAAGAAGAATTAGTGAAGGGGTGGAAGGGTAGAACAAGAAGGAAAGGGTGGAAGAAAGAGAAGAGCAATGAGTGTTTACTTTGTGCTGATACTGCCTGGATTTTTGGCTGTTCTAAAATTTGTGACAGAAGAAGACCCATGCAGTGTGCAGTTATCCTGTACTCAGCCAGTTGGTTTATTTTAGTTATATTATCTGCTGCTTTAGTTATATTATCTTCTGTCCTCTTTGTCAACTCTATCATCCCAATCATCTATGATCAATCATCTATGTTTACTAATAGTTGTACTAAGGGGTTTTTGTCCCTTACCGGCCCAAATCCAGACGGGGACGTTATTTGCTTTTAACTGCAAAAACGAGGCTCAAGTGAGATTATGGCACGAGCAGCATGAGGCCACTTACAGGCTTTCAAAATTAAATAATACACATAGTTCCCAATATCTTCAAATAAACTACCATGCCACCTTGCCAAATGCTTGCATATTTGAAAGATATTATTACATACTTAAACCCCCAAAACACAAAAGTACAAAAAAACAGCAGACCAGACGCAAGCTTTTATTTTGAAAGGTAGAAGTGCATTGGCACTTTGGGCTTTTGCCGGAGCAGCCAGATTGCCAGTCAGCCTATGGTTGTACTGCTGCTGGGTCACACGGTCAAAATATGTACTGTACTGCATATGTCAACTCTTTTATTATCATGTTATGATTAACATCACTGTCATTAACTGTCATTCATTATTTTTCAATGTAATACTTTACTTCTTTGTTAGTAAATATATGTGTGTTAAAAAAAACAGCAGTCCAAAAAAAGAAGTCCAAAGATAAAGTCTAAAAATAGCTGTTACTACTCCTTGCCAGTTCAAAAATTAAAATGTATTTGACTTCTTATTATTACTTGTACTCACTTATTACACACTTGTTTTTTCTTATAACATTTTGGTGGCTAGAGCTTCATCAGATAACCCAAACGTGATCACCCAGCTTCACCAAATCTTATCTTTTAAATTAGCAAACATTCATCTAATGTAGCTAGCTAGTTAATGCATGATTTAGGATTAAGCAGTTCTAACCACTGGAAGCTTCAAGAAGCTTCTTTAGATGTTTGGCTGTGAGATGGGCCAACAGGAATGCAACTGTGGGAGGAAGCTATTGAGGGGAGTGGTGCTGATGTTGGGAGGGAGAAAAATATTTCAGTGCCAGTGAGAATAACTCCAAAAATCTAGTTTAATATTATTTCAGTATGGCTATGCATCCACCAGGGTAGATGGTGCTTTTAATACAACTTTAAATAATACTCAAACTGAAAGCCTAGGGAAATAATGAAGAGTGAGAAGAAATTTATCAATAAAACAAGTCCAAGTGATCAACAGAGTTTTGGTTCTACACCAACACTTTCTGGAATGTAAAAGCTCCATTTGAACATTTATCTTTTCAATGATATTAAATAAAGCCCAAAACTAATCAGATCTGGGTATGCAGTATTTGAAGTGCTAGCACTGGTTAAGCTGGTTAAGTGTAATTCCAATCAAATTAGATATAGAAAAAATGTCTACAATCAACATGATTGTGTACCACCGACACATTCTCATTCCCATCTCATAAAATACAGATGCTTGGTCAGGTGCCTTTGGCGTTGTTAAAGTTAAAAGTATAGATATGATGCTAAAAGTCTCCTTTAGCGTCATATCTATACACAATTTATTGGGACTACTGGCGCCACTTTACACAGAGTTAAGGAAAAGAACGTGGGTGGGCTTTTAAAAGGTAGTCTTCTGTGACACGCATGACAAGAACGGGAAAGTTGAGTTTAGGAAGAGAATGGGACAGTTGGGTTTAGGAAAAGAACGGGACAGTTGGGTTTAGGAAAAGAAAAAAGTGTAAAAGTGATTTCGGACTTTCACACTACTCGCTACCGTCATCTTCAAGCGCCGTGGAGCTGCTTCTCTGCCGGTGTCTTCTACACACACGCTGAAGAGTGCTTTTTGCGTGGTATCTGGCCCTGACAGCCACTGCCCAAGCATCCGTATATTTTTTTGTATTGAGAATGGGTTGGTACCACAACAACTAAAAAAATATTTTCTCACAGTATAATCAACTAAAAAAATATTTTCTCACAGTATAATCATGATTTAGTGAGATTAGGTGAGACATCTCTCTCTGATATCATTAAAAAATATATATTTTCAAAAAGATGTCCTACCATACTGCAATATGATGTTATCAGACTGTCAATGATGGTAACTTTTTCGACCTCTTGGTATCGGCATGCATCAGCTGTACTTCATGTTTTATCCATATACTTTTGCATGCATTTGTGTATCTTTCCTGTCTCTGTCTTCCCTCCTCTCTCCCTCTCTGCACCAGTAAAGCAGATGCCTTTGATGCCATGCTACAAATCACACACTTAGCTTTTCATCAATATTTCATCAATCCATCCCAGGCACGGCTCTTTCTAGTTCTCTAAATCACCACTGGGTTGGGGGGGGTGGGTTCA
Organism: Percina caprodes; assembly: GCA_013375575.1. Taxonomy (NCBI): domain Eukaryota; kingdom Metazoa; phylum Chordata; class Actinopteri; order Perciformes; family Percidae; genus Percina; species Percina caprodes. The sequence goes on from JABXJD010000008.1 coordinate 6,724,908, forward strand.
ATGAGTTCTTAGAAGTAATTTGCCTCACTGTAAAAAGAAAGACCAGAGCCGGTTGGGGTCAAACTGTTGGACTGGGTGGGTTTGGGCAGTGGATATGGTTTGAAATGCATGGTTGCCAAAGGTATATCAAAAAGTTTTTGTTTTCAAATCCTTCCTGACACAGTGAGCCAACAACCAAACCAAATAGCATGGTGCTGAAAGGTAATATACAGTGAATGTTGAATAAATTAAACTTTCACACATGGCTAAAGTAAAACTACCTGCCCAACATTTTTATAAATGTTTTATAAATATGTTATATGTTATTCTTTGCCAAAAACTATTAAAAAACAATGGGTAACATGTCTTTCCATCACAAAGACATACTAATTCATTTTCAGCGCTGCACCAATTTATCAACTTCTATGAGCGTGCAGGTTTTTCAGTCGTGTAGACATTTCCTTAGATTTGATTGGTAAAATTAAATGTGTCCCAGTGAACATATCGGACCATTTCAGAAGGATAATGTTGAAGGGAACAACAAGGAAAAACAGGATTACAGTAAGAGTTGTGTATTGCCCCCATACCACCAATGACATACTATTTCAATGCGAGCACATTGCTGTTATTATTTGTTCTTCCTGCAATTATTAAATTCCATTTCTATTCCATTTCTCTTATAAAAATAAAAAAGTGCCTATTGGCGCATCCCTTGTTGAAAGCTTAAATCTAAACTTAGGAGCAGAAGACATTACCAAAGCAAAGCAGGAAACACCCTGCAGGAACATTTCACATTCTTTTCTTCCTCACTTGTTCTCTGTATTTTTAAAACAGGAAGGGTTAGGAGAGAGGATGGGGGGTAATGAGGCAGACGGAAATGGGGAAGAGATAGCTTTAAATGTGATAAAGTCAAAGAGAGGAAGATATTTCTTTGTCGTGACAGATAGACAAGAAGCATAACGGACCAACACAAAACTAGTTTAGCTGCTTTTATTATCTGCACTGCCACAGTTCAGGGGGTTGAATGTTGATTTACCATTATCTGCTCTTCGTTTAGTCAAGCAACTGCTCATTATTCCTTCATTGACGCATGTGTTACAGTAGAAGACTGGCAGGTTGAATAGGATGCATTCCTCTACAAGTCTGTGAAGAGGCTTAAAAAATTTGCATGTGCATTATGTGTACTGAGTTTTTCTGCACTTTATTAAAATAGAGCATTTAAGGGATACACAGGTATAGCTAATAAACTTTGAATTATATTGATATATTAGTTCCAGTTAAGTTAAACAAACCACGCTTAATCACACATTCAATATAACATGCAAGTAACATAGCAACAAGGCAGTATTGACTTCAATCTCTTTATCTCAAGGTGCATGTTGTGAGTTTAGTTCAAGAGTGGTTTTCCTTCTTAGACTGTTTTGAATTTTAGAGGCCATAAAAGGTAAAACTATACAGTATTTTAAAAGAAGTAAGGATTACACAAAAGTCTGGGAAAAAACTAAATTGTGCAGTTGAATTAGAAGAATAAAAATGAGTAGAGTTCCGAAAAATAATAGAGAGAGTATATAGTAGAGTTCTGTATGCACTTGATGTCATTGTACAGAGTCCCGTGTGAGGCAAATGTGTAACAGTCAGCACTGCCCACTGATGCATTCACATGGAAAAACATGGGAAATACTGCTAAAATGGTAAATCAACTGCACAAACACATTTTTAAAGAATTTGGGCAGACATTTGTGTATAATACTGAAGGGTAAAGAGAAGAGCAGTATTTTCTATCACAGTTTCCCAAAAACATGATTTTTATGAATATATAAATGCATAACTTTTCTCTGTGCCTGTGATTTTGATCAGAAAGACAAATCCTGCTTTAGGACTTCCCTGGTGTGAAGCTGCTTACAGTATATAATATTTGAGTAACAAAGCTAACAGGAGAGAATATGAGATGTCAATATCCATTCACGGTACGCTTGTCCTGAGAAATGGTTAAAACTAAATAAGTGAAAACACTATTGTGGGTGGACCGTGGCTGTAGGTGCCTTTAATCTTTAATTATTTGTATTCCAGCTGTAAGGGATAATGGAAACAGTGTTGTTCCTCCCTTTCAGCTCTGACCTATGGACTCTTTTGAAATACATTCTATCTCAAGTGATGTCTTCAAAGACAATGCTTTGTTCAAAAAACTGAACAAACTGTGTCCTACACCCAATTAGCTGTTGGTTACGTGTGAAGCACCTGTGAAATGAGTCCAAGTGTTTGCAAGTCTGCTTATTATTTAGTCAGTAATGTTAGAGTGCAGTCATTATTCCTCTGTGTAATTATAGGTGCAATGGCTGAATGACCAATTTGTCTTATCTATCTTCAGACACGCACCGAGGCCTTGGCAGCACAGCACTATCTCCTCAACAATCCACAGATAGGACAAAGTGTGTCAAGAAATCAGATACATTTTAGATAAAGAAGCTGCTGTACAGATATTTCTATGTGACTTTTAGTATCTTTTCATTTATCCACTTCCATGGCAAGTATTTTTTTCCACACAAGAAATTAATGCTCATCTTGAATTTCAACAGCAGCTCCCTGAAGGCAGAGTAAGGCAGGTCTTAGACAAACTCATCCCACACCACACAAGTCAGATCTGCTGTGAAACAATAAGAAAATATCAACAAGCTGTGGTCAAGGATAATCCTACTTTACTATTGCATACAGAGGTGGACCACACTAACTGGTTCGGATGGTTAATCCAAGACAAATATCAGCAACAAAAAAGCAGTCTAATCCATCCTCCTCATTCCTGACTGCCACTGGCTTACTTCTCTGTGAGTAATGGTTGGTGCTGTTCATCTTAGTGGTTTGGGTAGAAAATGCTACAGCGCAGCCCAAAGCCCAATCAATGCCCTCTGTTTGCATAGCAGTCAATAGTGTCAGCAGTAAGGCCTGCCTAATTGATCTCCTCCTCCTTTTAAACTGATCCCTGGCTTAATAAGTACCGCCCTTTCAAGCAACAATCCTAAATCAATCAATTAACACTTTCAAAAGATAGTTGGTTTTTAGATTACTAGGTATTTGCTAGGAATTGCAATTATTTGGTGGAATCTACTGGGTTATACTTTTACTGTACAATGTAATCTGGCTTCTGTAGTTCTTTTTCTTAGTCCATTTTTATTTCCCATTACACTCAGCCCATTTGCGATGAAGTGCTTTGAAATGTCCCACATCAAAAGGACCGACCCAGCCACCCTGGACCCCTTACAATTTCAATAGAAGCTGTCCACCAGTGATGCAGTCAAAGTCGCCATTCACACAGCCACACGTTAGAATTCTATTTATTGACTACAGTTTAGCAACATAGCCATACCATACAAGTTTTCTGAAAACCCCCTCACCCTGGGACTGACACCCTCCCTCTGTAATTGGGTGCTGAACAGTCAGAGTTGGACAACAGTCATCTGACATCTGGACTGTAAGCACAGATACCCCACAGGGTTGTGTGCTGAGTCTGTGCAGTCCACCCACTTCACCTACGGTATGTCTGCATCCCAGACTGACACCAGCGTTTTAAAGTTTGCGGATGGCACTACAGTCATTGGGCTGATCACCGGTGGTGAGGGGACTGCATTGCGAAGGCAGGTGGCAGAACTGGTGTCCTCGTTTCAGGAAAATAATCTCTCCTTAAATGTCGACAAGACCAAGGAGATGATTATTGATCCTAGGAGGAGGAGTAAGATGTAGCTATCATCAGTATACATCAGTGGGACAGAGGTAGAGAGAGTGAAAACCTTTAACCCTTGTGTTATCCTCCCGGGTCAAAATTAACACTTTTTTAGACATTGTTTTTAAATTTTTCCTCACTTTTCTCCACTTATTTATTGCTTTTTTGATGTTTTTATGCTTATTTCAATGATTTTGGCACCTTTTTTCCATTACCACCGGTATGTTCACCACTAGAACCAACCTATTTACACTAGTTCTATAATTATTTTTGAAATTCCTGGTTAATAAACCTAATTTATGTAAAATTATAAATTTTTTGTGTTAGAAAAATTATGAAAGAAATTATGAATGATTTTGACTAAAAGTTAAGATCAGAGGATTGAAAGTAATGGATAATCACAGATATGTCAGGATGATGCAATAAAATTGAATTAAACACCCAGAATTCAATGAAAGACGAGATGTGGTCCTTAATTTCACTTGTGTGTTATCAAACCATTCATGGTATTTTTGGGCAATTTGGATAAAAGAAACCCAAATGTCTGATGTAGAACCTTTTAAAATGGGTCAAAGGAGATTAAATCCCTTGGAACCCTTCAGCGAGGATCTCACCTGATCTCACAACAGCCAGCTCCCAAAGAAAGCCCAGCAGAGACTGTATTCCTAAGGATGCTAAGGAAATTTGGTATGTCAACCAAAATACTAAACTTTTACAGACAGTGGCTAGTCCAGCTCCATCACAGAGTGGTATGGAGACTGCACTGCTCGGTACACAAAGGCTCTCCAGCGTGTTTTATAAAGTATACAACTCATCTGTGGAGCAGCCTTGACATCAGTTCAGGACATCTACACCATCAGGGTCATCAGGAGGGCCCACAAAATCATTAAAGACAACACACAATCACAACACAGTCTCTTTACACTGCTGCCCTCAGGAAGGCGCTACACATCAAAGTGTGGGGTCTGGGTGTCCTCCCCCAGGGGTATTGTGAGCGCCAAAGACTAATATCCTGCATTCTGATACACATTTATCCACCAGGTTGCTAACGTTTACTCTATTGAAGGTTGGCTTTTTGATAACAGACTGCACACTAGAGTCATCTTTATTCCTTGTGTTGCAAGGACTTTGTGGACTTTAATAAATCTCACATTTGATTTAGTGTGATTGTACCCTATGTTGCACCCTGACTCCAGTCTACCTAGGGGCATAATATTACTCACTCTTCATGCAATTCACTTCAAATAGTATAGAAGTACATAAGTCAACTCTCAACTTTTGTTTAAGATATTGTTCATACAGAACAAAATATGCTTAATCCCATATGGTAATGCTTCAAAGATCTGTTTTCTTCAATTTGAGGTACAGTGGAGAACTTTGGTTTTACCAGCTGTAATCCTCTAGATAGAAAGGTCCTCTTGGACTTAAATTGAAGCTTATAAACTTGGGCAGTTTTTCCATGTACAGTTGAGTCAGTGATATGTGATATATGAAAATGACTCCTTTTGATGACAATTTGTCAGGCAGACAGACATTTTTTTGTCTTTTGGGGTATGTTGAGGGTGATATGACAGCAAATTGCCAGAAACTTTTTCTGATAGTTTCCCCCATGTGTCAGGATACACCATGCTATGGTTATATGACTATTTATGTAGCTGCAGTACCTTAATAGTCACAATTACATCTTTCCGCCTAAAGCTTTGAAAAACCTGAGACAAAACGGGGCCAAGTTGGGGGTGGTCGTTTATACCAAGGTATAAGATAATAGGAAATACTAGTGAAAAAAAGGTAGCACAAAACATCCTGACCTTGCCCCTCTACTAGTGCACGTTACATATTTTTAATCTTGCACCTTCAAAACTATTTATTATAATGTTTTTTTTTATTGTTTATTTTTAGCTGTTGTATTTTTATTATGTACTATTGTATTATTCTCCTTTATTTTTCATTGCATGGTGTAAGCTGTCTTTACTGTGCATTTGACAATACACCTCTTGGGGATTATAAATCCTTTCCTTGATTTAGAAAAAGCAGAATTACTCTCTCTGAAATATCTTTAAATTACATATTATTTGGCAAATATATCAAAATGGGGAAAGTACAGACACTTATTTTTCCAAATATTATTTTCCCTGTCACTTAATCAGTAAATTTAGGATGAGAGAAAAAAAATCAAAACGCAAAAAGACATAACCCTCCCCATAATAACAGTCCCTTACGAAATTTCTTCAAGAGCTGTCAGCCACATCTTGTTTGAGTTAAAAAATAAGTTGACTTTATGACTTTATAATGCCCATCAATCAAATGCATTGTGCAATATGATTAAAGAGAAAAGGCTTGTGTGTGTGTGTGTATATATATATATATATATATATATATATATATATATATATATATATATATATATATATATATATATATATATATATATATATATATATATATATATATATATATATATATATATATATATATATATATATATATATATGGGTTTGTAACAGTTTGTAAAAAATGATGTATATTAATTGAGCACCAAAGTTATACAACATTGACAGTTTTTAGATTACAAATCTGATGTATATTCTAATGAATTATTATCATCAGAAACATCTTTATATAAAGCATGCAGAGACTTTCCCTTCATTCCAATCAATCATTATTCAAACAAAGTCACTGCAACATTCAAGTACTGCAATTACACAGTGGCAGAGAAGTCAATATGTTGTTCCCCCTCACCTCAAATCTTGCTTCTTGCCCATGCCTCTCTTCCTCTCCCTTTCTCCCCTCATCCTGCTATAGTATCCGCCAGTCAAATAACTGCTGAACCATACAGTGGTAAGATGTATCACCTTCGATCTTTCAGCAAGAACAGAAGGACAGCAAAAAAAGAAAGTGAAAGAAAGAGAAGGGGGAAGAGACAACATAACCAGCTGTATGTTCTAAAGATATTTGATTGTGATGCTGCGGATGTAAAACACATCACTAGTTTAGCTGAATGAAAATTCACATGCAACAAAACTTTTTTACTGTGTAACTGTATCAAACACCCCAGGTGCTTCATTCATACATATAGCTACGGTAAAACTAAGGTAAAACATAGTGTAGTGTAGTTAGTATGTATTCCATGGATTTATTACTGTAAGCCCCACAGTGACTGTACCTGATCGCGCACCGGGCTCTTCATACCAGACCAGAATTTCTCTGTGGCAACAAAGCAAACCTGCCTCTCTCCAATCTACGGCTCATTCTCTCTTCTCTCTCTCTCTCTCTACCTCTCTCTCCCCGTGAGTGTTGACTGATTGTCTGTCTTGCTCTAGACACAGCTGAGAAGACAAGAATCACCATAAATCTGGGTGTTTTATTTTGAAATTTTTTTTATTTTGTAAAGTATCCGGCCTTCCTGTATTTGATTACATACCTGGATTGACACATTGGCTCACGGCTTGCTGGGGAACTAGAGGAGATGCTGAAACAATAACTCCTCTCCTGATCAAAGCTGTTGTAGTCAGACCGATTGGATAACGTGGGCGCCAAAATGAAAATAGTTCTACTTCCGAGCACTTCTGCTCTCTAACTCTCTAACTCTACTAGACTAACTCTACTAACTTTTAACTCTCACATGACTAGTCACTTTAACGGTCACATGACCAGCCATAATTTCATAACCGATCATACAAATTGTTTCAAGTTACATGAAATGCATAACATATGGTTGTGGAATTTTAGCATTATTTTTGGAGTATTGATGCTGGTTATAACACAATCAAGACTGTGCATTTCTTAGTTTTGCATTGTCCTTACCAAAAACATTTACCCTATTATTTGAATTCATTCATAATCTGAGATCTGGCACTGTAGGCGATAACTCTTAGCCTGATGTCATCATACTCAGATTCTTGTCAGAATATGAGTCTGATACCGCTCCACTGGGCTGTGATTATGGGGCGTTTCAACAGAACCAGGAAATAAAATGCCTCTACATTCAATTGGATAGACCTAGAACCAATCAGAGCAATGGAGTATGTGACGTAGGCCTGCTGATAGATAAAAATGTTGCTGAATCCTGTAGGAAGGAATGGCAAAAACATATTTCTGATTGACAAATGCCTTGATCGCGGTTCTCTGTTTCTCTTTTAAAATGAATGTGCTGCATTCTCTTAATACATCCATGGGTTGATTAAGTTAATGTTCTGTCCATCATCGTATGAAGCCAATGACAATTTGATTGGTCCGAACAGCTCTGGTTCGAGCATAGTTGCTCCACAACGGATCAAGTCCAGACCGAACTTTCCAACCACAAATGTTGTGGGCGGGGATAAGTTTGGCTGGCATCCAGGCTACATAACTTTACATTCACTTACACAACAGTAAAATAATGCTCCTTCAGCTTCCCCTGATATCAAATCCCCACACATAATGTATATTTGTGTGAGGCAAAGATAAAGAGAAAAACTGTAAGAATGAGACCATGAGGAGTACAACACAAATCACTAAAATAACTATAACACATTCTCCCCTGCCAGTTCCATTTGCAGGCAGTTTGGTGTTTGTCTTGCCTTTGTCTTGTCTTTACCAATATGTACCCTGAATGGTCCCGCAACAGACAAACTCTGTTGAGGCAGATAAAAAGACATTTGGAGGAACAAGAATGCAATGAGAGGTGTGTGAGAGTGAGAATGTGGCAGAGAGGAATGATGATGATGATAAAGAAAGTGGGATGGGGTAAAAAAGACAGAGAGGAAAGTAGAAAGACACTGAAGGTGAGGGACTGAAAAATGACAAGGTGAAGTGAAGGGGATTTTTGGGAGAAATAGAGATACAAAGTGATGGCACAGCAGACAATGGCAATACTTCACCCAATGAAAAGCTCCCGCTTGTCTTTTTCGTTTTAGTGGATGCAAAAAGACTCACTTCTGAGGGTCTTCAAAATGTAAAGCTTGCGTCCACCTCCCAAAAGGTGCATTAATAGGCAAAGCAAATTACCCTGAGCAACCCTAATTAGTGACAAAATATAAAGCACAAGCATTTACAGCCAATCAGTCAGTCTCATCTGCTTCATGTTTCCTTTTCTCTTTCATACTTTCACCAAAGCATTGGGCTATAATTGTGGAGTAATTTATAAAGCTACTTTTTTTCCAAATGATGAAAGCTTTACTAACCAGTTCAGTTACATGTGGGTAGTTGAGGCCACATTATTAGAGACAGCATAACGATTTTGAGTCATTACTGAGTAATCATGTTGACAGTCATGGCTCATGCTTTTGAGAGCCACCTGGACACACTTCTGCTTATTCCTGGGGAAATGAATGACATAATTTAGTTATGGGTTATGATTAGTCATGATGGATACATGGTTGTACGTATGTTGGACACACTCCATGTCAAAATCCTGTATGTAAAGCTGTGGACAGCCTTCACCATAGCTGCTCTATAGATGTGCATGACTGCACTGTAAAACATTGGGGGGCAATAAGTTTCAACTTAGGAGTTTGAGTCAATTAGGTACTGTATCTTCATTATGGCTGTCGTGTTGCTGCCATTGTTGTGTCATGCTAGTATAGTAAAGTATAGTATAGTATATATGTTAGTTACTGAGTAGTAGTAGTAGTAGTAGTAGGGGTAATTAGGTACTTAGTAGTATTCATTTCATGAACACATAAGGCAAAAATTGTGGCAAAATAAATTTGTTGATTGCCTTGTGATGGATGGCTGACAAGACAAAGTTTTAATTATCAAACAACAACAACTGTCCCTAAATGTGCAAACATTATCGTTTATAATATGTGATTGTAAGAATGTTCCATTCACATGGGCAATTATTTTGAACCGTGTTGGTTCAAAATAAATCTGCAAATCAGAACATGTTTCATATCTGGATGAACGTGACCTGACACCCTGTCTGTGAACCTGCATTCTTAAGCATACAACTGGTCATTTTGTGGCTAATTTTAAGAGTCAGTTCTGTTAGCCAAGAATCAATTGGATGAAATCTGATTTGAAAGCAGTTTTCTGCAGTTTGATTAAAATATCAATAATATCTTGGTCACTTGGTATCTTGATTCACTAAAACTGGAATACAATGGTCATAGTTTTCTGTGACTAAGACAAAAGTTTTGGTCGACAAAAAATTTACTGAAAGCAAAAAGGGCAAGGTGTAGACTTGGACCGTGTCCAATCAGGCGCCTGGCTGTTTTCACCAGACGGGCATTTCACTGGGCTGGTCACAAAGCAATCTGCTCCTCTCCACTCTACAGAACTTGTGTGTGTTATGTGTGTGTGTGTGTGTGTGTGTGTGTGTGTGTGTGTGTGTGTGTGTGTGTGGGACACTCTGTCACTCTGTCTGTTTCTTTCTCTCTTTGCCTGATCGCCTGTCTCGCTCTAGCCACAGCTGTGATGTCACAACAGCCAAAATCACCTAAAAACCTAAATACTTTACTTTTATTTTTACGTATCCGTCTGCGCTGTGGCGTTCTTGTGTTTGATTATCTACCTGGTTTGACAAATTCACGGAAGAGATAGACGAAACACATAAAGGATTGCTGCAGCGCGTGAGTGCTCCGCATCTGATCGCAGCCGGTATGAACGGACATAAATAAAAATGGCTCCACTTCACGACACTTTGCAGCACTTCCTGGAGCTTTGCAGCACGCCGCCAGTGTGTCCCAGTAATAAAATACTACAATGTATTACATCACTTCCAAAACCTAACGGAGAACAATGAGGGCAAAACACATTCACTAATCTGATCTGATTGAACCAGATCTGGTCTACCTTAACCAAAAACACAGAATCAAACTTTTTTCCCAACAACATTTTCATTACTTCACTGAACTGACTTCAGCTGGACTCGCAGCTGTGCGTCGCTGCAGTTCACTGCTGCAGAATGAAACACTGATGTATAAAACTGCAAGTCTGATTAATTTACTTACTAATTTACTCAAAAGGTGCTGGAACACAGTTCCGGTTCGCTCTGGCCCAGTTGAACCCCTGTCTATAATGTACAATATTGAAAAGAAAATGAACCATGAAACAAAAATGAAAGTGCTCAAGGTTTAGTCAAAGGTGGTGGAGAACATGGACGTTTTTAACGTGCATTTAAAAGGAAGTCAAAGAGGGGAAGTCATATACTGTATATTCTACACGTCTCAGTGTCACAAAATGAAATGGCTGTAACTGTCATAGTGTAAAGAGTTACAGCCCTGTGTGACTTTTTTGTAAATTGTGGTCAACATATACATCTCTTGTTTCATTGCTCATTTGTTCTCTAGTCTCTGTGAAGCTATACTTTCTCACCCACCATCCGTGCTCCCTCCCTCTCTTCCCCCCTCACTTCTCTGTCTATTTTTGATGACCTGAGAGGTAGTGGCCAATGAAAGACAAAAGGTAAAATGGATATGGATTTTTCTCACTCAGCCGGCCATACCCAAGATGATTAAGTAGTTCATCAGGCAGAAATATAGAATTCTTCCCAGCGTGCTCAACGACCTGTCCTATAGATACATTAAAACAGCGGCAGGAAATCGTTGCAGAATGCAGCGCACTACACATTGACTGCAAGCCTCTCCAGGTCGATTGATCTCCGCTGTACGGTGGTTCTATGGGTGTTCCAAGTGGCCGAAGCTTTGCTTAAAGGAGAATTACGGTCGATTTCAAAATGTAGTTCAGATTTTTTTAAATGTGTAGTCCTGTCAGTAGTGAGACAAATTAAAACAATTGGTGCTGTCTACACTGTGTTATCCTCTTGCTAGAGTTAGCACCCAACAGGCTTTAATAGGGCATCATACAGGAACCATTCACACACATTCATACACTGTGGCCGAGGCTGCCGTGCCACCTGCTCATCAGATAAACACTCACACAGATTCACACTTTGATGGCGCAGCTTCGGGGGCAACTCAGAATTCAGTGTCTTGCCCAAGGACACTTCAACATGGGCCAGGAATTGAACCGCCAAGCTTCCAGTAGTAACCACTCTACCAGTGAGCCACAACCGCCCCATGTACAAAATGTCATAACCAGTGTCTACCCATGTGCAGTGATTCCTTCCAAGTGAACACAGTGAATCAGACTGCTGTAGATGTGACAGAAAGGCATACAAGTTTCACTGGAAAACAGGAAATAAACAGAGGTGTGTGCACTGGCTGAATTATGGGGCTTGTTTCCTGAGAGAAATATCAAGCTACCTTTTATATTACACAAGGTCATTTGATCTATTGTCAATATAAATATACTAGCAGCAGCGTTAACGACGCTGTTTGAGAAAGAAGAAAATATTACTTTGGCACCCCCCAATCTAAACTGTCTCTCCCACTCCCCCTACCAATTTAATGACATGCGTATCAGAATGATCATGTTGACAGTCACGTCAACATCCAAGTTGTAATTTTGACTGAGAAACTTTTCTTTGGAGACTTTAAATGCAGCCTGGACTTAAATTAAAGATCAGTTTAAAGTGCTCATGTTATGCTTTTTGGCTTCTCCCCTTTCCTTTATTGTGGTATGTATTTTTTTGTGCATGTTATAGGTTTACAAAGTAAAAAAGCCCAAAGTCCCCCCCAAAGGGACTTACCATCTTCCAGAAAAAAACACTATTCACAAACTGCTCCAAAGAGCTCTATTGTAGTTCAGCCTTTACTTCCATGATAATGTTCACATAGCTGCTAGCAAGGCACTCCCTCATGCTCTGTAACTGACAAGCTAGCAGTACTTACTGTGCATGTGCAACTCCCAACAAAGATGGTACAGAAGTAAGATGCTTCGCCCAACACACAGGGTGAAAAGATAAGCTGCAGCAATGTGCAGTACAACAAATAAAGAAAATAAAGCGTGCCTGTTTAATAAAAATCTGCAACTATAAATAGGCAAAGTGAGTTAATGCCACCAGAAAACTAATTGTTAAGGGACCTCTAACCCAAATGTGTTTTGCATATGACACATATTGTATTACCAACTCTGTTCTGTATTAACTAAACAGTAGGTAGTTATTGCATAATGAGAAAATAAGACCTTTAAGAACTTTTAACATATTTTAGGCTTAAAGCAAAATAATTCTGGGTGTCCTGGTAGCTCACTTGGTAATGCATATTATTAAGGCAATGTCCTTACAGCAGCACCTTGGCTGCCTTTGTTTCTGTTTCTCCCACTATCTAATACAAAATAAATGCCCAATATATATATATATATATACACACACACACACACACACACACACACACACACACACACACACACACACACACACACACACACACACACACACACACACACACACACACACACACACACACACACACACACACACACACACACACACACACACACACACACACACACACACACACACACACACACACACACACACACACACACACACACACACACACACACACACATCTTAAAGGTAAGATCATTTAAAACCTTGTCACCTTTTCTAAATCATTCAGTATGTGCCAATAACAACATCATGGGGTTGCAATTGATGTCATCCCTGTAGGCTTTTTTCCTGTTCTGCATTCCATAAACATAATTTAAAGCAACTAATCAGATTGCTATGTGAAATTGATTAACTAATCTTTTTTGTTTAGATAGGACTGCCAATCTTTAATGCGTTGTCATCCACTTTGACAATACTATTAATCAGTTTGCACAAGTGGTGATTAAGTTTTTCACTACATTGCATATGAATTGTGTGGATAAGAATTTGGATGGTATGAACAGGGTGACTAGAGTGATTAGGAAATGGTGAAGAAGCTTTTATTTGGTCTCAGTGTGTTGGCTAAGATGGTGTACGTTCTGAGTCCCTGACAGAACAGCCCATACACACTCTCTCTCACACACACACGCACACGCACGCAGTCCTACAGGTAAAATTGCTGTTGCCATGGAAGCCATTTCACTGAGCCCACGCTCTGACTATCTGAAGATCACACACTGAGCATGAGAACTACAGTATGTGGATAACCAGCATTAGTAGCCTACCTCTCATACTGTCTTTCTCTGTTTCCCTAAACGACAGTGGCACATTAAGAAAGCCCTGATTTATTTAATAAACATGGTGCTATGAGAAAGTGACAGCAGAAACAGGAGCTGAAATCTGATCTTAAGCTAACCAGTATTATTACAAAAGGTGTGTGCCACCATTTTACAACACATTTATGATTTTACTAAATTGACTGCAACAGGTTCCAACCACAGGACACAGTTTATGTTGCAGGTTATGGGAGGCAGTGCACATGCTGTGGTGTAAGCACAAATAGGTGTAGCTTTTTTGTACCATAACAACTTCAAGGATCCCCATACCAAACTCATGAAAGGTGTCTGCTTATCTGATGCTCTTATCGGCAATATCTTTGTCAGCACTATCCAAAATCATTACAAATCACTGTTATCACATAATTGATATAATAATATGACTTTCTTCTGACCTGACACTGCTAAGGTTATTGTTTGATTAGGTTTGAGCACTGTAACCCAACACCTTGGCTAGGGTTACAAAACCTTACTAAAAATCCACATTTACGCTAACAACTGACCAAATTCTACCTGCTGATGAAGACTGTGAAATTTGTTTGAATTTGACAAACTTCTATTTTCAAAGGTAAAAATGAATATCCATGCTCAAATTTTATAAGAGCTTGTGAGTGGTGTCTGGGGCTGTCTCACAAGTCCTACGCAGTGATGTGATGCTCATACATACTGCTTTTATTCCTTTAAAAGAAAATATAATAAATAAACTAAACTGTAAACCTCTGATGTAAATTTACAGCTAAAATCTCACAGTATTTTACCTGTTATGTTATACAAACAGCATTGAAAATAATTTATAACATTCTGGGAGAAAATAATATTACAGCACATCTAGGAATGTTACAGGTATTACAGATATTTACTGTTAATAACAATGCATCTTGGGAAAATAATGGAAATGCAGCCAGTATATCACTGTAAATTCCAATAATGAAAAGAAAAACAGTATGCTTACCGTAAATTAATTAACACTGGCGAAGCTGCTGCCAGTATATTACTGTAAATTTATGGTGAAAAGTTTGACAGTGTATGAGATTTTATAATTATTGTACTGGGGTTGTTTTTTTAAATTACCTTATCATACATTACACAAAGTGTTAGATTATTTAACACTGGTACCTGGAAACAGACTCATAATCAGACTAAACGACGAAGCATACTTCCCATATAAATTTAGAGTCACAGTAGGAAAATGTATGTTGATGGCACCCTAGAACAGTGAGTGGACAATGAGCAGCTGGGGTAAAGTTGCCACTGAATTAACCAAAATATTTAAGAATAAGAGTTATAGCTACCAAGGAAGAGAAAGATGCATACTTAAAAGTAATTATTGTGTTTAAAATAGTACAGTATACAGTATGTAGCCTCAGCTATTAACAGTATAAGAGAGTGTATTTGTATAACAGGTAATATGTCAACCTGTTACTCCTACTTTCTCTTTTTATCAACTTTCACTCCCTCTCCCACCCAATTTGAATTGGTCTCTCTTTTATAGCTCAACAGGCATGCAGAGGATTTCTCTGGTAAATAAGCATTGCCTAACGCTCCTTGACCTCTCTTCAGACAGAAAGGCTGAATGTCAGACAACTTAATTTAAGGCTTCCTCCCAGTGGAACTGAAGGGCAATGTCTGCACACTCTTCCATCACATCTCCGCTCCATCTACAGTGGCATAATAATCAGTGGAATGAACAAAGGAAGAAAAGGCAGATTGGCTGATCTAATAGCCCTATTAAGACAACCTTTAACTGTGTTGCCTTTATTCATTCACTTTGTGAGAGTTA
Organism: Percina caprodes; assembly: GCA_013375575.1. Lineage (NCBI taxonomy): Eukaryota > Metazoa > Chordata > Actinopteri > Perciformes > Percidae > Percina > Percina caprodes. Next base: position 6,740,414 of record JABXJD010000008.1, read on the forward strand.
TAATTCTATCAGTCTATTTATAGACAAAATGCCCTATCATCTCTTTAGAGTGAGTGAACAAATGTTATGAACATGTCATTTCCATTGTCAGGTTATGTGCATATTTAATGATTGAATGATGATGATGAACTCTCTGGTTTTATATTCAAAAGTTCATACTACTAAAGATGAAGTTGTGGGTTTATTAACGTGAATAAGGGTATGTTGTGGGGTGTTAGTGCTGCAATGTCATTACATAGATGTGCTCTGCTGCTACATGCACAGAATGCAGTTTTATTTCTGTTCTGTTCATGTCCTAAGATTTAACATTTACTAAGCAATGTGCAGTAGTTCCACACAGTTCTCTTTACATGTCATGTGTCTTTGTAGAGCATATTATGTCATATCTCCTAACTCAATTATTGGGTTACAATTAAAACTGATGCCCCACTGATAGTTAGGAAGAAAAGTGATAGGAACTCAGGGGATTGCCAAAGGTTTCTAAAAGGCCCTAAATGTCGGTACCAACCTCTATGGTAAATCATCCAACAGTTGTATACACACTTAAATTTCAACCACAAATGTCATGCTGGTGATAGAGATGTCAGCGGATCACTATATGCATTACAGCACTCATGTCATTATTATGTTACATTATAGATGTCGACCTTTGAAAAGTAGCAAAAGAAAATTGAAACCTCTATGGAAAATATAGTGAAACCTCTTTAATGCACATATAAAAGAGAAGATGCAACCAGACATGCAGACATGTCTAATACCTACATGTTTTAAGTAGTCTTTTTGTTGTTGTCTTTTGTTGGTTTCCATGGGCCAGTTTGGAGGCCTCTCTTCACACGTGGGTATGAACCCACGTGAGAAGTTATTCATTGTGTGTTCTGACACTGTGACACTTTTAATCTTATTTCAGTAAACATGCACAGATGTATTTTATTGATCACATTTTCATGGTCTTTTGGCAGCTTACATCCATTTAGGCACATAAATGATATGGGATTGTATGTTAGTTCTTGAGAGTCAAATTGCTTTAAAATATTGTGGTTGTGTACATGCATTTGTATGCCAATTGCAGTATTAGTTGTTAAGCACATGAAGGCCTGTTAATACAATTAGTCTAAATCTGCAAAAATAATTGAGGACAACTAATTTCACAAAATGTGGTACAAATCAAATATTGCCTGTGCATCATAATGTGCACAGTCTTGTTTCTATTATGGACCTTGTAGTATATCACTAGAAAATACCAACTACAGTGATACATTGTATAAGACTAGTGTTCCTGTGCTTATAGACAGATAGTAGCCTTTGAATAAATCAGTAAATTAAATTTGAAAATAATAAATAGAATGGATTTAAAGTATAGTTATTTACTTTCATGAGGATGTAATGGCAGAACATTTACTATACTATATGATACTATTGTAAAAGGGTGCATTTTGATGAGAGCATGTTACTGGTCAGCACCAAGTCTTAATGAGGTGATTTTATCTGACTACACACACACACACACAAAAGAGAGGGAGAGAGAGGGAGAAAGAGAGAGAGAGAGTTCCAAGTTAAATACAATAGACAGAGCCAATTAAAAGGAAGGTCAGATTTCTATTAATCTTAATTCCTACTAATCTTCACCAAGACTATCTATCTCAAAATATCTATCTTGTCTCTGTCCATCTTATTTTTGGCATTTGATCTTACTCTCTTACCTCCCACGCACATAGACTGGCATGCTTTTCATACCTCTCCCATCCCACCGTAAGCTCCAGGATTTAGAGCACAACTCTCTTTTCTCTCTTACTCTAAACCTTTAATAAAGCAATAAGCAGTGTATTACTCTTCATCCTTGCTATTAAGCATTCTCTCTGAGGGTCTTATGTTATGCGGCCTCTTACTTGTCAGACGCAGCCAATATGCAGAGGCAGACTGACAAAGCAAAAGGTTGAACGAGACAATAATGATATTATCTTAAAATAAATTATATTATGTTATTATGTTACTATTTCATAGTATATTAGAACAAACCTGAAACAGACAATACTGCTAGATTGATAGATTGGGGAAAGGTGTATGGCCACAGATACAGGTAACTGGTACTCTGAGTGCTAACTACTGTGAAGGTAAGGGCAGGACAAACTCTAATAACTTTGAGTTTAAGAAAAAATGAAAAATGATAAAGGAAGGAGTGTATGATGGAGCAATGAGAAAAAGATGCAGAAAAAAGGGGAGTGGATGAAAGAGGAGACACAGGAGAAAGAAAGAGATGGGGGAGCTATCATCTTGAAGTAACTAGGGTCCTTGTCTGCACCCTGCCATTCCCCCTTCTAACACACCCCCTCCTCCTTAGTGACTCAGTCACCACGGCAACAGAGCAGAGGGTAAATCGCCGTGGCGATTGCCCTAGGACGTGTCATGCATGGGAATGCTGCGTTCCTGCTACCACCACCATGTACACACACACACACACACACACACACACACACACATCAGTATTAGCGGCCATGAGCAACTCTACTGAATCTCCCACAGCCACACACCAAAACCCAGTAACCTCATTCGCGGATCACAAACAATGTAACACGGACATACTTGTCATACTGTATTTACCTCAATCTATAAAGAACATCACTTATAGCATTTCCTAGTAAGAATGGTGTTTGTTTCATATTCATGCCGCCCTCGGCCTGTCTTCAGTCAGACTTAGAGTACAGCGTTTTGGGTTTTTTTTCTTGACATAACTCCATATTTGCTGATTACATTAGCTGGAAAGTAACATCTTGTATTTAAAGACTAATTTGTCTTAAAAGCTGTACTAGACAGCTTGACACATTGGAGGAGGATGTTTGAAGAGTTTATAACCCACAAATCCTTTAGGGTGACACTAGCAAATTAAATGTCTTCTTCTTTGTGTGTTGGAAGGATGGAGGTTGTGAACCAATAAATATGGAGGCTTAAGTGTGCCAGTGGAATAATTATAAACTTTTCCATCAGTTTATATTAATTACTTAACTGAGCAAATGTGCCCTGTGGGACTCCACAAAGCATGTCAAATTAAATCAAGACATCATAATCTCAAGGATTGAACAAACATGCAACTTTAGCAATAATTGATAAGGGTAAAATCTCAAATTTAAATTTACAAAGAATGAGGAAACATCACTCTACCTTTAATGATTATGGCTAGACTATGATTTGTTATTTCCTTAAAAATGAAAGATAAGAAGCCTGTTAAGGGGCAGTGGCAACAATGCTGTCTGTAGCAAATTTCTTATAATTACCCTTTATTGTTCCAATTTTATCAGACAGTAGTTGTAAAACCAATTACATTATATTGTTAAAAAACAAAGGAGTAAGAAAAACCTATAAGGGCTCAGTAACAAGAGAAGAGCAGTGAAGGAAGGGTTAAGTGTAAAGGGTGAGACAGCAGGATAATGTGAGCATAGAGAGAGGGAGAAAAAAAGATATAGCTAGCCCAAGAGAGAGCCCAGGAAAAAGAAGGGACGTGGGCACTTGCTAAAGGACTTTAGATGGGCTGACTGCCAGTGGCCTGGCCAGCTGATTGGCCTGGAGTGTCAGGCCAATCGTGAAATGCAAAACAAAATGGGGAAATCAAAGCAAAAACAAATTTGGCCATATACAGTCATTCAGTCTGCTTTTAACTTGATGGCAGTTTGGAGATAAAATGGACAAAGCAGGAGCAAGAGACAAGGTGCATCTGACAAGGAGCACATTAAAAGGGGAAAAGCCCTGGAAGAAAGTGCAGGTAAATGCTTTCAAATTACAGATATGCTCACGAGCAAGGAACATGGTCAGCAGCAGATCTGCCTTGAGCATGTCATAAAGTCACCTCTTCCCTGCCCGAGTTGATTCTGTTTCCAAACCAATAAATGGCTTCAACACTTGACCGTACAATGTAGAAGGTTTAGTGCCTATATTTTTACATGTATGTATTAAAAATAATATAAAATGAATTTAAAATGCAATAAAAAGACATCTAGCTAGAATGAAACTGATTTGTGAGAAGAGCTGCCTAAAACCACAGCAGAAAAGACAAAATATTTTGCAGACTATGTTTTTTAAAAATAGTTCCTGGGTTTGTGGAAAAGTCTCTTCAGTAAAAAAATTAAAGAGCTTTGAAAACATAAAACATCTGGTGATCTTTTTGAAGACAAGCATGAACCCTTCACCGATTGAAGAAATGTCACAATTATAGTGTATTCTGGATGATATGACAGCAATATTATTTTCTTTTTAATAAATAAATAAATTACATTGAAAAAATATCTTGTAGACTAACAGTTAAAAGTCCAATATGTAAATGAAGGGCACAGTAACCTATTGTTTCTTGAATGCTGTTGTATGAAATAAACCCTCAAACAATCCATGCAGCCAAATGCTTGGGGCAATGTTATAAATGCAAAGATAGAGCACAGCTCTGCCTCTACATGCATCAGGCTTATCATAAAGAGCCAATGATAATTCCCAGTAGCCTAGAGACAGCACTAACATAATGCGTTTGTCCTGGTAGAGCATCATTGTAAAGTTCTGCATTACAAACATGTGACCTCACTTTAACAAAGTTGACAGCAAGCAGCTACATAAAAGCCTCACAGGCTCTTACAGCTCGATAAACCAGCATGCCTGCAGTGTTTCTGGACTCCCACCATCCTGTTGTATTATCGAGCAACCTCCAGAATCAAACTGGGTCTATACTCAATATTTCTGGCCAGGGTGCATGAATGCAGTTTCAGTCCTGGACACCACACAGTTCAAAGGTGAAATGGCATATTGTCGCTGTCAGGCAGAAACCATTTACATTTTATTTCATAAATCAATGCTATTGGTAACCCTTTATGTCTGACAGTCACAAGGTGATTTTTCTAACTTCATCTGTGGTAAACAGTTCAATAAAATAAATTTCAAATTAGCTTTCTTTCATTTCCTGAAAAACAACAGCTTTGGACATACAAGGATTTCACCTGATGACAATATTTGAATTCTGTACTGAATAGATTCATTTCATTCAAGCTAAGTTGGTGTTCTTTTAATATATGACAATCACAAGTGATCACATACTCTTACCATGCAGAAGTGTTTAGTACACATACAAAAAAACTCTTTCACACCAAATCTTTAGACCCAACTGATTGAATCCCCTTTGTCATTGCAGAAGTCGTAGTAGTTTTTAGCAGGGGAGCTTCTGACTGGTGACTGAAAGGACTTGGCACAGCAGTGATGCACAGTATGTTGCATCCTCTTTAAAAGCTCATTGGAAAACTGATTATGTGTAAACTTTGTCGCAAGTGGTGTGCTGTTGAGCAATAAACCTAATACAGTGTTGTAGAGCTTCTTTTGTTTGAACTAAATGTTAACAGTTTAAACAGACTGAACTTACTACTGATCTGAGGGGACATAGTTTTACTTGCTGATGTATGAACTGAAATGCATTTGAATGGCAATGTGATTGCTTTGCTTTGAAAAAAGTTAAAAAGTACACAGTCAGTGATATAGTTATTATTTATATGACAAACTTGTGACATTAATGTCATCCAATTCATCCAAGAGAAAAGAAAGCATAAGATTAGCATAAGCTACTCAGATCAGCTAGTATTCGGTCTATAATGGAGTGGAACAGAAATTTGTAAGTGACCCCAAACTTTTGACTGGTAGTGTAAGAAAAAGGCAAATGTGAGGTTTAAATATGCTGTACGCTTTATCAAAAGTGATGAGCAAATGATTAGGGTGAATTCTATGGCCGGAAAGTTTCAGCAGAATAATTTGTATGAATTCTGGAAGGAAGTGAAGGTTATCAATAACCCTAAGATGCTTTTGCCATCCAGCATTGCTGGGATCTCAGGGGATGAAAATATTTCTGAGCTGTGGGGGAAACATTTTAGAGAGACTTTTAACTGTCTTGAGAGTGCTGAATATCAGGTTGGTAATGTCATTATTGTCAGACCTGAGGAAGTGTGTCATGCTATTGAGAAACTGGCTGTGAACAAAGCATGTGGTCTTGACCAAATAACAGCTGAACACCTGAAGTATGCAAGCCATAGAATCTCAGTGTTACTGGCTTCATGCTTCTCTGGATTATTAGCGCATGGCACATTACCTCGCTCTTTGTTACATGTACTATTTGTGCCAGTTATTAAGGGACAAAACCTGTAAGATATCAAGCATAGAAAACTTAAGGCCAATTGCTCTAGTGAGTATATTCTCTAAAGTGTTAAAACAAATTAAATTTGAAAGACTGCAAGAATATATAATAACTACTGACAATCAATTTGGTTTTAAAAAGAAACATGACACAGATTTGTCCAAATATGCACTGAAAGAACTTGTTACCAACAATGTTTTTATGTTTCCTTGATGCATCCAAAGCTTTTGATCGTGTTAATCACGGAAAACGGTTTATAAAATTACAAGAACGAGGGGTCCCCCCATACCTAAAATGTATCTTGCATTATTCATACTCCCATCAAACTATGCAAACTAGATGGGGGAAGATCTGTAAGGGTAATCTGTTACATGTACATTTTTATCTGGACCTTGAGTCTGTAAAATAAAGGTTTGAGCTGAATAAAAAAATTTGAATAGGAAATGTAATTAATAATTTCCGCCTCTCGAATCAAGGGTTCTGTTGCTCAGGACCTTTTTATTTATTATACCACAGCTCACAACTTCTCCCCTTTACTTACAAACCCTCTTTATTATTTATCAGTTTTAAAAAGAAAAAACCCTGACCCTGACCAAATGTTTTGATTGGCTAGCTTTAACCATAGTCACTATGATCCTTCACTATCGTTAATAGTGAAGATGTCATTAGAAGATATTGTAGCAATAAATAATTGGTAATAACTGGATGTCAATTTAAGTTAAAGGGCATTTTATACCTATAGTTTGTTTGTTCTGGTATCAATCAGGTTTGTAATCGTGTGAGCTTGGCCGCGGCCTATTTCTAGGAAGAAAAACATTTCAAGCTTTTAAAGTTTACATGTTCTGCCGCATAGCAGATTACAAAGCATTTCGGACTACAGGGGCCGTTTAGCTAGACTTGTGGAGCACACATACAATAGTTGGTGTGGTTTAAGGTTGGATCACATTCTCACCACAAACAAACCACTCCAGTTGTTTGTTTGAAAACGTACAGAGACCATCCCTTCAAAGAGGTCTCGGTACGCTCCACACCCGCCCAAACACACCGCACCAAGGGAGGAAACAAAATGTGAGATTCCACTAAACATAATCAGGCAGGTGCTTTACACAATTGTCCAATATATAAGGTTGTCTGTTGCATTGTTTACAAGGCAGTCCCAGTAAAATGGTCACGTCTCAGAGAATTTTGGGACACACAACATTAACTTGTTCTCTGTTTTCCTTAATGAAAATTGTTACAAAATGTTACTGGACATGCATTGTTGAGGTCGGTGTGTTGGGGATTAATGTTTAATTTAATTGACCTTTGCCCCCATGACCTGGAGGATAACCTGGGCAGTGTCCCACTTGTGTATTTGGTGTCAAAGTAGAAAAACCTGCATGTCAGACTAAACCAGTGTCTTGTTTCTCAAAATAGCCGATGACTGTTAAAACACAATTAACACAAGTTGAACTTCAACTTGAATTAAAAACTGGTAAAAGTGCATTTTCGGAAACTAACTTTAGAAATATTAAACTAAATAAAACATAGTGTTCAGCAATACAACATGAAAATCAAACAAAAAAAATAAATCAGTTTCCAAATGAATCACCTATAAACAGCTTTGTGGGCCTTCAGGAATTCGCCTCAGCAAACAGCGTATCAGACTTTGTACTGACGTCTAAAAGGTGCCTTCTTTCCAGAGCTGTCTTTACAGCAGCATTTTCCTGATACACTATGTTGTCAAGCTTTAGCTTTTTAAGAAACCTTTACATAAAAATGTGCAATACAGAGCTTTCAATATGAGATTTATCACAGCTTCACACTCAACATAAATGGTGCAGTTTCATTGACTGTCCACTGTGGGTTTCTGTGTGTATGTGTGTAACATATTTATGTGAAACTGCTGAAGGATATTTTAGCACTCCTTTTCAGGCCACAAGGAACAGATAAGTAATAGATCTCAAAGTAAAACCTCTGAACAGGAGAAACAACAATCAATTGCACCTCAACCAGCTGGAATATACAGTAGGTTTTAGAGTGAAAAATATTACTCCATCGCACTTGGGAACAGCACTAAAGAGGTTTACACTATCCTATCAGCAACTACACAACTGTATAATGTAACTACTGCTACTCTCTTATCAACAACATTATCAGCTGAACACATTCCTGAAATGTTGAGATTTGATATGAGACACTCAATTCAAGAAGCCAATTCATCAAATTGAAAGACAATGATTCATATGATTTATGTATGTCATGTACACATCCTTTTTTTTTTTTTTAAAAGAACATTGTTTTTTTCTTCCAGGCTCGTTATCATTCTTGAGACTCTTCAGCATAAAAAAACAACAATTCAAATTGGCTCAAAGCTCTGCTTTGCAAGAAATGGTGTACATCTTACAGATTATGACTTAGAGGCAGGATCTCAAAGGAACGCTTTATTTTGCTCCCAAACCACTGTTACAGAGCATTGCAGGGATTTCCTCACATGGTGAAGAGATGGTTACATGGGACTTGTTATCCTTGTCACTTCTCATTAAAACTCTGCTTATTCAGGTGGCCAAGAATCAATTAATTATTGGTTAGAAGTAATTAGTTTCACAAAAACTCTCCACCAAGTAGGAAAACAAATCATCGTCGTTACTGCTTCATTAGCTGACTAAAAAACGTTTATGCATTTTTTTTCTCTCAGACACTATTTCAGTTAAACATTCTCTGTCAAGGGCATGAAGAGTCTGTCAATAGGTAAATTAATTATGTCAATTTGATAAGGCAAGGTGGGAAATGATGACAAAGAGAGACATTCCTTTATCCTAAATGGCTGGAGATGCTTAATCAGTCAATCGCAACCACATATCTTGTAACTACACCGGAAGACAATGCTTATGTGTTTATCTTCATAATTAAATATTTATCACAATCACAAACCTTTTCTAACCTCTATGGCTACTAGCATACATACGTGTGCAAAATTATGTGTGTATGTATGTAAGTGCCACCTCTGGACTTGAGTGTTTGCTGTCGCTACTGCTGTGAGGGGATCTTGGCAATGGTCATTAGCTTGTAATAGCCTCTTCAACACAACATCCTCCAGTGATTAAATAAAGTGATACCCTCCCTCCCTCCCTCCCTTTTCTACTCCCAGTTAACAAAATGTCAGGAGGAGAGATGTGCTGTTGCTAGAGATAGATTCATATCGAGGAACATATCTGAAAAAGAAAGATTTTGGTGGGTTAGATGTTGTATTGTGAAGAATTGAAGTTGAGCTTCCACTGACAACACAGCACGCCGTTATCCTTTAAAGCTTAAAAATAAAGCACCAGATGAAATATATTGAAAATAAAAAATGAAAATATTATTCTCTTGACTATATTGTTGAATATTTGTGTATTGATTATTGTGGTGGAATTTCCATGAACAGCACACTGTGGTATGATGAGACAAAGGGAAAGCTAAGACAACATCAGGCCATACAGTAGGTCACAGGTCAAGGGATGAGAATATTTGGCCAGTCTCTAATAACCAAACCTGTTCATGTATAATTATTTTTGTCTCTACAGATTCAGGGAATCAGGCAGCTGCATGATAAAGGGATGTTTTGCTTCCTCCATTTGCAGGTTGGTGGGCCAGACACACTTTTGCATACTTCCCAGAGAAAAAGGCTTTAGCATCTGTGTTTGGGGCCCTGCAATATTGTTTACCTTCAAAAGGTTCAGCTAAATGTAACACTTCCAGCATGAGTTTAAATACACTTTCAGAAAGATAGAACCTTACGAGAGTTGGGACAGCATTGCACAATAACGCAATTGTGCCTGCTTAATTGTCTTTACAATTGAGTGTTCATTAAATGCTCCTGTTTAAGTCATCAAAATCTCCTGAGTCTTCTTCTCATATTTGAAATGAGTTGTACTGCTAACAATTGTAATGAAGGGCAATCAGAAAGACTATCTTCATGCTCAATCTGTTTATTTAGATCTTCTTGTCTTTCCCGCTTCCAATTCAACATTTGTTAGTAACATGGATGTAGATTTTGACACAGCTGGCTTTGTGTAAGCCACTTTACCATAGTCAGCCAAATTATATGCCATCTCCTTTGCAGCTGCACTATTTTCAATTGTTGCACTATTTGCACCGATGAATGTGTGCATACAAGTGATGATGGCTGCATGGCGACATTGTACAGAATGTATATTGTTATTTTCTATATATGGACCGTGGTGATCACATTTACCTGATAAAAGATGTGATGTGAAAGAGATGGTTCAAATGATTGTAACTGTACTAAATAAATATATCTGTGAGGACCAATTCAGCGGGTGGATGGCTTTCTTTTAATCTGGCTTTGTGAATATGCCACTAACCGCCCAGTGATGAAGGAAAGTGAAAGGCATCCACTCTTGGATAAAACTGCTATGCTGTATTTGATGGTGCTTTTAGGTATTCAGTTGCATTGCTAGTTCTACTCGGTTGTTCCTTAAAGTCACTCTGGCTTGTATCCTTCCTGTATTTACTGTCATTCTTCATGCAGCAGCTGCAGACTTTACTTGTTGACATCAGTAAGTCTTACTATTTCAGTTTTAAGCCATACAGCTGTTAATTTTCTAGAAATAAAACACAACTAAAGCAAACAGACAAACAAGCAGCAATTATTTTGGATCAACGCCTCCCTTATTTCAGTGACCACTATCCAGGAAAAGAAAAGAGACATAATTGGGAAAAACAAGCTAAATGAGGATTCCCTCAGAAAAGGGGCTGGCAAATTTGGTTTTGTGTCAAACTGGGAAAATGAAAGGCAGCTTTGATGAGAAGTGAGTTTTTTAAGACAAAAACTAAACAAGTAATTTCTTTGGTCTTGGACATTTTATCTGGTTCTAATTTTAATTTAGAGTTGTAGGTGTTCATGAAAGGTGATGCAATGAATGTGAGTCTATTGTCCACTGAAATGCCACTGATTGCTACTGGAAGGAATTCTTTATACACAGGCAAATGACAAATCGATGAAGAAGCATGTGTAACTGCAGCAAGCGTTTTGTCTCAAGAAAGCCTCAGTTTTTATCACATTCACTTATGGTTTCATCTGAAAACACCATAGTGACAATTCAAGTTCAAACGAAGGAGCATTTCTCTCTAAGCCACCTACTTATATTGACAAGAGGACGAAACAAGAAACCATCCCTATGTCTCCAACATTGTTTTCTATTTTTCTAGTCTAGACAGCAGTGTAACTAGATTACAGGCCTAGAGAGGGAGGAGTTATTGAGTTTTATGAACTGGCAAAACCTTTCCTAACCTCTGTAGCTGGCAGGTGATCATAATGAAGGAAGAAAAAAGCAGGTAATTTGGCTTCTTTTGAGTGGGGGATTGGAGCAAGGAGGAGAAATGATAAGGAGGGAAAAGGGTCTGCTCAGACTAATTGTCTAAGCGGCAGATCAATATCTGAGCTAAGAAGGAAAGACCACAGCTCAGTGACGAGACCGCCAATTGGTCCCAGGAGTCCACATATCCCCCTAGGTTGGGATTTGTCATTCTTACTGGAGCAGTGAAATCCAAGTGGTTGTCGAGAAAAATGTGGAGGATGTTACCATATCTGTTATTGTCAATCTATGAGATTGAACATCTCAGTGTAATGTCTCAGAGACTATAGAATACGTTTACTTTGTGTCCGGGTTTGCTCAGCTGGTAGAGCCCCAAAAAATAATCCAAACAATTTCTTTTAGTAAAATGACTTACAAAATGAGAAAGAAAAGTGCACAAAATTGATGATAAATGGTTCTCACTATAGTCCTCTCCCACTCCAGGCTAGTATTTATGTACTGCTCAGTGTAAAGAATATGGGACGTTTCTTTTTCTGTTGAGATTTAGGTAATATTTTGATGATCTATCTCACATGACTCACAGGAGACTATCAGTTGCATTGCATTAGTTTGTTAGCTGACAACCTCTAATTTAAATACATTTTTTCCATCCAAAAGTGTTTTCTGATCTCATGCTTCAGGAAGACATTTGTCAAGGCTTTCCAAAAAATTGAAAAAAAAAAATACATCTAACCCTGCAATGGTTCATTTTTTTATTAGGTTTAGGAGAAAAATATGGTTAAGGACAGAGCATGGTTAAAAGAAATCAGTGTTGACTGTCAGTATCAAAAAGGAAGTGAACAGAAGCATGGGCTACAAAACGGCTTGTCTGCACAGTTTCCAAATTTTGGATCCTTGCACTGTGCACATGAGCCAATACATTCTCTCTCCCAACATGTGAATTACTGACACTCGGTCCGGATCCCATTGGTTTCATTTTTCAACGCTCTAGGCATAATTTTTCAATGTGGTAAGGTTAGGTCCCATACAGATGCTCAAGGGTGCCTTATCCATCAGTATCTAATGCTGAGGGCCACTGACCAAGTGTTGGTAATTGACAAATTGGGAGCAGCTATCACATGGACACTATGCCTATAAAAAGGTGTTCTAGCCTGCCTTTACCTGACTGATTTCCCTTGTCTATAACTGTCTGCCTAATTTACAAGTAAAGCTCTATCCAAGTGTTTTTGCTCTGCCTGAGTCTGCTTTTTCAGTACTATTTTACCTACCGCTACACATTAAATGTGCACTTTTCACACCTCACAGTTTTGTTTACGGAACAACAGAGTGCAGTAAAACCACACATAATTTTCACGGGGGGACAGATATCATGTGTTGTTGAATCAAACTGTGTGCATGCAAGCAGCCTTTTATATTTCTCACTGTTTAGTTCAAAAGCTGTTCACTTCAAAGCGACACCCAGGTATTAACAATCATTTGATTAGGAGTTTTCCGGAAGGGCCTAATTTCCATAACAGAAGTCTCCGCATGGGATCCCCAGTGATCATTAAAAAAGTAATAAATGACTGCATATTAATTTCACAGTAATTTACAGTGTCCACTTTCAGTCAATAGTAGTAAAAATAATAGCTCTAAGGCCAAATCCTCATCCCCAGTATTTCCTTTATGTATCTAAATGAGGTATAACATTTAGAAAAACTGTGTTGTGTGTGTGGGCAGATGAGTCTTCATGAGTACACAAATTATGCTCCAAGGCAAGCTTAGTGAGGTGGTTTCTGCACACAACAGCTATAATTTGGAGGAGTGCGAACTCAACAAAAGAGGAGAGAAATCAAATAGCAATTGTCCACCGATGCAATGTACAGCGAACATCATTAATATCTGTTTTTGTGTTGACAAGTATCCCATTAAGGGCCTGGTTTTTGCAAAATAACATGCTGCATCTGCCATCTAAAACACTATTAGAAATGTCCATTCTGTATACAGGTCAGACCCAGCGCCACTGCCAAACAAAAAGGAGGCCTTTGTGAAACCAGCTGAATTTTTCCTGCTGTAAAAGGGTGGGAAGGAGGTGAAAGTCTCTTTCTGCTTGGGCTTGTAAGGATATGGCTGGACGATGGTGGTGGGAGGGGTGGGAGGTGGGCTTGCAGACTAATTGCCCAGAGCATGGCAGGGTGATAAAGCGACAGGCCGAGCAGACTGACGGCCACAGCAGTGAAAAGACCCCGCTCATAGAAACACCATAAAAGCTAATTACTGCCATACAAAGAGCCGCCCCTGCCATTGTGCCATTTGGAAAAGAGCAGAGAGAAAAACAGTGAGAGAGACAGAGAGGGAGACGAACAAGTGAAAGAACCTGCAGCAATAAAGACTAAACTAGTAACAATTAGTCTGCAGTGCCACTAATGACAAAGCCAAGATAAAACGGGGGGCCTAAATTAAGGGGGTTCCATTGCTTCTCTCCAGGGCTCAATACTCTACCTTCCCAATAATGGGTAAGTCCTCCTAGTTTCAAAGAGGCACAAACTATCTCCCCTGGCCTGTGTGGGTAATAAAGACGAGCCTCAGTGGCCTGTGGCGCTAGACTAACACTTGCTGCAGGGTGGAGTCATATCCCCCAGGGGAGATAGGTGCAGAACAGATCAAATGCTCCACTTCCACCATTCCTCCGGTGCCAGCCGGATGTCCGTTACCTTCTGATTTCTTTGTGTTGGAATTTTAAACTCTGGTTGATTCCTGAGGACAATGGTTAACTGCTCCGCAGATCTATGCAGGGTAAATCCAGACAGCTAGCTAGACTATTTGTCGAATTTGAGTTTTCTGTTGCACAACTAAAACAACTTTTGAACGTATACATGTTGCACCAAAACAGATTCCTTCCCGAGGCTGGTTTGCACCTCCGCCCATGACGACTGTGATTTGTTTAAAGACGCACCAATAATCTGGAGAATGTTTTTTCCCCATCCCAGAACACTGGATGGACTAGCCAGACCAAAGGAAAGTCTGTCAATGTGAGACTAGGTTGTAATGTACCAGTGGCACTGACAGGATTCTATTTCATAGCACACACAAGAACCGCCCCCCTGCTAGCACTGTGGGTAGGTTTCCACAGTCTTCTAAGCAGGCAAATGAGAGAGCGAGAGATTAATTCATGTTTTGTTTTTACTAACTGATACAACACTAAAAAAAAACTCTACTATTCAAATTCTCATACAATATCCATACTTTCACACATGCTCCAATAATGTAGTCATATGTATATTGACTTTCAAGAAATATATATAAATAAGGCACTGAGGGGAGTATGGGTGAATCTGTTTTGGACGCATTTTCAGGAATCAAACAGATACACAGATTTTGCAACAAGACAGATTAATATTGATTAAAACTTAGCATGGATTTGGCATGTCCACATTTTAAAGTACTGTGCATTTGAACATGCAGTTTATGATTTTAATGAAACTCAAAGTTAAGCCTTTTAACATTTTCACTGCTAAACCAATTAGCACATTTATGGAATTTCCACCTAGACCGACCTAGAACAATTACATGTTTATTGTTGTTAGCAGAAACAATTCCTTTTCTGCTTGGCTGGCACACATTTGATGTTGCAGTGTGAGAACACCGGCATGTTTATGCGCTGCTGTGGTAAAATGTTGCTATAGTTACTGAACCCTCTGCTGTAAAAAAGTCAGGACAACATTAAAGCAATAGTGCGTAGTTTCTGTCGCCCCATGAGGAAGTAATGACAACAAAACTGTTGACATGATACAAGCACTATGTCCCACCCCTCCTCCATGCAGTTGCTAGCAGCCAAGGAGGACACAGAGGATTAAAAAACATTATAGACTCTTCAGAAGAAGTAATTATCTTCACTTGAGTTTGTGCGCGAGAAAATCACTGAACGTAGCCATACTGAGAAATACAGAGAGAGTTGTGTGGAGCTGATAGTCTCAATCAGCTTCATATCAACTCATGAAATATAGAGAAAAATTATGATTTTAATTGAACAGTCAGTGTGTTCTGTTTTGTTAATTTTCTTTTGCATATTTTGTAATACCTTGAATGTTTTGAGAAAACATTTCTCAATGTATTTGCTGTCTATTTTCACCTAGTCTTGCATTGCCAAACTTATCTCTACCGTGTAGAGTAATACATTCAAGGATAGGAGAAAAAAAAACTCTCTGGGTTGTTTGCATTTTGTTGAACTAATCAATATGGTCAAAAGTCTAAGTTTTGGACACAGTAATGGTGGATCTGCAAAGTAGTCACGGGTAGGAACTTGTTTTTTTGCCCCTTGCAAAAGAAAACGCCACGTAAAATATTAAATGAAGTTAAGTAACGTTGTTCAGTGTAACCAATGTATCTCTGTGTGTACTTCATCCATAGCCAGAGGCAGACTTACCATTAGGCAAAGGTAGGCAATTGCCTTAGGCCCCAAGCTACCAAGGGCCCCGTAAAACGCCTCATAAACTTATGGTTACGATTTGTTGTCTTACTTTTCACCAATTAATTATATTGCTATACATTGATACGCTAAAGTGCTATCCGATTGTTTAATTCATGATGAGAAACTCCGCCCAGTCCCCACTACATTGGACTATTCCATTATCCTACTGCGCATCTACGTGTGTGTTTGTAAACTAACGGCTCAGCATGCTGTAAGCTGGAGGCTACAGAGGGTTGAAAAATGAAGCCACTGAAGTGATTCTGAAAAAAGGAAGAAGAGGGAAGAAAGCAGAACGTTTTTATCAAAGGTAACAACCTTTTTTACGACGGCTACTGACAACACTGACATTAACGTTACTAAAGAGCAGCAAGAAGCCGGTGCTTGCGCTAGCAATGCTAACACTGAGGAGCTACCCAGCTAGCTACCGGCAGTGTCAACCCAGGTTGCTCTAGCGATGCTAACACTGAGGAGCTGCCCAGCTACCCACCAGCAGTGTCAGCCCAGGTTGCTCTAGCGATGCGGGGGCTACATACAAGACAACCTTACAGGATCCTTCGAATGGAGATGGTAACGGAACTGCTGCTTTCCCTGTCCATGATGATAACTAGGGCAATGACGAAGATGGTGACACACATAATAGTCAGCAACTAGACCCCGTGAGTAGCAGTCACCCTAATCAATGTGTTATGATTGAAGATGATCCAGCACTCTGGCCAAAACAGCTGTCAGACAGAGAACACGTCTTTCTCAGATAAATAAGGACTGCAAAGGGGGAGAACAAAGGTTGTTGAGGGCCCCATGCCTGTGTTTGCCTTAGGCCTCAAAATGACTAAATCAACCCCTGTCCATAGCAATCCCCAACCAATCGGTTTTGAAAAAGTCTCACTAAGATGGTAAATGCCGTTAACATATTCTTTGTGAATCTTTACAATGAGTCCCAAGCTTGCCATTTTTGGCTTGTAGCTGGCTTGAAGGTTATTGTTGTTTCCATAAGCATAGGGATTTTGAGACAGATTTTGACAGATGTCAGGTTTTATCCTGGAAATATACTTCCATTGATCCAGACTACTTTTTACCTAAATAAGTAAGTGGGGGCTTATTATTATTATTATTTAGTTTGGTAAAACACCAATAGCAACAGGTTTATTTCATTGATTTTTGTTATTATAGGGTATTATATTATGCTTATATAAAACGTAAATATGAGTTGTAATTGCTGCTTGAACAAACGACTTATGTGGGCGTTTTTCAGGCAATCTCTAAAATAAATACCGTAACACTGGGAAGAATGGCAAAGATGGAAGTATATAACACACACATACAGTACATACTGCTTTTTTTATACACCCACCACACCCAGTCCAGTCTCATGGCAATCTATTGACATGGGGACATGATTTTCTTGTTTTTTTTGTGGTGGTGAGCATGGCTTTTAAACTAATGTATGTTAATGGGAAGCATCTTTTGTAACAGCATGATTACGGTAAAGAGTAATATTGAAAGTCAAAAATCAGTGGAAGGTTGGCTGGGGTGGTGGACAAGTCAAACAACACAGGACTTTCACCCCAGAGACCGGAATCATGTCCCGCGTGTGGCAGTTCCTTTCCGCATACTTCTTCTCCTAACCACAATTGTCCTGTTGTTGTCGCTGTCTCCTGCGTGTGGCAGCCCGTCCCGTTGTTGCCAGCGTGTGGCATTTCATTTCCCCGTTGTTGTCCCCCAGAGCAGGCTGCTGCAGCCCAGTCTCATGGCAATTCGTGAAATGGTCACGTTCCCATTTCAAGCTGACCACCACGAAACATACGAGAAAATCGTATCCCTGTTGACAAATCAATAGATCGAAATAACGTGCCCATTTTACGAACTGCTGTGAGACTGCGTTGCCACACACACACACACACACACACACACACACACACACACACACACACACACACACACACACACACACACACACACACACACACACACACACACACACACACACACACACACACACACACACACACACACACACACACACACACACACACACACACACACACACACACACACACACACACACACACACACACACACACACACACACACACACACACACACACACACACACACACACACACACATCATAGAGAACCTCAGAAGTCTATATGGTGTCCAGCAGTGAGCGAGCTGACTCTTTGATAGTGACATCCTGGAGAGAAGGAAAAGAAGCAGAAATCCCTGCTGGCCTTCACTGTAATGAGGGGGCAATGAGGTTTGAAGCTGCTCATTATCAACACCTAGAGCTGCAAGGAAGATGGGCTGACAGTAGCCAAGGCAGGAAGGGACCCTGGGAATACGGTCGCATGTGGTAGAAATACTGGAAGGAATAAATGGGAGCCAGGAATAGCTTCAGGATTTCAACAGACAGAAGGTTTTTCTTCAACATGGATTAATGTTATAGGAATCCATATTGAAGCTCCACTGGGAAGCTAACGTTAGTTTCACTAACAGCTAACATAACAATTAAAATATGTATAACATCTGTTACAGCAGTTCTACTTTACTTGTGCTCATTTAAAATACGATCAATCAATACTTATTACTTATTAATACTTATCTGTATTACTGTAAAGTCTTAATTTAGCTGTTGCCTGCTTTTCCGGGTGTTTAGTTTGAGTTAACAATATTTGACTGAATCAAGCTGTCAGCTAGCAGTTAGAGAAATTAGCTGTTACCTAAACTAACATGGTGTTACGTTGCATTTTGTCTCAACCTGGAAGCGGTCAAGGGGCGTGGCTTCTAGGAAGTAGGTCAAGGGGTGTGGCCTTTCAATCCTGCACAGCTACCTGCACAGCAGCAGCCCATTCCATGATTCACCTCTGCAGTACATATACCCGAGCTGATCTCCCCATCGATGCCAGATCGTTACATCCACCATCAATCGTTACATGGGAAATTTGCTCAGTAACTTAGTTCTTGTATAGCTTCTTGTTATTACTAGTGCACCTGTTTCTCTGTCTAGATTCCACTCTAGACCTGCTGCCTTCTCTGCCGCTACCTGCTGTGCTGCCAGTTCCTCACTCCTCTGTCCTTGCCCATTCCGTTCTCACTCCGAACGCGTAAATTACGGACGTTTGGACAGTGTCTGTCAGCGTCTGATACATTGAAATAAGTGCACTTCAGCGTGTGTGTAGAATGTTCCAAGGAGAGCAGTATCTAGACGGGGTTTAGCAAGTAGTATGTAAGGGGGAAATTTTGTGTAGGGAGGTTGTGTTGGGGGGGGGGATGGGTCAGTCACCCAGGAGAACGGGGTTTGTGTCCTGTTATTGCGGCATGTCAGGGAAGCTGCTTTCTTCTTTAACTGGTCTGTTATTCCCACATGCCACAGAACTGTATGCCCACCCATGAGCTTTTCCTTAACCTTACAAAAGGGACGGCGGTTGTCCCGAAGGGTGTGTTATATGACGCTAAAGGAGACGACCAAGCGTGTGTTATTAGAAGCTAAAGGAGACAACCAAGCGCGTGCTATAAGACGCTAAAGAAGACGACCAAGCGCGTGTTATATGACGCTAAAGGAGACGACATAGGCACCTGACCAAGCATTAGTATTTTACTAAAGCAGTGAGAATATGTTGCCTTGCCACCTTCACGCTCGGATTCTACAGTGAGTAACATAACACTCAAATCGGTGTCGTTAATATTACCTAAAATGCATGAATGCACCATCTTTATCTTGCACATCATCGGCACAGCACATGCATTTGGAACCCTTTTTCATGGGATTTTAGTTTGAATCCCACACCAGATAGGCAGAATCCACCAGTTACAATGTAAAAGACTAAATGACAATTATAGAATACTGATATATGCCTGTTGGAAAAATGCCTGCCATTAAAAGCATGAAAAGGGGGAAATGTTAACAATCATAACTTTAAATTTGAATATATACCGACAAAAGAAAAACAAACAATTTAATAACCTGTCACCATCATTTTGTCAGCGTCTTTTCTCTCTCTGCCCTCGGTTTCTGACAAGCCCCGAGGTAATTAATACTTGTCAAACACCTCAACACGCAACCCACCCCTTCCCATTACACAAACACATTAACAAATACTTCCCCGTACAGCAGTACTGACGTTGCCACATCCGCAAACCCACAAGGCTAATTGACACTTGACAGAGAGATCACCGAGTCAGATCTCGCTAATTACGTGAGTCTGCAGTCATATTAACACACACACACACACACACACACACACACACACACACACACACACACACACACACACACACACACCACTGATAATTGTATTCAGAGTAATAAAAAAGAAAGGTTGGCATAGCGACAGTGAGAGCTTGTCTTCTTTTTCAAATTGACTTAATTAACCATCGATGCACTGGTACCGCTGGCTAACATGTAGTCAACTGGTTCTCTGTGACCTGACTGAAAGGAAGACAAACACAGAGAGATGCTTGACTGTTTAGGTTTGCTTTCACACCAAGCAGGTTCTAAGTGCTTTATTGGTTTCTTTCTTTTACTTTGATTCAGTTTACCACAATGTCATTGCAACGGTGGTATTTGAACTAAGGTGGTATCAAATAATGACAATATGGATAATAAATATGGGAGTGTTTTCTGCTTTTGTGTGAAATGCAGAGTGATTTGTTGGAAATAAAAAGATTTTTTTTTACATTTGATAACCATCAACCTCTGGCAGTTCATGAAATTTTACATTTAATCTATTGATTTGTGTACATGGACATGTTCATCTCGCTATATATATATATATATATATATATATATATATATATGTGTGTAGTACCTTCTATAACAGCTGGTTCTATGTGGGTAGCACCTCCTGTTGCTAAATGACAAGCCTTCAAACATGTGCTGGGTTCAAGGTTCAGAGGTCAATATTTCAAAGCAGGAGCAATGTATCCTCTTCAGACTGACACACGTTACTGTCGAGGTTGAGACCATTCCAAAGATGTGTTTGCTATAGTCCTACAGCAACTTTTGAATTTTTACATATCATGGAGACAACTTTGCAGGTGATAGCCTCAATTATTGTCCCCAGAGGATATTTGCCTTTAGTTCAAATGCTTCACACGTAACACTTGACATATTGTTTTACCATACAGCTGACATACAATAAAAAACAACATAAACAAAGTGATATGTAGCCAGACTGAAGCACATCACACAGCCACAATATATTGCTCATCTTTCACAAACAGTGACAACAACAACCTACACACAACCCTTTGCATTATATCATGAAGCTATTGCACAACCCCTGCAGCCTCAAGCAACATTATTTAAGTTTTAATTGAGGTGGGTCCAAATTATGCCTACAGTTTGGAAAGATTTAGTTTACAATGGGGTACCCAATATCTTCTGCCAGAGGATAAGAGCTCATACTTGGCATGGAGACTAAAGATAGATCAGACCATATTTTCTGTGCTTGCATGGAGAGACTGATTTTTATTCTTCTCCACAACCTTCATGACCGTCACCTGACAAGCAAGCTTTAAATGAGATGTTTTTAGATATTAGATGTTTTTAGAAAGCCATGCTTTCTGATATATGAATATGCTCTGAAATGCAGCAACATAAACACTCTGATTCACCATTAGTGTCTGCTCTTAAGGTGTTGTCCACATAAACACGACGGTGCCTATAGGAGCAGAGCCGATGGATTGGTTCATCATGTATGACCCCTGATACCCTCTGACCCATGGCACGACCCTTTCGTCAGTTTGTGAAATGGTTGAATGCGATTGATGGCATGTCACCACTGCTCACAGGTCTGCTGTAGGCTGAGGCCAAAAATGCAAAAACACATGTTGTATATATACACAAACCCAGACAAATCTATATAAATCTTACTCTGAACAAAAACATCTGCAATAATCTCCTTATCCTTTTAATTTCCTAAAAATGATTCCTAAACCTAGAACCCTTCCTAATTTTGAAAACGTAGTCTCAGTAAAGGCTACTAAGGTTAGGATGGCTACAAGCTGCCACCATGGTGATTGATATGAGGATCATCTTCTGAATATAATAATTAATATGTTAGGACTAAGTAAATTGATATTTCAAAAAAGAAATTTATTCAAAACAACTAATAATGCAGTGTGATGTTAAATCAAACAACGTCCCACACATAAATATGCTCATGTTTTTCCCTTTAGCCTTTGCTAATAACATTCATCAACTGCAAAATTAGAAAATAACACGAAAATAATGTAATTAAAAGAAATACATATAAACCATGATAAGATCTTGCGCGTAAATGTTGATTAAAACAGTGGTTATAGGGCTAAAAATGCCAATTATAGCAGAACTGTATACAGCTTCTCTGCTGCAACACGTCTGGCAGAAAGAATCGTGCTGTGATCACGAAAGGTGCTACCCTTTGAAATACATTAGTTTAAAAAGAACGTGCTGACAATCAAGAAAAATGGTCCATGCATATGAAGCAATAGATTAAATTAGGTGAACATTTCACGGACTGCCGTGAGACTGGGTTGGGAAAGAGCATAGCAAAGTAAGGACAAACTGCAGTATAGGCCAATGCTTTAATTAAACTTTTACATTAATTGTTTTCATTGACTAAACATGTATAACAGTCAAGAAGGAGCTTTTTAATTTACTAATGTAAATTACAGCTAAACAGATAAGCACATGAAGGAAAACAACCAATCAGAGCCAAAAGAGTATTAACAGAGCCGTAATGCAGTATCAATCACTGCTCGTGAGATGGAGACGGACGCCTTGTTGGAGTGGCAGTTTGAATGGTGAAATATCATTGAGCTATTATTGTCTAAAGTCAACTATCAACTATCTTGCCCAGAGATTTGAGGGATAGGAACATGAGTAGGCTATAAGCTGTGGCTAGGTTTATTTCAACATATTGAACAGGGAAACATATATTTAAAATTTTACCTAGGGAAAAACACTGCTGAGAACATAAAAGGCTTTGAAAGGTCTCCTTAATGGGTCATATAAAGAGGTAGCTGGAGAACATAAACTCCTGTTAGCTAGCTACCTTCCTAATTCCACCATGCTTTCATGCAACACTACAGAAAATGAGCCTTATCTGGTGATAGCAATGTGCTTTCCTAGAGTAGGACTAAAGGTTTCATGAGTGCGATAAACCATTCAATCTGCTCTGTGTCACTGCAGCACAGGCAATACATGCAGATGAGCGGCACCAGGTCTACTTTCATACCGACTGTCTGAAATAACTTGCCATGAAAATAGACTGCATGACTCACTGTCTGAGTGCACATTGCAGAACATTAGCATGAGATTATTATTTTATAATGAGATCAAAATTCTTTCCTCACAGCGACCAAAGATGAGAAGGTAACAAACTTCCAATTTCGAATTAGCATCTGAGTAAGGTTATTTTTCAGTTTTCTCGTGGGAGAACCTAAGAAGCTATTTTAAAATGTATCACAATCACTTACACAGTCAAACCCACAGTACTCAGTCAGGGATTTGTAATATCAGTTCATACAGATTCAATTATGTGTCTTTCATCAGCCAATTACAGCTTAAAAATTCACAGCTGTAACCACCAGGCTATCAAATGCTACACAATTGACAAACACTTTAAAACAAGCACAAACATATAACCATGAATGTGGATGACACACAATCATGCATACAGTATAATGTCCAATCCATCCAAACAGATACCAAGTTTTAATTCTGACATATTGAATTACTTGGTGGTTTAAGAGAAGTTTCAGTTTTGTTCAACCTATGTCTAATTTTTGCAGTTAATTTATAAAATAAGTTCACATCTCAAAACTCCTCCAGTTAGCCAAAGTTATTTAAAATAGAAAACAAATTGAAATGTAAATGTATATCCCAAACTGTTTTGAATACAAATATCCTTATTCAAAATTGACCTACTGCAGTTTTACCTCCAAATAAAGTGATTTAGATCATAATAATGTTTTGGACAACTATTGAGCTCCTTGTTACAGAGGAATTAGTCTCGCATCGCAGACCTTCCTCCACAGCGCTGCAGAGGAAGGCTAGTCCACAAAATACTTCAGGATGAGAGGAAAACATGCTCTGGTTTATTGGCATTTCTTTAAACCAATCACAATTGTCTTGGGGGGCGCTAAGCACCGGACAAAGCAACGGTGTCGCTGCCAAATAGCCTTGGGAAGAAACTTGTTTTGGTGGAATGTGTACATTCAAAGGTCGTTTTAGTCGTGCAACATAAAAAACACTGTCTGGATTTACCCTGCAGAGATCTGAGGAGCAGTTAACCATATCCTCAGAAATTCATCTCAGTTTAAAATGCCAACACAAAGAAAGCAGAAAGTAACGGACAGGCTGGCAGCAATTGAACAATTCCGGAAATGAAACGAAGTTAATATAGACTACAGAGAAATAAAAAATAGCAGGCTTTGGATTTAATTAATAATTTTAAAAAATAACTGAATACTGAATATTGTAGTCGTTATTCTTTAACATCTGTTAGGTGCTTCTTCTGCAAAACAGGAGGTCTAGCCTTGCTAAAACAACAACCACATTTTGACAGAAACAAAGTGTGTGAGAGAGGGTAAAAGATAAAAGGGTCAGGAGTCAAGCATCTTTGACTGAAAACATGTATCCTTCCCCGTGTCAGGCAAACTACCAAATATGGTGAAGCTGCTCCAGCTCACTTCCTTCTCTCACTCCCACACAAGTTCCAGTGAGCTAACACAAAGCTAGACTTATGCAGACACACAACTCATTTGTGTACATATTCATACTGGAGACGTGCCTATGTACATCCACACGCAAACCCATAACCAGATTTCATTCACTCCCTGAGGCTAATTTGCCCCCGACCAAGAGCTTTCACACTTGGGTGGTTTCCCAAGTCTGGCTACCAGAGACAGTGTGCGCGCCTGTGTGTGTGTGTGTGTGTGTGTGTGTGTGTGTGTGTCAGAAGGCAGCAGCCTCTCAGAGTGCCTGTGCTTTAGCTATGGTGTTGTCCCTAAGGTTGGGAGTGAAGAGGAATCTTTTCTTTGCTGCTGCTGACTTTATTCCTCATATAAGTGGCGGGAACAAATGGATTAGAGAATAGTACAATCTGTGGCAGTGGCATACCACCTCAATCCAGCCCCACACCAGACTCATTTTATGGTAATTTATATGAATCACTCCTATGAGAAAGCAGCAGTGCACTCTGGTTATATCAGGTCTTTTATAGGGAGAAAAAAATGTCTTCCCTCATATATTGATGGCATAATAATATTATATATATATATATATATATATATATATATGGTTGTTAAATTTGCATGGAGATAGGAAACAGCATGTGACCATATAAATCAGGGATTATGTAATGCAAGCAGTTCTTAAAATCAAGATAAACAGCGTTTTGATTGTCTCTTGCCTCCGTATTGTGACGTGTTTCCGAGTGAAACAGGATCGAAGATCTTAAAGTTTAAGATTGATTGATGTGTGGATGTCTTAATATTAGTTGTTTAAATTGGTTGGTACAAGTATATGTAAGTCTGCATGATATTTTGTTTCACTGGAATAAAGCTTGATTGGATTTAGATATAAAAATATGAAGACATTCAACTTTAGTTAAAAAAAAAATAATTTAAAAACCTAGTGTATATCATTAAGTAGGTGGACAATGTAATGGCATGTGATCTAAAAGTGTAAAAAATGCATTTCAATTTGGACTTGTATCATTTCATATTTTTGTTTAGGCTTTGTTCCTGCATACATAGTAGATCAATGTTTCAGGCATTTACTTCATGCTTTGGACTCATTTAAACAGTTCAACAGTAAAATAACCTTTAACTCAAAATGGTGATTTTGAATTGCAGTATAGTAAATGTAAAATCAGAACCATGGGATATATTGCATTCACTTTCAGATTGATTCACTTTCAGATAAACTGAGAGTTTGAGAGGCTTTAATTTCACAGGTTAACTTGGCCATGACCGAGAGACTCGCCCACGAGCAAAAACAGCACCTCTGATTAATAGTTTAATCACTTAATAACCATAAATGATAGAGACTTACCAAAAGATGCAGCTAAAAGCTAACGATTTAGCGGTTACGGTTCTTTTCCCGGTCTTTCTAGCCTCTACAGGTGATTTTCTATCCAGCCTGGAACTTGTGCCTTTTTCGGGGTCGTTGAGCATTAAATCCAAACCGTTACATCCAAGATTTATCCACTTTATGTCCATAATTCATCGCCTTTTCGCTAATTTCTGCCGCTAGCTCCCGCTGCTCCGTGCCTGCTCCCTGTGTTTAGGTAAATTAAGGCAGTAGTATGCCCAAATATGGGAGACAACGTCACCCAAAGAGTATGGAGTCTTAAAGAGGTCAATCTTCCGAGTCAAAGTAGTCTAGTATGCGATCAAAGATGCTATAGCGGAACAAGATAGATAACTACCATTTTATAGAGGAAAATGGCCCCACTGGTTTGAGATTTGGAATATATTTGGTCCTTTTTTGAAGAATTGTAAATAGTATGTGCTTTATATGAGTTATAATGTTTATTATGTTTATTTTTGCATATAGGAGAACTGTTTTAGACACAAATGCTTGTGTAGCATTGCTATGGGTGTAATATCAATAAATATGACATTATTATGTTGATTATTGGCATAAGTAAATGTCATGAGGGCAAAATATGGACTTTCTTTGAAAAAATGTATGTATTTTGTCAACTGTATAAGTTATAATGATTATTTCTTCACAGTGTGACTCCCAAGACATATGAGAAGTGTTTTAAAGAGTAAAATGGCTCAGGTTTTACTGCTCTGTCCGTGATATCAATACATATCTGGAAGATTCATGTTCCGTTTTATTTATTTATTTGTCTTTAAGGTCCTACAACCATTTTTAACATTTAAGTGACCTCACTGCAGCCCAAATATTGTAATAACCCAGTTTTTCCTGAAAAAAATGATGTTCATATCTTGACTGTAGACAACAGTGTAGATGTTTTACAAGCTTTTTTATAAAATAAATCCAGACGGACAATGAACTGTAAAAATGGCCTCAGGGTTCAGAGGGTTAACCATGGCTTCCCTGAGTCAAAACATGGCCAGGAAAAATACAAAAAAGGACATTCAAATATGGCAGTGATTTGGAACATGAAAACATTGTCTGTATGTAAAAGGGGGCGCAAGCATTAGCCTAGTTACTGTAGTCCAGCCTCACAAGCACATAAACTAAATTATCAAATAGCAAGATCAATGACAAATAAAGGCTGCAAGACTCACAAGACTCTTCGTCATACAGTTCATTATCTGTGAAAGGGGGCATGGCTAAAGCAATAGGGGGCGGGCCAAACCAGGACCAATGAACTCTCTGTTGAGTTCAATGATACCTCACACAATAGTGTACAAGAAACGGGTCGATAGTTACTAGAGGGGCGGGGCTTGAGCATATGGGGGTGGGGGAAATCATCACCAATGAAAAGGGAACTCTATGCTAAGTTCAATGATAACTCACAGAAGACTCTACATCAAACAGGTCATTAGTTATGAAAAAGGGCGTGTCTAGTGCATATGGGGCGGCTCAAACTATCACCAATTAAAAAGGAACTCTCTGCAGAGTTCAATGACACCTCAGACAAGACTACCTTAAATGGTTCAAATTCCATAAAAGGGGGCGTGCCCTGAGTACATTGGCATGATTAAAGTATAGGGGACAGCTCAGTATCCCAAGTAGACCGCACATTCTAAGTTTCATGTTAATCGGATTATACTTGTCATATAAGGCAGATTTCCTGTTGCCAGTGGAGGGCGCTATGACCAAAAATCAATTTTGGCCTGTAGATGTCCTCAGGCCTGGACTCTTGTCAAACCTGAGAAATTTCAGATATGACAATGTACGCTAAAGTTCATCGATAAATGCTCAAAATGGCCACCATGCCACGCCCACACCATTTGATGATGACGTTTTTCTTTTAATAACTTTTCATCTTTAAGGTGGTACAGACCAAAATTCAAGTCCATTGGATGAAATCTCTAGGACGTGTTCGTTAAAGTATAGTATCTTGACTTTTAGGAATACTTCTTTTTACCACTAGTGGGTGTTATGACTTTGAGCCAATATCGATGTGTATATGTCGTCATGGTTGGAGTCTTATGAATAGTGAAAAGGTTTGAGCCAATTGGACAATGTACACTCAAGTTACACCCACTTCCTGTTTGGATGGCAAAACGCACAAAATGGCCGCCCACCACAGCCATTCCTTATGACAAAATGTTTTTCTTTTCAAACCTTTTCATTGTTAACATCTTAAGATGGCACAGACCAAGTTTGAAGTTGATCGGAAGAAATCTTTAGGAGGAGTTTGGTAAAATACGATGCCAATTGTGGTGAGTTTTTGGGTATGTTAATCTCCTCAAAAAGACAATTAATTTGGCGGAAGAATGAATAATTTTCAGGTTCTATAGGGCCTTTGCCGCTGTTGGCGCTCGGGCCCTAATAATGCCTTCAAACAACCATTAACTACAAACCAAAAGGAAATTAAGCCTAAACGTGATGTGCGGGGCATAATGACTAAAGTGGCTACATCCTCAAATAATGAAAACTCAAAATCTGACAAACTGGAGACTGTTGAAAGGTATTTATTTTACTCTTTGTATTGTCCACAAATAATAAAAGTGCACAGCCTAAGTCATAAGCTCTATTTACACGGAAATACCAGGAGTTACCAGGGGACCTCGTGTGATTTCAAAATTAAGCAAAGGCTCTGTCAAAACATTAAGTTATAATTGACAGTGCGGCAAACACAACTCTGAACCACAAAGATGCCCATTCACACAACCTCTGTGTTTGACAAAATATGGTAGGTAATTTGTGGTGAACTTTTAACTTGAAATTACCAACATGGCAGATTGGCATGTGACAACCATCACAATAATTACAAACTACTAGAGATGCCCAGGTAATACTAGTCCTTTGTGAATAGGGCTATAAATGAAGAAACTGACACAAAACATTGAAGAGCAGAGAAATTGTGTTATTGTTTAGTTGTACAGAAGTGAAACACTCCCCTCCCCCTCCCCCACCCACTACCCTGTGGCTAAATTATCAACGGCTGGGGCATTAACACATTATGTATAATCAATCAATGCACTGTAGGGAAATAAATGATACGGTAAGCAAATGACTGCTATTGTATGTGTCAGCATTTAACAGCCATTTGAGAGGATCTGTAGCCCTGTCCACCTCTCCACTCTGTCCCCCCTCCTCCTTCCATCTCTCCATGTCCTGTCATCTGTCCCACTGGCAGCCTGTCCTTCTCAAGGTCTGCTCTGTCGTTAATCATCATTCCCTCCTCAAGTTCTCTCTCAACACACACACACACACACACACACACACACACACACACACACACACATTCTCACCACGTTAATCACTCACTCCTAACACCATGCCCTGAGTATAATTATTCAAAGCTGTCTGATCTTTTATCGTTGCTCTTGTTGTGCTTGGAGCAGATTGTCCTTCAAGCATTAAAAGCCCTGTCATTGTCCATCATAAGGTCTTAAAGATAAAAAAGAACAATCATAACGGGACAGCTAATGTATTGGTTTATTTGTGTAGGGGTTTCAAAAGACCAAACACTAAGTGAAAGTTGGTCACAAAGGAAGTAAGAGGCAGACTTGTTTGGTCTTCCAAATACAATACAATACAATACAATACAATACAATAGAGATGTTGATTTTGAGTTTTTCTCAGCTTACACAGAGGCTTTGTAATTGTCCAGGTCAGTAAACATACACATTGTGTCAATGTTCCTGCATTGTAGAAGGACGAAAGAGCAGAAAAAGGGTGTGAATCTTCACTGGCCTCACGGTTCATTTCGATTATGATTATCCTGTCAAAGATTCAATATGATTTGATATCACAATGCATCGCCTCCTCAATACTATTATATATATTACCATTTTTGTCTGTCAATGCATCTATGCAAAATCATCCACATTGTATACATAGTATATGCACATACACATAGTGATGCATCGATTATTGATTATTGACTATTGAGCCCAAGACATGATTATCAAGTGTGCTCATTCTACAATAACAGTAGTGTACATAGTTAAAAGGGGTTTGTCAAAATTAGATCTAGCGCAAATTTTTTTGCCAAGAGAAGTGGGCAGCTATTTGTGGCTTTGCCATCTTTCCTGCTCCACCTCATTTACTGAACCCTGAGTTGCCCCCAATACCTCAACATCAGAGTGGAAATATGTGTGAATGTTTATCTGATGAGCAGGGCTTGGTCACAGTGTAAGAATGTGTGTGAATGGTTCCTGTACTGCGTAAAAGCGCTTTGAGCAGTTGTTAAGACTAGAAAAGCGCTATACAAGAACAGTTCATTTTAGGAAAAAAATGTTATCGGTTCATATTCAAACAATTAAATAATTTGGTTTCCTCCTTACATTGAAGGTTTAATAAAAATTCAACATGTTTGTGACCAATTATCAGTTTAAAAATATTTTTGACAGCCAGAGAAAATTATTTTTTTGTCAAGAATTAAAGGCAGTAAAGCAGGGTAATTACAGGTACAGAGCAAGACTAGTTTGTGACATCTTTGCTTTTTCCAGTATCATGACCATGCATCACTGATAAAGATATTGTCATCCTGCCTCCATAGCTGCTATTGGACTTTCATGGTTACTGCATCTGTGACCTGAAGTGTATTTATTTATGTTTCCAAAAGGTAACTGCATGATTGGATCTTCAGTGCATGTTTAAGACTTTAATCCAATGATGTTGTCTGATAACAGGTATTCCTATTACATTCAATACACATCTGAATCTCAGGATTACTGTGTCCAAGTAAATAAAGAGAGACATTAAAACAGGGATATCTGAATCATCGGTTATGTTGCAATGTAATGAGCAAGTCAAAAGCTTGCATTTTGTAGTACAGCGGGTCCTGCAACTATAAGGGCTTTTATATTGTAAAATTTATTGGTTCGGACATGGAAAGAGTACAATAGAGCACACACAGATTCATACACACCGGTTCTGATCAATGACCAGCAGTATAGAAATGACAGCAGTGAATTTCTTTTAGTTTTAATGCATGTTAATGGCAGCATTTCATCACTTCAAGGCAACTTATCAACTCTCATGATTTCAGAAGGCTCTAGCATCTAAAATGACAACTTAAAAGGAAATGGCATTTGTGCTCAGCTCTTCCTTAACTCTTCAAACACTCTCTCTTTCATGTCTGACATTCCTTTTGGAAAGCTGAGACAAGACTTCAGTCAGGTGATGGGCTTTGATATGCTGATATCAGCTTATATGAATATCAGGTAAAGACATACTTGACTTTTACTTTATGTGACTGAGCCTCCCTCTATCGCTGTCATTCTTGGTCTCGGGTCCAAGAATCCGTCTCTCGATTCACTCTCTCGATTTTTCAGATGAGAGCTCCTCTTAGGTCAGAATATTGAGATATATGGCAAGGCGAGATTTAAGACTTTTCACCACATGCTAGTTTTCCAGTCAGGGCTATGTTGTTTTTCAATATTTTCAGCAAACTGCAATGCATGCAAGTACCAGTGAGTTATACTGTATTATAATTATATATATATATATATATATATATATATTATAAGTACTTTTCACAGTAAAACAGTGTATCAAAGAATTTGATTAATGTATATGAATTAACCCTTTAATGATACCACCCAGGAAAACCCAGTGAGGAAAATAGTATTAGTATTATTGTTTTTATAACTATCATTATTATAAATGAACAAAAGTGAGCTTTTACTTTTATTGCCCTTGTACAACACAATGTTGCACACTACAAAGCAACTGAAGTCCCTTTATGCTACAAGTGAAGGAGAAGAACAAAAACTAAAAGAGTAGTGCTTTTATGTAGTGCATTTTTTAATTCCATTGTTATGGTCTAATAGTCCACAGTAACACATATCAAGTTATCATATTGACAACAGCTTATAATTAGAAAACTTTGGGTGTTGGTAAACTGGCATAAATGAAAGGACCATTAAAGGATTAAACAAACTGCATCAAATCCATAATCCATACTAACAACTACATCTTAATACACAAACAGTGTAGCCGGTTATTTTCACTTTCAATCCCTATACGCTAAATAAATCTATTTGTCATGTCCTATAATGTGTATTTGTGTTTCTACTGTGAAATAGTGCCATGCAGTGGTTGTGCTGAACAGGATGTGGCCTATTTTTTGTTTGGAGGAGACAGAGAGAACTAGTATTTCTAGCGAGATCCCATGTGACAGGCCGACATAGAGAACTAGTATTTCTAGCCAGATCCCATGTGACAGGCCGACATGACAGAGAGCACAGCTGTGCTGAGGGGGATGCATTTCCTCTCACGTCTCTTGTCTGTCTGTTTTTTCTTTTACCCACTCTACTCCCTGTCTCTCATTTTCACCTACTTTGAGTCTTTTTCAACCTTTCTACATCATGGGCATCATACAGTATTCTAGATAATAGAAAATAAGAGTATGTAGACGTTCTAGCTGTTAAACACGTATTAGTGTTTTCAAACACTAAAAATAAAAAAAAAAAAAAGAGAAGATGATATGAGGACATGAGGAGAAAAAGCACTAAATAGCAATAATACAATACTAGAATCAGAGGATTGGAAGGATTGGAAGGTTTCAAAGGTTTCGGTGGTAAATGGTGTCAGAATTAATGGATCAATGCTTTCTTTCTCTGCTGTCCTACTCCATCGCCTTCACCTTGTCCCACTCCCTTTGCTTCCTGCATTTCCCCATTTATAATTATCGATGAGGTACATTAACTGGTGGAAGCACCTGAGAGTCACGTGAACGGCAGGCCAGAGATGGAGGCTTAAGGTGTAGCTCCTGGCCCCGAATTTGTCAAATAGTTGTATATGATTCCAACTTCGATATCTTACCACTTTGTGCACGTTGGAGTTACTTGAAGCAGAATGGCAAACAAGAACAAAGTCCAACGTAGCGATACGGAAGCCCTTGCAGAGGCATTGCTGGAGGAACAGAAAAGCTACCTCGAACCTCGATTCAACAGAAGCAAGAAGAGATAAGAAGCTAACTGCTATCCATGCTATCTACCTATCTACTACTATCACTGTGGAAAAAGATCAGGATTAAAATGATTTGATTACGAATGACCTGTCAGCCTTTCAGCTTTCTAAAGCTCAAAGACGTGCTGTGTTTGCTGGACTTACAGCTGCTAAGAGGATGATTGCAACCCGTTGGAAGCCACCTCATGACTTACCCGTTTGTTCATGGATCCTTTCTTCTTTGGATGTCACGTACATGGAACTCTCGACGGCTCGTGTGGGTTGAGCCCCGGGACAGACTTTGAAAACTTGGTACAGCATTGCTGAATCCTTAAGGTCAATGCTGTAACCAATGCTGTTTTCTTTTGTTTGTGTGTGTGATTGGTCCCTTGTCTTGTATCTGTCTGTGTGTGTGTGTGTGTGTGTGTGTGTGTGTGTGTGTGTGTGTGTGTGTGTGTGTGTGTGTGTGTGTGTGTGTGTGTGTGTGTGTGTGTCTGTCTGTCTGTCTGTTTGTGTGTTTGTTTCTGCACATGTGTTTTTGTCTCCTTCTTACCCGTTTTTCCTCTCTGTGTTTTTGTGGCCATGGGAAGCGTTCCTATGTCCCAGTGTGTTGTTTTTAACTGTTCGTGAATATTATGTTTCCTATATTATGTTTTCTGAATATAAAAAAAAGAAATTTGATCACAAAAAAACTGGTGGAAGCACCTAATCTAGGAACACATTGGGGAAAACTAGAAAGAGGTGGCACATGAAAGAGGCGATGAGAGCACACGCACAAACACATGCTCAAACTAGGGGGTGTGACTATCATCCAAAATCCTGAGTTGATTTGAATCTTCATTTTATGATCACAATTTGTTTCAATTTGAGTTGCACCTGAATGCACTATGAAGTCCTGAACGCGGAGGATTGGAGAATTGGCCAGTTTTGTTGTCTCAAAAAGAGCAGCTGCTTGCTTCTAGTATGCTAACGTATTGATTTGTCTTTTACTGCATGCTACGCTATGTTGTCTATGTATGTATTGTTGTTTTGTTTGCCCACAAAAGAAACTGGGTGAATCGTTGATCCTGCTTTGGATTTTAATTCATTTTCAATTTAGATTTAAAATAGTGGCACCCCTAGTTCTAACAGCTGTCTGTCAGTCTTTTTTTTAATACATCCTATCTGAGTGAACTGTGTGGGGAAAACCCTTCCATCTGTGTACAAGTGGTGAGCTGGGAGGATTTTGGGGGATTTGTATGTGCTTTTATGTAAGATTATAATAGCAGGGACTGTTGGTTTGAATTAAAGTATGCCACTCAACACCTATTTAGGCAAAATGTCCTTAGCACATTTACTAAATAAAGGTATCAGCCATCAAATTGGATATATTGCGCTGCTGCAAGTATGTTCAGTTAGCATGTCTCTCAACCTCTTGGGACTATTTCTTTAATCAACACCATCCGGCCCCTTTTTTTCTATTTGTGTTACCTAGCTGACATTCCCTGGGTTTCTGACAGCTGACAGCCTGTCCATTTGCAGTATTTCCCTTGTGGCATCAACATATCGCTAGAATCAGAGAAAAACCTTGAGGCTCTGATAAAGTATCAGCGTTTCAGCGATAGGGAGAAACTCGCCTTGTGTTTGGACCGTGAATTTCAGACCTCATACAATGACCAGAGCAGATGAGTTTGGGCTATTATTACACTTGTAGCAGACAACAGGCCTTGTCAGTACTCAGGGTGGATAAAACAGATTT
This sequence comes from Percina caprodes, assembly GCA_013375575.1. NCBI lineage: Eukaryota > Metazoa > Chordata > Actinopteri > Perciformes > Percidae > Percina > Percina caprodes. Next base: position 6,775,091 of record JABXJD010000008.1, read on the forward strand.
TTATGCCCAGTGCGGTTTAATATATTTAGATCTAGTTTCAATATTTTGTGCAGAGCTAGCCTAGCACAAAATATTGTCAAATCAGGCGTTGCGGAGAGAACACCAGTTCTCCCATTCATTTGAATGTGGGTAATATGTTTAGGCTGTGGGGGTGGGGGCTACAGGAGTTGTTGGAAAAAAATGCAGCAAACCTGCAGCAAAAAAGTTTAAATTCTACGTCTATTTCAGTCTAAAACATAGATGTGTAATAAAACCTGGATACAGCTTTCGACAAAAATATTAAACTTCCGCATTGTGCGGCTCATGGAGCAGGCCCACTGCAGAGCTCTGCCGGCCAAACCAGAACTTTAATGGGTATTAAATTATTTAATCGTGTGGCTCTTCTAGACATTGCAAATGTTATTGGACCAAATGGATCAAATTCTGATAGTGACAAGAGTCATTTTGCGGGGGGTTGTGATGCACAAAAAAGTATCCACTGATTGGGACGTCTCTTTCCATGTTATCACAAGATGGACGCAGAAGTTGGAATTCCACTGTTTGGCCGCTATTTTAAATTGGATTCAAAGCCTGGCACACTTCCTGGAGGCACCCAAATTTTCTCTTTCTGCTGCCTCATTTGAATGACCCTCCCACTTATGCACCATGCGCTGGTCCCCAAAATACACCTGATGGGCAAAGCCAATTTCAAGCTCAGGAAATTACTGTCAAAGTGCTGTGTGGGATGGTCATAGGGCCACCACAGAAATAGAGCCCTCTATGTACATTTTAAACACGAAAACAGGCTTTCTTCAGAGTGCCATACACAAGAGCTCATTAAATTATTTGCTGCTACCTCACAGTTCATCTCTTGTTCATGGTTTTTAGCTTATGTTCAGTTTCCTCCCCCACACTTCTCTCTCAGCGGAATCAACGTGTTTACCGATGGTCTCTTAATCCACCATCTCCGCCTACGTCAATCTCCTCTCTGCACACACACAATCCATCACCTTTGCTTTTACCTGTCAGCACAGACATGCACACACTGCATCCTGAGATCCATTCCTAGGTGTTACATGTCAATCTGCGTGGCCCTTTACAAAACGCACTCAATCACTCACACACACACACACCCACACAGTAGCTTACTGGTTAAATGGACCTTGAATTAACAAAGCACAGTAAAGTTAGTGAACAAGCAGGAGCATAAGAGGACTCAAACACACACACACACACACACACACACACACACACACACACACATGCACACACACACAGCCTAGTTGACCAGTTCCCAATACACCTAATGAAAGAAGTGATGAGTTATTGACAGCTGCTGGGTATCTGAAGCTGCTGAGGTGTCTATTGCTGACAATGTGCTGACACACAAACAAACACACAGAGTGTGTGCGCAATAAGCAATTTGTTATTATATAAGGGGAGAAGGGGGCGGTTCATTTCACTCAACCACGACTTTTCAGTTCTGTAGTTTTTAATATAGTTAAGTAGTTTAGAGAATATCCAAGATCCAAGACAAAACTAACAATGAAAAGAAAGTGGAAAATTCAAATCCGTCTGCTACTTCAGCACCACAGACAGCGCCATTGATTTATCAGTACACAGCACAGTAAAGGGACATCAGCCCCATGAAGGATAACTGTAACGATAACTATAAATTTATAGTTTTAAAAGTAATTCTTACTAGGGAGTCACGTGATTGGCTCGACAGAGATGGCAGCTTAAGGTTTAGATTCTGGTCCAATTTTGCCAAATAGTTGTGTTATATGGTTCTACATGGACATGGACTCTTGGTTTGTCTTAATCTCTTAACGTGTTCTAGTTGTATTTGATTGATTACAGATTATACTGTTTAATATAGCCTTTGCTCTATAGTTAAATACTAGATACACTACTAGGTTAGAGATTCCTTTCCAAGGTGCTTTTTTGTGCTTTTGATTGACCAACCAGGTAACTTTGGCTGCTGTTCCTTTTTGCTGCCCTGTGTCAAACCTTGATCACAGACGTATTTTGAGTGTTAGCCTTCTGGCTTGTTCCAAAAGACTAGGCCGAGTCTTAACCGGATGCACCCCCTCCTCTTTGTTTCCAGTTCTAGATCTTCACGCCAAGGCTGCCCCTTGAGTCCTGCACTATTTGTCCTCTCTCTAGAGCCTCTGGCTCCAGCCAAGGCCGGTTGTAGTCCTTTGGTTGCCCTAAGTGAGATTGAGTCGTCCGTCCCCCCCCGTAGTCTCGCATTGCCAGAACACTGTGTCAGGGATAGAGTAGCAATGTATATTCATTTTAGCTTCTAGCTTGCATTTAAGTTAAGTTGTTTCCGCATTTGTGTGCAAGGTGACTTATGATGTGGGTGTCTGGGAGTCCACCACATTTTGAGCATCAAATACTTAATTTCCTGCATTGTGGTGAATTTATATGCACCTATTTTCTTTCTTTTTTTACCTTTTTTTTTAATCAATTTACGCTGGAAATATCTTTATGTAAAAAGGGAAACATAGATTACAATCCGAATATGATAAGATAATGGAATATATTGCAGTAAGGCTCTCAGGCATTCTGTATTGCTTTTATCTATTTATTCTCCTGTCCTTCGACTTTACTAATTATATCTGAGTCAGCACACTTGTAGCCTAGGCATCATTTACTCTTCCCTGTTTTGTTGGGAAAGTTACCTCCTTAAATATGAGAATTATTCACCTGAATGATACATTAATTAATTTTAATTTATTAATAAACCCCTAGACTGTAATATTTCAGATGATTTTGAGCAGGATTTCTGCTCATGCTCAAAACTTTGTGCACATTCATACAATACATCTCATTTATGTTCTCTGAGATTTGGAGTCCTGATATTTTGAGAAAAATAAATTGATAATACAATAGGCTATTACAAGAATAAAGTAAATATAATTTCAGAAAATAATCCACCTGCATTACGTGATTGCTCTGCTGATCCGGTAGATCGCAGACCTCCTGACAGACACAGAGCCCTGTTTGAGACGCTGGTCTCTGAATGAGACAGTTTAGGGACGTGGCTATACGCTGCTCTACATCGGAGGTGGAAACCCAAAACTACGGCAGAAATAGGGACGCAACTGTCGCAGCATAGCCACAGCAGAGCATGTCCATTATAAACCTGAAGTTGCACAGACGACGAAGGCGCGATACAGCATCTCCGTGGTCTGTGCCGCTGCTCATCTCTATTTTTACAGCGAGAGTGGACACTAAGAGATGCACAGGTCTGCTTCAGCGCTCCGTGTGTTTGAGTCTGACCCATAGACTGGAAACGTCACGTCACAGTAACTTCAAACTAAATCATTAGTTTGAAGTTTTCCCCCAATTAGGAAATGCTCAACAATAATCATCAATTCAATCTAATAATCAGGTTGAAGGGGCGACCTAGGATGAACATGTATTATTACGCTCGTCATTCTAATTCTATTATTAAAAGGAAGTAGACCTAACACATTTGACGCCCTAGGCAATCACCTAGGTCACCTACAGCTTTGCCGGCCCTGGCTCAAGCTATTTTTCAATCGATGATGGTGCCACCAATATGCATTTGTAGTACACAGCATCTCCTCTCACTATTTGCGGACAATGTTTTGTTTTTTTACAAATCCCCTCTCAGTCTCTTTAGAATCAGAATCAGCTTTATTTGCCAGGTATGAGGACAAGGAATTTTTCTTTGGAGCATCGTTGCTCACAATGTGCTTACACAAACAAAACAAACAAAACAAAATACACACACTAATATATACATAATATATACATACTCTAAACAGAAACAATATAGAGGCATGAGTGCAATGAAGAGTTCAGTCACTGTGACTTCCTCACCTTCTGTCATTATGCATGGAGTATGGAAGCTATCAGGCTTTTAAATTAACTGGTCAACATCTGCACCACTTAATTTAAATTATTCTGCTCGCAATTCAATCATCCCTGCAAACATCCCCATTGTTAAGCAGTTTAAATATTTAGGCTTTGAGGTCTTCCCTGCTTAAACCAGATTGTTAAGCATAACTATTCTGTTAATCTGAAGATATGGAAAAATTGTGTTTTCAAGCCCGTTTCTCTGTGGCTTTACCCACAATTAATTGTGGGAGCTCTACGCTTGTTGTGGTTGTGGATATCTCTGTTGTCTCTTTGTACATTTATGTTGCTGTTTCCTGTTTTGTTTATTTAATATTGTATACTTGTTCGCTTTTCTGTTGTAGCCTGTGTTTCCTCCCTTGTCTTGTCTAGTTGTAGTTCCTGTCTTGTGTCTTCCCGTGAGTGTCTGTATGTTCTGTTTCCTGTTTTATTTTGATAGTCTTGTTTTCTGTCTAGCCTTGTCTATTTTGACTTGTTTGCTCTTTACCTTGTGTATTTAGCCTCTGTGCTCCCTTCTCAAATCTCTTGTGAAAACAAACCTACACTCAACTATTGTGCTTGAAATTAATTTTCAAAAGTCTTGGTTTCACAAAAGTAGAATAACATGAATATAATAGTAAATAAATGTCTAAAATTAAATATTGTAATATCACTTTTTGAATAAGAGTGTTTGCCTGGACTCACGTCCGTTCGTCTTTTGTCCTCAGAGGGTTAACCTCCTGGGAAACTTCAAAGTGCCCTTCAGCAAGGCACCAAACATCTCTCCATTACTGAGGTAAAAATGTAATTTCCCCTTGCAGGATCAATAAAGTATCTTAATCAGTGTGGATTTTCAAATCGTTTTTGTTATAGTTATTTTCATAGTTACAGTTCCTGGTGTGGACGGCCCCTAAGGCTACTGATATTTCAGAGCCATGGTTGGGGCCATAGATAGTAGTCTAGTCTTGTCTGTGTGCGTACATGCTTTGAGTGGCAGTAGATTTTAGGGTCCAATTAGAGCCACTGACTTAATGCACCAGTGAGGCTAATTACTGGATTTACAATAATGAGCATGTACAAAATTGCAAAACCACACACACACACACACACACACACACACACAGATCTGACTGGTACTGCTGTCTGAGAGAACGAGCAATGAAGTTATGGTTTAGTTTGTGATGACTCCATGTACACCCACATAAAATTAACAAACATATCCACCCCTGCGATACTCTACCCTCTTCCCTTGCTTCCTTCCACCGTCCTCCTCCTCCTCATCCTCCCTGTCCTCCCCTCGTTTGGGGTGAAAAAATTTAACGTTAAAGCCCAGTTGCTGAATGATGTCAACTTCCTAAGAATGGATCCACAGTGACTGAACGTGACTAAAGTCTGGAGGATTTAGCGGTGGTCATCTCCAACACGGTCTCACGGCAGTTCCTGAAATTGTCGCGTTATTTTTAATCTATTGATTGATTTTGTTTTCCTGTTGCTGAGAACATAATGTATTTGTTCTGGTCACTACATAATGGGAAGCATCAATTTCGGAAAAGAAGAACTGGGAAACGACACGCCACACACCGGGACATAAGATGCACTAGTTGGCTTTAGGAAAAGAACAATGGGGAAATAATAATAATTTATACTGTTTATTGATCCCCACTGAGGAAATTACAATTTACAAATGAAACACCAGGGAAACAACACGCTACATTCCTTGGTGAAAATCCTGTGGTATTTGACCCATTACCACCCCAGCCAACCTCCTTAAGCAGATTTTTGGCATTTATTAATTCTCGCTACGATAGTCCTGCTGTGACCACAACACATGCTTCCCTTTTAAATACATTACTTTAAAAATTGTCCTAAACAACCTAAACCTTCACATCACATGATGACCAGGGTTAACGCAGGTGTGTGTGTGTGTGTGTGTGTGTGTGTGTGTGTGTGTGTGTGTGTGTGTGTGTGTGTGTGTGTCAGTGACAGGGACAGGCAATGTTTTTTTAATAATCAGGCAGTTTTTAGAGAATTAGGCCATAGGATCCTGATTAGTAGTTGAATTATTATCATCAAAATGTATTTAAGTTCTAGGCTTGCTTTCTGAATCTGGTGCCTTGTTTTGTTTAGCTGCAGCTCTTTGTGTGAAGCAGCCATGTCTCCTGGAAGCATGTCCCTCTTCCTCGGCTGTAACCTGTAAGCTGAACATTACATCAGGTCAGTCATAATGAGCCACTTCTTAGCAGTGGCAGCAAGTTTTGACTCTCTCTTCTCCATAACTTAGGAATCCCACATATTGTAGATCTTGCTGTTATGATTGTTTAAAAAAATAAAACTAACTCTTTTTATGCATATTGTGTAGTTCTTTATACTATGACATGCTTCACCTTTATCTCCTTGCTTACAGTTTTGTGATACATCATAATATAAATCTCTATCATCGCCTATACACCATACATAGCCCTAATGCTGTGGTGTTTTAAAATTAGGTACCATGTGCCCCTTTTTATCTTTGAGCACCTGCCCCTTCAGAGATCTTGGCAAGGCTCTGAACCTATGGAATGTTAAAAAAAACTGCGTCAGTTTAGATACATTTGATGCAATAGAGATTAAGACTTTGAGTCAAGCTCCAAAAATTCTGGATCCTACCCCACTGTGTAATGCAGATATACTGTAAAGAGTCTACAGCCACGCCAGCAGCTCTGTGACTCATCGACTTGAATTGCAAAAAAAAGCATTCCCAATGCATTTTCATTTGCACATCTCATGCAACACATACATTTATACCAACGCATTCTCATCAATGGGTTTGTATAATATTGTACGAAAAGTTAAGCACAACAATTTGCATCATATATCTCAACAAAAGGTGTCTATGATATAGATATATAAAAGCATACCAATTATTATTATTTTTTTTTAGATTATTTCTTTGGGGCTTTTCCCTCTGTTAGATAGTGACAGTGGGTAAACAAGAAAATGGAGAGAGAGGGGATGACACAGTGGTCGAATTAGAACCCAGGCCGCTTCCAAGGGTCACTCTACTGGGTGAGCTAGACATTGCCCCAATGCACACCACTTCTAAAGACATTTTACATGCTATATTTTTAGCGGTAATTACAGTTTAGCCAACAATAAGTCACTGTGTGACAGGTCACCATGAGGGACTGGTCATGATGGTTGTCAGGGTTGTGACGGCCATGACAGTTAAGTTTAGCCAACATAAGGTCACTGTGAGACTGGTACTGGGCACCACAAGGTGACAGTCGTGACACGAGCCGTGACTGTTATGATTAGCTGACAAAAAATTCTGTGAAAGGTGACATGACAGTTAAGTTTAGGCACTAAAACGACTAGTTAAGGTCAGAAAAAAGATGGTGGTTTGGGTTAAAACACCAGCCCCTTAACTATTACTTCTGAGACACAAACTCCGCTCCCCGGTTAAAAGTCCTGTGTTTTGGGACACACTCACCACCTAAACGCCCACCATACACTGATTATTGTGGCCTTGAACTAGCTGCTCCAGTTATAATTACTACGGATATGCACTGCCTTACACCAAACTAATAAATATATGGAATACATATGAATTACAGTATATTACTTTTTGTAGCTTTTATGTACAAATAATTCATGAGAACAGCCTGTCTATACAGCTGTCTGCACCGGCTCCGTCAGGCTCACGTCTCAGGCTTGTCTTGGCATGAAAGCGTGAAAGTCTTTTTTTTTTTATATGCACCTGTTATAATGCCCAATATAAAGGCCTGAATACATATGTATCTACATTTTGCAACTTAGGCGGAGCAGAGACTGCTGTGCCTCTGTACAGAGCCAGAAAGTAAAACATTCAGCTTTATAATATATTTTTACTGCCCATCATAAAGAGCCAGTGGATATGTTTTTTTCGTGATCTCAGTCTATTTTCTATTTACAAAGTAGCCTCATGTTGCACAGTGATGCAATATGAGTGCAATAGGCTACACTGAACTAATCACTGTTGGGAATTTAATCGCAGAAACTTCAGCATTATGAACAACCCTTCACTACATTCTCTATATACCTGTCACAATACAAGACTAATGTTAAGGTTATTTTCATTTTAATACCATACATGGGCTGGTCCCCCTGTACATTTACCTATGTACATTACCCGTCTCCAACTCTCTGCCTCTTCCATCAGAACATTTTTTTTTTTTTAGTTCCACAATCACAATCAAGGCTAGTGGCTAAAGAAGAGAGAGATTTTACCCTGGTTGTTTATAAACATGCTATAAATAATCTTGATTTGATTTCATATAATACTGTGTCATAAGTCTGCCATCAACCATCTGCTTGCTACAGCCACAGCAGCGTGTTTATTTAATCACTGAAATTGTTACTGAGAAAGCGTTTCTAGTATCTAAAAGATTATAGTAGTCGCATTAATCACATTCTACGTTTTTAGGAAATTGCACCCCCTAAGTTGGCGAGAGGGCAAAACAGAGGAAAATATTTGTGGGACTAAGATAAGAGTTAAAACAGGATTCCAACACTTTCAGGCAGCGGAAGCTCAGCATCTGTCTACTGAACTGACCTCCACCCACACTACAGTCATCTTTGTCATCAGTCTGTCTACATACTGTATGTTGGTGGATTTAAATAACTAGTGCGGTGCCAATTCAAAATAATATTTCTCCATTGGTATTTCTCCATTATACCCTGAAATAACATCCAAAACACCTAATATGCAAACCAACTGTAAACTACTGAATTACTGTGTACTGAATTACTGTATACTTCTACTTCCAAGGAAATCAATGTACATTTACCTGATAGAGAAATGCTACTGATTTTACTCACAAAATATGATTCATTATTAAACATAAAACAATCCAACATTACTATATTATTATAAGGACTTTTTCAAATAAATTACATTTATGTTTTCAGCATCATTGTTGCAATTTCCTTTATGTTGTATTATATTTTATTATGTTATGGCAGCTGTGACAGTTTGCTACATTTTGCTAATGTTTACCTTCTTGTACAGCTTGAACAGCAATGCTAACTTATATTTACTTATATGTACTAATAAACATGGTTACAATATGTTGAGCAAATGTTAGTGTTTGTATTCTTTATAGTTTAAATTAACAACACCATCTGAAATCTGTAGTTATGGCAACAGCTACAGTATAAAACATGATAAATGATAAATAATGATATTATTCTGATAACTTGAGGTGAGAGAGACCATTAAAAATGGCTTAGCTTTAGAACCTTATTTAATATATCATTGTTATGGACAAGCATGGTTGGTATCAATGGATTCCTTAGATCGTCTAGTTTCAAATGATACCAAATTTAATCATTAGCTCACCTACGGGTTTAAACAGCGCTTAATAACATTTCAGACAATTCCATACAAAGACCAGGCAAAGCCCATGTTACAAGGCTGACTTTAACAAGCTAAGTTAGCATCGCTGTTCAAGCTATACAAGAACTTGAACGAAAAATTAGCTCCAAATATTAGCAAACTGTCACTGCCGCCATAACAACACAAAGCAAATTGTAAATGCACTGCAACAGTAATGCGGAAAACATAAATGTAATTAATTTGATGACAAAGTCCTAATAATATCAACTTACCCAGTGGAACGTCAAGTAGATTCTGCCAACCGTCTCTGAAACATTTGACAAAGCTTCTTCATAGTCTTCATGTAGTTTAACAGCTGCTGCCATCCATGCATTACCACCTTGTTTGTAACGACGGTGCGGAAAAACAGTCTCAAAAGTACCCACACAAATAGAAGGAGGTTTACAAATATATTTACATTGGAAAATACTAAGTTCATTTACAAATGATGATACAAATTAGACGCACAGATACGCATTTGCAGATACAAATCACTGCATTCACTTGTGAATTGGGTTCTACAAGTTGCAAATACTTATGAGTATGTTTTAGCACCATAGTTTAAGCAGTTAGATAGACTATCTGGCTTTGTATTGTATGTGGTGGCTGTGTGTGTCCTGGTTGCTATAGAGATTAACACAGCTCTATAGAGTTCGAGGAGGGTGATGTGTTTGATGTGACCCATCAGCCAAACAAAGAGATAGAGACGCTCTAGAGCGGTTATATTACCCCAAAAGTGTCTAGCGGTGCTAATGTTAAAGCATGGATTTATTAGCAGAGGTTAGGGTTACAGTTCAGTATAGGTTAACTTACACAATTTGAGTAACTGTGTTTCCATGCTCATTGCCTCCATGGAAATGAAGAGTTTGGTTGTTAGGGAAATGAAGAACATCTGCATATCCAGCATCCGCAATTAGAAAAATACATGGTGAAATACACAGCGGAGGTATTCATATCTGTATCTGTTGCCTGCTGCAGACGGCTTACAGCTGACTTCAGTGGCCATTCAACAGGGTGCTGGGTGTGACTGGGTGTGGCAGACAGCCAGATGGACTCACTCAGAGAGAGTTCTGCATTTATAGTATAATTATACTTTAGGCAGTTGTAACATGCCCCTGCAATACAGCCAAGGATTAATATTTCCTTTCGAACCAAATAATATTCAAATGTGTGCTGTTACCAGAGCCAGCCCGACGCAAAAGCAAACTAAGTATCCGCTTATGGCTTTGTGGCTACAGAGAGCCCCCAAGAGTACTTAAAATGTCCCACAAGAATGCTTGAAACAGAGAAGGTTGGCCAATATGCTGACTGCACAAATTGTGCAAGCCCACGCAAATTACATGAGGGCTTTGCATCCCCTTTGTGTGTCAATATTTACAACTTAGATGAGAGTGTAAAAAAAATACATTAGAGTGAAATGCAAGAACATCAATCCGGTAAACTTATGTCAACAAGGTGATTGATTTTATTTTTGATTGTTGCATTCAGCATTGCCATAGTGTACTACAGACAGTATTTTATATTTGAAAACGTATAAAATGGAAATCTGGGTAGTTTGAATGGGCCTGATGCAGCTGATAATAATGTTTTTTGTTTTGGAGCAGTTAAAGCATTGGCATCATTGAGTCCAAGTGGATGTAAGTGCCAAATGTTAAGAGATTCCTTCAAGGTGTTCCTGAGATATCACATTAACGAGAGTGGGACAGCTGGGAGATCACTGTGATATTGACCTTTAACCCTCCAAAGTTTATCTTGGAGTCCAAGTGGACAATTGTGCCAAATTTTAACAAACTTCTATCCAGGGGGGCCTGAGATATTACGTTCACAAGAATGGGACTGAAACATATTGACTCTGGCCAAAGCTTTGCTGGAATGGTGGCACAAAAATAAAAAAAGGTTAATAAATCACAAACCTGAATTAAAAATGATGTTATAAGTGAGTTTGAATATATAGAGTATACAGACAGAGAACAACAGAGAGACAGAAAGAAATCGATTAATGCCAAGGTTGGTCCATAGCACCTTTGGAGTAAATATGACTGCAGGGCTTTAAGTGATTTATGTAGTCATGCAACAGCAAATTACATATCTCATTACTTCTCATTGTGGCAATAAGCTGTTATGTCATTCTTTTGTATTTGTTAGTGCAGCACATAAATATTATAGATGAGACACTAGGTAGCAATTTGGGTTAGAGCTAATGACTTTTCATCTGCTCATGTGTAAACAGCAAACAGAGAGTGGAGGGAGGAGACTGAAGGTGGACATGGCTGAGTTACATACATTTCAAAAGAAAAAATACTTAAATGTAAAATCAAGATAACCAGACAGTAAGATGTGACATGGTGTGTGATTCCGCAGAATGGATGCTGCTGAGCCTCCTCCAGCAAAACTAATCAGTTTTCAAAGGGCTTATTTGTATGGCAATGATACTAATGAAGGACATTTTGACAGCATTATAACTCATTTATGGTCATGCTAACTGAAGGTTTATCCTATTTAAGACAGCTTTACTGTATAAACATCCGCATAGCATGTACATAACTTTGATTACAGACCTAATAATGCTGAAAAGTCTGAAAAGTAACTCTTTTTGAGTTTACTATCAAAGTGTCAAACTGACCAAATTTACAGAGGTACAAAAACTTGTTTTCTCACCTATTATTCTTACTTTTACATTTAGAAGCAGCAGAGGCAGATACATTCAGACTTTTAGTCTCAAATATGAACTCCAAAAACTGGGCGACTTCTAGCTTCCCAGGTACAGTGTGCGTCCCATGTAGGCAGCGGCCTAGCTTTCAAAACCGACCCGTGGCCCTTTGCTGCATGATGGCCCTCCTCGCTATCCTTTTTCCTGTCTTCAAGCTATCCTGTCAATTAAAGGCCATAAAAGCCCAAAAGATAATCTTAAATAAAAAAATGAACTCAAAATCCTACATTATTCACCTAACATATTTAAGTAATCTGCAAAACCAGAATTACAGCCTTGTGGTTGGATGGTTGGACCAGTCAAGTTGCCGTTTACATCCATGTCTGTATGTAGTAAAGAAATTTTACTACAAAAATTTAGGTATTAAGTGTATTTTTTGGCAAAACATGGATGCTGCATGGATTCACATCATGGATTCACATCTTCTGCCCAGCAGCACAGAAGATCTAAACAATCACCATAGATCATAGATTAATGTCACCAATTCAGTATCCGACTAAATGTCTCTCGTTGTGTTCTTATATAATGACATTGAATAATGGTAAGAAAAGTGTTTTTGCAGAACATTATGATGTGAAATGTAAGTTGACCTTTGATCTTTTGGATATAAAATGTCATCACTTCATAATTTTATCCTATTATATAGTTGTGTAAAAAAATAGTGTGTGCATTTTGTGGGTACCTAGGTGGCTCACCTGGTGGAGCGTGAGTCCAAATACAGTGGTTCACTCCTCGACGCAGCGGTCACTAGTTCGACTCCGATCTGTGGCCCTTTGCTGCTTGTCTTTCCCCCTTTCATGTCTTCAGCTGTCCTATAAAATAAAGGCCTAAAACGCCCCAAAATAATCTTTAAAAAAAGAAACATTTTGTGAGGGCACAGCTACCTTGACCTTTGACCTACAAAATCGAATCAGTTCATTCTTGAGTCCAAGTGGATGTCAGTGCCCAATGTTGAGTTATTTCCCTTAAGGTGTTTCTTCAGATATCACATTCACTGTCATCTGTCACTAGAACGGGACAGATGTGAGGTCACTGTGATTTTGACCTTTAACCTCCAAAATCTAATCAGTATATCTTGGAGTCCAAGTGGACGTTTGTGCCACATTTCAAGAAACTTCCATCCAGGAGGTCCTGAGATATCGCATTCACAAGAATAGGACTGAAGGACAACCCAAAAACATAATGCATAATGCCTCCGGCCATAGCTGGCATAAAAATTAAAAAGGTTACTGTTGTCCATTTTCAGTTTCAATATCATTTAGGCAAAAATATTTCAAGACTGCTTGCGTGAGTCCATTGACCATATCAGTACCATGCATTATTACAGTGATTGAATATTTGATTCTGATTGGTCAGAAGGGATTATGCGGTGTGCATTTTCTGTATAACAGACCATTTCTATGGACAGAGTTTTGATCATTGACTCTGGCAGATTTTTAAATCAATAAAATTGTTTTTAAATAAACAAAATTGTTTTAAATACCGATACGGAGCTCATATCCCGGTTCTGCACATCACAAAGAGAGAGAGAAAGTGGAGAAAACAGGTATCACTAACAGCGCTAATGGCAACAATACAAACTACACTGCATTAGTTAGTGTCATTCACTCACCTATGACGCAGACATCATCAGAGGATAGCCTCTGTATGAGTAAATGTATGATAACCCAGATAAAGTACTAGCCACGTCCTGCATCACTCTGCTGGGCTTCTAATTCGCATTAATGACCGGCTTGCTCTACATTATCCCTTATATATTCACCAGCATGCTATTCCAAAATTATAGAATGTCTTACAACCGGAGGGGTTAGAAATCCTTTTCTAACCCCCCAATCCACTCCTAAAACAACAAACAAACTGTAAAACCCTTAACAATGTAGAAGAAGAATAACTTGACACTCCAGCCATGTAAGCAAACAAAAGTGTGCATTCACAACTCATTATTTCTTTTGTATGTCTTTATAACCACGCCGCTGCCCTATCCACACCATTCTGTGTCTCATTACCAAGTCAGGGTGACACCTTGGCTCCTTTGTTGAGCATCCAACATACACACCATCTGGCCGAGCATCACCTTGTCCACTTTAGCAGACACAAAAAAATTGCACAGAAAGAAAAACACTTTTACACACACTTTTACACACACACATATATATATATATATATATACACACACACACACACACACACACACACATGCACATCTGCCAGTCCAGTAGCTGTCTACCTAGCACTGGACAAACAGGGATATGGGCCAGATCCTCATTACTATGGATTTTTTTTTGCTAACCTGTAATGCCAGCTTTCCTACATACATGTCTGTTGTGACATTTTGCTGGCACCACAATGTAAAATACTAAGTTCAGATGACTTCACCATGCCAACAAGCCCTGTGAAGAACAGCAGTGGTAGTCTATATGTATCTATGGGTACATGGGCCTGGGCATGAGGCCAGCATTACAGTGTGCAGCCTGCTCTATTTCTCCATACCCAATTTCACATCACAGCATAATTAAGGGAACTTGGCACCCCCCTAACAGCTTATTTCATAGTCCCCTGCCCTAGACTGGGGGTTGTTGAAGGGGACTGCTGGATCCCATGTAGCACAAAATATCCCACCAACATGTAAGGATGGCTTTCTGTTTCCATAACCAAATACATTAACAGAATTAATTAGTTATTCTGTTAATAAAATTAACCTGATTTTCTGAAGATCTCACTAGAAGTTGCAATGACAACAGTCACATGTCCTTAGCAAAAACAGCTCACAGTGAAAATAGGTACAGAAGAGAATTGTATGTTAGAGTGTTAACAAGTGGATTGCACCACTACACATCAATGTTTGCTTCAACTTATTCAAGCCTTTAAGACTTTCTTGGAGTAAATCTTAAATATGCAGACTGTCTTACCAGTTAGTACTTTGGTCTAGTTAACGTGGCATCGCTGGCTGTTTCAGCTGTGTTTAGTCAGTATTAAGAGCACTTAATGCTTCTAAGATGATGCAAAGCTTGCTCTACATGACCTCAACAAACCCAAAACGCTAAATCATTAGCATGCACAATAGCCAGCTAAATAAGTTTTCTTGCCTCCCAAAATAACTCAATCAAAAGACACTGAATCCATTTTAGGGTGGAAATCATCATTTGCGTGGCATTACTGTTACTTGAGGGGGATTCCTTTGTTAATGCATTTTCTTGACTGTGTGTATGTGTTGATATAGTTTTGCTGTTGTTAAACATATTTCTTCAATGATTTAAGTTTTTGGATTCTTCATTCACTGAAAAGGTATGTGAATTCAAGGCAACACTTGGTGAGCAATACATATGTTAAAGGTCCATTTGAGGGGGTAGTATTCCTTTAAGAATTTTGGAGATCCAGGTGGAAAGTTTTATATAAATGGCCTACTGTTGGGTGTTATTAGAACAGCAATAAAAACATTTTTGTGCCATGCTCATTTTTACACAAAAATGTATTTACTCAACTCTTATTTACTTTCTCAATGGTCTTCCCCCTGTGTCTTTTTCAATTCAAGGTGTACCTGGTTTGCCACTGCAGTGCATTGCTTCCTGACTGGCTGACTGCAACAAACAGATACCTTACAACTATAATGATCTAAATAAGGATGCGGTACAAGAAAAACAATATTATAATTAATTTAATAACTCTCATTTCCTTTCTCCTGCTGTTGCACAGGCTAACATTATTGTTTACAGATAGTGTACAGCTGCCTTTCCATCATCATTGAAACAAATAGCTTCATGCATTACATAGTTGTACGGCCGTTTTGGAAAAGTTCCCCATAAATAATGACTGAGTGAAAATGAAACTATGGGGAAAGCTGTTACTTGCCACCACGGCGTGTCTATCTGCACTGTTAACAATGTGCTGCGTCTGAAATATACATGAGGAAAAAATGTGTCCCCGCTATGGCTGCAGCAACAGAACACCAAACAATAGCAAGAGCGGAGAATAAAAGATTTTTTCTGAGATGAATCTTAGAAATGGGGCAATGTTATGACATTTGTATCCCTGCCTCTTGGTGCAGTTGCTGTTGCTGTAATTTGGGGAACTATAATGGCTAGCATTTGTGGTGTTCAAATGTCCTTCATTTAATATTCAGGAAAGAAAAAAATAAGCTGCTTATTTATTTATTGTAATGCAAGTGTCATGAATATGTATGAGCAGCTATCAATGCTGTCACCTTGAGCAGTGTTGCATGCACGTGTGTGTGTGTGTGTGTGTGTGTGTGTGTGTGTGTGTGTGTGTGTGTGTGTGTGTTTGTGTGTTTGTGTGTGCTTGAGCTTGAGCTTGGGTGGGTGGATACTGATGTGTGTGTAACTATTTGGAAAAACAGTTTATACAACCAGCCAAGGTCATACTCTTCTTATTTTTGACACTTCCTTGAACAGGCTACAAGACTATTCAAACAGCCCTGGTCAGATACCAAATTTAACGAATGTTTTTAACCAGAGTGACTTGTTTAATTCAGACAATATTCCTATTACTAGAGATATTTGACATGTTGTGTGTTGTATAATTCATAGTGGATGTCAGGGCTGCAAAATATATTGTTGTTTTTTATCGCATATCACACATTTCTTTTTCTCATATTGTGCAGCCATTGTGGATGTACTTTCATTTTATGCTGGGCACACTAAGCATTTTGTTTATTTGTGCAGATGATCAATAAATGCATTTAAGCTGGATATAAATGCCCATCGTCTCTGGCATTTGGACTCTTTTAAAATAAGTTTTTGGGCTTTTCCACCTTTAATTTTTGGCAGGACAAGAAGACATGCAGGAAAACATCACAGGTCAGCTTCAAACCCTGGACCTCTGTGTCAAGGCATAAAATATATGTGTGCCTGCTCTACCACTGAACCAACCTGGCCAATGTCATTTCATTTTTGATTTATGCCATTATTTGATTATGTTTAGTGATGGGTATTTTTTTGCTTGGCCTGTGGTATTGCTGCTTGGAGCTTTCTCCATGCAACTGAACTATATAATGCTGACTTATTGTATACTTCTACATCAGAGAAAAAACATTGTACTCTCTGCTCTAATAATTAGGCATGCAGTTAACACATCTGTCATAATTTTGTTTTAAATAAAACTCAACTCCTGGCTATTATGGAAGAAGGAAACAACGAGAGTAACAGGTAAACTAGCTTTAAAAGTGAGTTTTATGAAAGTGCTGTGGATAGACTTTAAAATATTTTATTTAAGTGTTAAATTAGTACATTTAGAACTGATTAAAATGTGCAAATCATTTGCAAAACTGAACTTAAAAAGAAATGTTCTTGTTCAGTGCAGAAAGATGCTTTTATTAAAAACTGTAAATTGGTTTCTTTGCTTTTTTAATGATTTGTTTACAGTAATCTTTACTTGGGACGCAGTATGTTGTGCCATAATTCAGTAGTTCTCTCTGAATTCAACTCTTGGAAGCCCATACAACACATGAAGATTCAATTAGACAGAACATGATTAAAACCCATAGTGGGATTTCTCTTGGGGCATTATTTGTGGCTGATTTATGTTTAAGTATGGATAATGTGTATATTTATGTTTGGTTGATATTTATATATGGTGCTGTTAGATGTTAGAATGTTTGGTTTATTGTTATTTAACATGCTTATATAATCCTTTGAGAGATGGGCCATGTAATTGACCCAACACAAAAATAAAGAAGTCAATCATTCATTGAACCCTTTTTACTGACAATTAGTGCAGTAGATATGTGTTGAGTTGTGCCTAAATTTAAAAAAACACGGCTGGATTCTCAGATATCACAAGATCCTGGGAGAATCACACTAAAATCCGTCTTGTCAAGCCCTATGTAATGTGTTTGTGTCCAAACAGCAGTGGACGGAACCAAATAGCATCTGGTGAAGAGCGACTGACTGTTTGTTGAAAACAACCATGGCGGATGTGATTAACAGGAGATTTATTTGAAAGTTCCTGTTTTAAATTTACGTTTACGGCTTTTACTGTAAAAGGTAAAACCCGGAAAGAGTGAAGCTGCGCCATTGACAATGTGGAAGTAAATAAAGGCCATCTTGGTTCACGCTGGCTCAGACTATAGAACCTCTGTGTTTTCATTTTGTTATCTGCATAAGTAGGCACAATTCATAACCCTTTGAAATCCTATTTCAGCGGCCAGAGTGGCCGGACTGAGAAATCCAACTGAAATCACATTTTTAACCCCTTCCAAATGTGGTTTGGGTCTGATTTGCAACAACCGCATTTTATGTTTATTGTTGCTGTTCATACAGTCTGGATATTTGCCAAAAAGTGGATTTGAACATGGCCTTAGACACCCACCAATATCTCTTCACAGCTCACCTGCTTGAGGGTGCGCCCCATGTACTAGGGCTCAGTCCTTGACACAGCTGTGGGTTATCAAAAAGATAATCTTAAAAAAAAAAAATTATATAGGCCTAATGTAAAAACATACAAAAGTCTCACCATGCTTGGCTCTAAATGTTATTAGTAAAGTGAAACATTTCTGGATTGTATTTAACAAATGTTTAAGGGTCATCATTATCATGTCTTGTATTAAGTAATAAAAAAGGTCTCTTACAGCTAGCACACACCATATGCGTGTCGCATAGCATAGAGATGTGCTGTCTATCTCTCTCTCTCTCTCTCTCTCTCTACCAACACATTACTAACTGTGAAGTTATAATTATTACCAACACAGAGTTAGATACTCCTTGTAAAAACGTAAAAGTTGTTAGGCAACTTGCGTTTTAACATGTTAGCAAGCATATGCGGAATAAGATGCAGTTGAAAGCATTGGGAAAACAAATACACCTTGAGTCAAACTTTTTTGGTCAAACTACCTGTTTTAACGTCAATAATCAACTTTTAAGCTAAAGTGTCATTAGAGTATGCTTCTACTATCACAAAGTAAAGAGATAAATGAAAGCAAACACAAAGTTGGTTAACCCAACGGAATGTGTCCATTCACAGCTTGGTGACAAAATCAAATATTGACCTGGAATCATTTTATCAGATTTTTCAATAAGTTAATTATCTTCTATAATACTTAAATTAGCAGGCTGTAATTATCTATGTCACTGTTACTGTTAAAGAATATGTTCATAGGTATTTAGTATTAGCTGAGTTTGTCTCATTTGGGGCGGATACACCTTTGTCACATCAAGTCAAAGTTAACAAAATGAGAGGCCCAGATTGTATCAATTAATTCTTTCACACTCCGTATGTATCTATCGTTTTGTTTCTAAGTTTGCTGAAAATGATAAGTCCACCACCTTCACCGCAGCTAGCACAGACAGTCAGCCAAGCTTTGACACAAAACCCTGTCAGAGTGGACAGAACTTAAAATTATCCTGACATACACACACACACACACACATCACAATGCACTAACATAAGAAGAAACACCACCAGCATGGAGAAGTTAAGTTGTGAGTGAAGGTGACAGAGCCCCTCAAGAAACCCAAACACAAGATGGGCCATGCCTATTCCTGCCTTAGATTTTCTCCACTCTGTTTGTGTATCTTTGTATGCATGTGTTTGTGCCCCCTCCCACAGGATCCTCCTTCAACAACCACAAAATGGGGACAAAGCCCGAGGAATAAAAGAGAAAAAGACAGGAGCCAGAGAAAAGGACAGAGAGAGAAAGTGAGATGTGGGAGGGTGAATAGGTCAGGACAAATAGAAGGACAGAGACAGATGCAAGGGAAAAAGCCAACTGGTGCACAGGTAGATCAGATGAAAAGCAAGAGACACAAGGAGAAAAAAAAGATGAGGGAGAAGGGAAACAGTAAAAAAAAATTCACCTTCTGTGAAGTTGCCTGTGTCTTGACGAAATTCACATCAACAGTAGAGCTTCTATTCTAAACCCCTCAGGAGTGGAGACAGCACACAGAAATTTCAGAATAATGCAACATGTTGAAATATTTCCGGAACTATTTGAGATATTAAACAGCTTTGTGCATACACTGGGAAATGGCCTAGTTTGCAGTTAAATGTCCTAGTTTGGGTTTTAAAAGCCCAGTGCTTAAGTCAACATAAAGTAAACATAAAGGGAATTCCAACCCACCACGGAGACACCTTAAAGACAGTTTTTTTCCTCCTTTGTTTTACAAGGTCTGACAGAAATAAAGGGTGAGCAGTTGATTCCATTAAGCGCACCAGCAGTTTGTTGTAGGACCCCAGTACTCAGCCAGCAGCTGGCATAGACAGTAAAAGTGACAACAACTACTACACAGCAAATGAAGGTTGTCGTTATTCCACAGATTAGAGTGGAGACTTTTACAGGTCCACCTAGGACCAGTTCTAAATTAAACTCTAATCAGATTGTTTCACCTTTTAGAACGTGGGTCTGTGTGACTAATACTCGAGTGGATTAAAATGGATCCGAGTATATTGAGAATTACCTCTGGTCAGATGGTACATCATAATCAATGCAGACATTTTTTAGGTAATCAATAGCCTATGTTAATCATTTATGACTTCCAATGCTTTCTAACTAAATTGGGTTTACAAACTGATCTGTGTCAAGTTGAATTTAAAAATGTATATCAACTTTAATGTTGGTTAAACCTACCTAGGGGGTAGGAAACTTTATTCCAGTTTTTTATTTGTCCTCATTCACTGTGCCTGGCCAAGAGCCCAGCCATAACCCACAGTAAAAGTACAACTTGTCATTTTGAGTTTTTATTACAGATAAAACAAAGGAGAAATAATAATGTTAATAAGTGAAGTTTAGAAGTGATGACAGACTGATTTTTTTTCCTTTGGTCTGAGGCCACGCCAGCTAACCAAGCTAACTAGCTCCGTATATTCCTTCATATTTACCATACAGACACAAGAGTGGTGTCAATCTCATATAACACTCTGCAAGAAAAGTAATAAGTGTATTTCCCAAAATTTCAAACTATTCCTTTAAATCGGTCTTCACACATATGGACTCAAAGTGGCTTGTTAATTTTTCCTTGTCATTATCCTGAATGTGGCTCGCAAAAAGGGAAGTTTGGGGTCCCCTACTGGAGCTGCTGCCCCCGCAACCCGATACCGGATAAAGGGATGACGATGGATGGATTATCCTAAATCTTGCCGGCATGTTTAGCTTGGTGTCTGTAATTTATAAACTCAGCGCCAACTGCTTAGTTATCGTCTCATGTGTTCACTATATTGGCACACAACAAAATAGTCATTTCTAAAGAAACTTTCTTTGTAAAGTATTGTTTTTCTTATTCAAGTCCTAGTAGCTTGTAAAGTTCAAACTCATGCACAACAATTCATTTGATATCTTACGAAATTACGGCGATGGCCAACTAGTCAAGTGACAGTTAGTCTATGTTTAGGAGTAAGCTAGGTACAGTATGTTGTAACAGTGGCTGTTAGAGTTAACTTTAGCCACAAAAAAGTGACTGTTATCCGGCAAAGTGACAGTAAGGGTTAGGTTTCCGGTACAAAAACTTTGCTCGCCTGCCCGCTCCTGCCTCCACCTACTCCCTACCTGGATGTTTGCGGTCTTATTTGGTTACAGTCACAGTAATAAATAAGTGGAATACATACAAGTAACTGACATTACTTTTTGTAAATATATGTACTAAGGGTTCATGAGAAAAGCCTGACAGCAATGATCACCTTTTGAATCTGTATGCGTAAATATGGTTGAAGGCAGTTTGTACTGTGCACAGTATATGAATTACATATACAATATAGCGTGTGTGTGTGTGTGTGTGTGTTTGTGTGTGTGTGTGCTGTGTGTGTGTGTGTGTGTGTGTGTGTGTGTGTGTGTGTGTGTGTGTGTGTTTTTATTTCTCTCTTTGTTTTGTCTCATTGCTTTATTTAAAACTGTTTCAAGAATGTGTTAAGAATATTCTGACACTGTTCTGTTGGGATTATCTTTATGTTAATATATGTAATAATCTTAGTATATTTTCTGTTATTATTTAAAGTGTTCCAATTTGTGCTATGTGAACTTTCCATCACCCTCTTGCATGTACTTCTGCTTCAGCTTGTATTTCTCTGTTACACATAATGCCTTCTGACAACCTGCAGGGTTGATGCATGAACATGCCTGCAGTCAGCTGTCAGTTTAGGTGGAGACAGAGTTAGCACAGTACAAAACGGGCAATAAGAAGATAAAAATATGTCCAAAAAGGCTAAATAAACCACAAACAGCTATTTAGAATGACTTATCTTTTGGTCCCTGTTTTTTTCGTGTATTATGTTAAATATAAATTATCAGTGTATGTATGTACTGTCTTTACTGTCTCTTTATCAATAATAGATTTTAAAAAAGCTCTAAAATTCATGAAAGCATTTGTAAAGAGGTACTTTTCTGCATCACTACCAGCTACAGAATGGCATTCAAAGTTAATAAAACCCCTTTCACACATTCACTGCAAACCTGAAATTATCTAGACATTACCTGGCGGAGCTGTATGTGAGAACACATTTGTCCGATTCAGTTGGATCGGATACAAACGGCCAGCTCTCTAGTACAAAGTCTGTTTAATCTCTGATTAAGCCCAAAGTGTGAGAATTTAAAGCAAGTGAGAGGGCCTGTTGTTGACGTGTCATGCAGTTGGCGCAAAACTGGAAGAAAACAAACCTCTAAGAAGAATGGTGATTTGTACAAAAACAGCAATAACTGGAGAGACGATTTTAGAAACTTCTGTTGGTAAAGACCTTGCCCGAAATGGTAACACAATTTTTAGGAACGGCAAGAGACTAGGTTTTATATAACCAAAATATGAACCGGCTCAGTTTAATCTGCTGCGCGCTCTACCCAGCACCACCCCTCGCCTCAGCCCAATAAAGTGCTTCCAGTGAGTGAGAATGCCTTTGACACGGACAATCTCCTGTTGTTCGCTATGTGTGAAAGGAAAACTCCAGACTGTCGGGACCTGATTTATCAGACATTGTCCAGAGTTCATATGTGAAAATGGCTTATGGCATTCAACAAGCTGTAGCTTCCTTAGACTTTTTTCCCCCTACCGAAGTACAAACTACATCCTTTTTCGTTTTCAATATTTTCCTTGCAAAAAACATGGAAATCCATTACATATGTCAAGCAATGATTTTACACATATATATGTGTGTCATATTGTGTCTATGATCTCACAAAATAAATGCCTTTTGTCTCCTTGTAAAGCATGTTTCTGTGTCAGTCACACTTTGTTATTTTTTAAAAATTTTTGTTGAGTAAGCTGTCATCTGTGAGAAGTGAGGTTCTACTGCATTTACTTCAATTTAAAAATGAATTGTGAATGCATGCTGCAGGGAGACAGAAGACCAACCGCAGCGCTGCTACCTCTGATCAAATTACAGAGACCACTATCCCAGCATGTGATAACTTAATGACCGGACTCCATCCTAGACACATCAAAAACACTACTTTTAACCACAGAAGACTTCTGTGAACCAGCATGGGACAGGATGGGGTAGATGAGTCCCACAGCAATTACACTTTGTCTTATTCACTTTCCCCACTGCTCGTTTGGCTCTCTATGTCCTGTTCTTGCTTTTTTTCCCTTTTGAATCCAATATTACTCCTTGTCTGCCTTTTTTCGCTGCTTTTCATTACTGCCCATATCTGGCTCTCTCTTACTGTTGCACCTTCTAAACCTTGTTTCTATTTTTTCATTGTGAACCCAACTCGTCAAATACAACCCTTGGTCAAGACCCTTTGGCATCACTTTTTAACGTTCTGGGCAATCTGCTGGCTTCATTTTTTTATGTGCAGGATAGTTCTGTTGTTACTAATTGGTAAGGTTTAGGCAACAAAATTACTTGGTTGAGGTTTAGAAAAAGATCTTGGTTTGGGTTAAAATAACTGTTAGTTACATAACACTTCAGTTACATAACACATAAGTTACGTAAAGAACATTACATAAAGTTAACCACATAAGTTACATTGGCTTTTGGTTTTCACACAGGACACGAACACTAGTCCCCTGGGTGAAAGTACTGTGTTTGTTTGACCCATCAACCACCTAACCTTCCATCTTACATTAATACTACTAGAGACAGAGTCCCTACCATTGTCGCTCTTCATACAGTATATTTCATTTTATAGCGCAGTTGCTGTGAGAGCCCGGTGTGTCCCATACAGACACTGAAAGGGTGCTTTGTGCATCAGTATCAGATGCTGAGGGCCGCTGACCAAGCTGTTATATTTGACGAGTTGCCTTATTATCAGTTCTGAACTGTTCTCTTCATCACAACAGTTAGTGTTGTGTGCTACTTTTTAAAAACTGAGAACAGTTGATTTGATTGATCATGACTGATTTGAGTCCCAACTACACTAATATATTTCTTCCAATCTAACCCTGTCGTATCTAGCCATGAAATTACCCAGTAACTCACCATGATCTGTCCACTTACACCATGCACCACTGAACACACTTGGTGCTACTGTGTTACTAATAATGACTAAACTAAAAGTATCCACAGAAATCGGCTCTGCCACTGTAAAGGAAACTTTGGACTGTAGATTTCAAAACTGTACGATTACCAGCACATATTTGATGCAGCAGAACTGATACAACTAGACAGACATGACAACTGTGATATTGTGCTAGTTGCACATATTTAAATGAGGTAATATGCATACACTGGAGCATTTAAGTACACTTCATACCCTGCACAACTCAGCAGACAAAAACGTCAACATGATATGATTCTACAAATGGGATGGCATTTAACCTTTTTTAATGTGTCAAAACAGTAACATTTTATCAAAACATGGCCTTTAGGTAACAGCTTACAAGAAGGCAGCAGCTTATATAGCTTTTGTTCATATTGACCAGTGCTATATTGTATTAATAGCTAGTAGTTATGTATTCCACAACATGTCTCAAAAAATGTGTGCTCACCTCTGCACTGCAGCCATCTAAGATCTTGACAAGCTAAACCAAAGACACCTAGGGTCTAGTATTTTAAAGTCCAGATAAATAGCTGTTATTTTTAAGGTTGCGAACAGAAGACAGAAGGTTTTTTTTAACTTTTATTTTAAATTATTGTGATGACTATTTCTCAGATTTCCCTTCACCAAGTTGTAGGAAACAGATGGCTGCTACATTTCCACTGGATGGTTTGTAGAGCCTGGATCTAAGAAAAATAATAATTAGAAACTACAACCTCTTTGGCTCCGAGTTACCCACTTAGTTATGACTGCGTGTGAATGGGATTTTTGTATGATTGTGTGTTTGTTTTGCACCTGTATGGTGAAAGAGAGAGAGATAGAAAATAAGGAACTTTTACTTGCAAAATTCCAACATTTCACTTTTAGCAGTTTAGTTAATATCATCCGGGGTATGAAGGCCACAGCAAATTACTGTACAAAACTACAGACCTATCTCTCTTACATTTCTATCCAAAACACTTAAGTGTGCTTTCTTCAATAAATTTTTTCTTATCTTTACAAGAACAATGTTTTTGATCTGCACCAGTCTGCTTTCACGGTTGGCCACTCAACTGAAACTGCCCTCATTGCTGTCACTGAGCGTGAGCGACTTCACACTGCTGGAGCAGCCTGTCTCACCTCTGCGGTCAACCTTCTGGACCTTTCTGCTGCCTTTGACACAGTGAACCACCATCCCCTTAACCCAGAAGGCCGTTAAGATTCTTGTTGAGGCTCTTGTCATCTCATGTATAGACTACTGCTACCTTCACTGGTTACCTGTTGCTGCCTGCATCCTCTTCAAGACACTAGTACTTGTGTACCGTGTTGTGAACATCTAGGACATGGTTAAACCTTTTACCCCAGCCTGTCTACTCCGCTCTGCTTGCTGCTCCCTCACTGCGAGGGACACCTACTCACTCAATGAAATCCCCACTGTTGGCTGTCCTGGCTCCTAAATAGTGGAACAAGCTCCCCATTGAGATCAGGACAGCTGAAAGTCTACACATCTTCTGCCCCAGGCTAAAAACACATCTCTTCCGACTGCACCTTAGCTAAGGAAAAAAATGCACTTCCATGTGGTTCTTTGTAGTTTGGCTTACTCAAAGTTAATGAACTTGATTCTTGCTGTTTAGAGTTTGTACCTTCATGGCTGAATGCACATATTGGTTGGATAAAAGCGTCAGCTAAATGAAGTGTAAAGTAATATGTACAATTTAATTAGCTATGGATATTGTATAGAAGAGCAGACCATCTGTCCAGAGCTTTGCCTGATGACATGTATATTGTGAGAGTACTGTATATACATACATTTGAGTGGTACTCTAACATTTTACAGGAATAGATTATTTTTTGCTCAGTACATAGCTAAAATCAAATAAACAACTATGCAAATTAGTTTCTAGTGTAACAAGGTACATATCCACCATCTTGCTCATCTTTTTTGTGCAAGATACATTGTTTTCTAAACCTAAGCGCCCTTTAAAAAAATCCATGCTGTGTGACTAATATGCAAGCCTCTCTAATCTCCCAGTTGCAATGCATTTCCCCTCTGTGTATCTGTTTGTGCAACACGTTTGAGGAGAGGAGAGAGTTTCATGTATCTGTGTTGTAAGAAGAGGACGAATGTATACAAAGTGGTATTGCAGGCTGCTGCCAAGAAAATTACATTAACACCTAGAACTTATCAAGACCTCTTTCTCTCTCTCTCTCTCTCTCTCTCTCTCTCTCTCTCTCACACACACACACACACACACACGCACACACAAGCATACACATAAAAATGTGCACACATACAGAGAGGGAGAGGCTGGGAGACAGGGAGAGAGAGACAGAGGTGAGGAGAATGGCATTATCTTGATGAAACAGTGCTTGATACAGTAGCCGGAGCCAACCTGAACACAGCTCTGCTTTCTTTTAATGGAGATTACACTGTCAAGGTCCAACCTGAGCTCATCTTGTTTAACACTGCATACAACTACAGTACATCACTTTGAGTGTGTGTGTGTGTGTGTGTGTGTGTGTGTGTGTGTGTGTGTGCGTGCATGCATGTGTGTGTGTTTGTGTGTGTCTGTGTCTCTGTGTGTGTGTGTGTGTGTGTGTGTGTGTGTGTGTGTGCCTGATCTAATATGCTGCTATCTCTTCACACATCAACCATCATTACTAAACACCTTATGACCCCTGATCTGGCAGCCAATCAGATCTCCGAATCTTGCTGACCAATGAGAGCACATATCAATTGAGCAGTGTGGTGCACACTACCTTGCCATTACCCAGCCATCACAAGGTCTACAAATTGCATGGCTGATTCAGGGTTGTAGTAGCAAATATGTTATTGCTAATATCTAAAGGATATCTAATGGCCCTCACCATGTCGAGTAAATTTGAGGGTCTTTCCTACTTTGCTCATTGAAGTGCATTAGGTATGTTCAGTCAGAGAAAGACTGGTTCTGACAGCTTGGTTTTCCTACTTTCTGCCTTAAATTTACTTCCAGGTAGCGTTTAAAAGGTCTTGACTCTTAAATTTAGCATTCTGAAAACCTACAGATGCCCTGAGTTAAGACCTGAATAATTCGTAGACCTTGATCTCACTATTGCTCTCTGCTGTGTTTCTTTCTTCTGTGGCGTTGTATAGGTTGCGTTCAGATCATACATACCTCCTTGTCTACATATTTTCTTGCCCGGTTTCCTGGCACATTCCTTGGATATTCTTTTGACTGTAAAATGAATAAAAAACTAAAGAATAACATGGAGCCCCTGGACGTGCAACGCACACAGGAGCTGGCACGCACGCACACACACACACACACACACACACACACACACACACACACACACACAAACACAAAGCTGACTGACTGAATAAGAAAAGAGTGGGATAAGGGAGTAATAAAGACAGGGGAAGAATGAAACACACACACCAGCTCAATCAGCGGCGTATTCAGTCAGCCAGCCAGTTGTTCAGCCAGTCAGCCAAAACAATCGGTGATGATCATGACAATGACTGTCTTGTTTAATGAACTGTAGCCATTGTGGTGGAGCACAATAGGCTATGATGAGCGACAGACATGAGGTAGGGGAAGGAGTCTGTAGAGGAGGTAAAATAAGGCAATGAGGAGAAAGAGGAGTGGAGGACAAGGGGAGAAAGAGTAATAGGAGCCACAGGAAGGTAAAAGAGGAGGAAAGTTTGCATAGGATGGAAAATGGAAGGACGAAGATCAAGGTACCTATTAAGTGGAATGAAAACAGAATTAACTGGCCTCAATGGATGCCACACAGTCATACATGAACACTGTTTTCTCTTTCACAAAACAACTCTAACAAACATATGTACTATAAGTGTCATGCACATTAAACATGCAAAAGGTCATGCTTTTTCCTTTACTAACAGACAGACAGACAGACAGACAGACAGACAGACAGACAGACAGACAGACAGGTACAGAGACAGAAACAACACACCCTTCTCTCTACCAGAATGTTGTGGGGTAAATACCCTCCGCCCCGCCACCCGCTGTCCCCACAATCATCCTGCCCTGTGCCCGCAGGCTAACTCACCATCCTCAGTGGGGACGTAGATGTTAATATAGAGGCAGTCTTCACTCTGGTCCTGGACGTATGTGGACACAACGTCAATGCTGTTGGTGAACCACACCGGCAGCATCACATCTGGCAGGCGGCCCTCCACAATACTCTGAGGGCACACCGGGGCAAAGTGTGTGGCATTGCGGATCTCCTGCCACGATGCCGGTGGCTCAGTTGGCTGAAAGCGGCGCTCACCAGTGGGCGGAGCAGCGTACGGGACGCCCAGAAATTGAACGACGGGACCCAAGATCTCGTTGTTGAGCTCCTTCTTAACACCACGCAGCTTTCCGTACGTGGTGGTGACCACCGGGTCGTTCTCGTCAAGTTTCTGAGCCGACACAGCAGCCGGAGATGGCTGCAGAAGCAGCAGTCCCAGCCATATTAGAGAGGACACCCACCGTCCACTGTTTAAGGAACCTTCGAGCCTTACGTATCCCATCATCCTGCTCCCACTCTTGACTGTCTGAAGTAGCTGACTCCCAGTCCTTGAAGAGTGCCTCCACTGTGACATAGCTGCCACACCTTGTTTTCAGCTTTTCTGCTGCTTCCTTTCTTGTCCTTACTTTGTACAAATGCCTTATTTTCTATCTCTCACTTAAGCCATGCAGATGCAAACACAAACAAACAATCACACTAAAATCACATTCACACACAGGCATAAGAAAGTGGCTAACTCTGGAGCAGAATAGGTTGTGGTTGCTAATGATCCTTTTTTTAAATCCAGTTAGGGCAAACCATCCTGTAGCAGCCATCAGTTTCCTACAGCTCGGTAAACTGATATATATTCCTCATGATCTGGAAAATATTCCTCAAAAAGGTCCTGCCAACAACCACTGAAATGAAGAAGGAAACAGCAAAGATATCATCTTCAAGCTCCACTTCTCAGAAGGTAGACAAGTCGGTCAGTGATAAGGATTTACATCATTTTGAGATGACATGCCATGTACAGCAGCAGAAGCAGGAGTAGTGCTGCAGTGGTTGAGGTGGTTATACTTGCAGTACTTCGGTCCGATCCAAAGGCTGTCCACTGCAACGCAGAAACAAAGCTACAGTCAACATTCACAGGAAGAGAGTACATTATATTCTAAACTAATTGTATGCACAGATATCAATCAATTTAAAAAGAACATAACATCTTTATAGCACATGACAGTAGGTTATATTACTCAACAGCTTAAAGGTCCCATGACATGTTGCTCTTTGGATTCTGGACCTTAGTTGTCCCCTAATACCATATCTGAAGTCTCTTTTATATAGACCTTAGTGGTCCCCTAATACTGTATCTGAAGTCTCTTTGCTGAAATTCAGCCTTGGTGCAAAATTACAGCCACTAGAGCCAGTCCCACAATGAGCTTTCTTTGTATGTGCTATTTCTGAGTCTGTAGCTTTTGAGGAGGAGAGAGGGGGGCAAGGTGGATGCTGGGGGTGTGGCCTTGACCAACTGCCACTTTGCTTGTTGTCTCTCTCATGGGTGGGCCAAATTCTCTGGGCGGGCAAAGCAGAGGTATTACCTCATGAGGGGCAAGTTTCCAGATCTGCCCATCTGAGCTTTCATTTTCTCAAAGGCAGAGCAGGATCCCCAGGGCTTGGTTTACACTTATCACCATTTCTAGCCACTGGGGGACCATAAGCAGGATGGGGAACTCATATTCATGTTAAGAAACCTCATAAAGTGAAGTTTTCATGCCATGGGACCTTTAACAAGCAAGGTGTCCATCAGTATGCTTGTTGACAAATGCATCCTGGTTATGGTGGAGTTTGTCTTACAGTTCAATTTTATACCCTACCCTTAATATGGAGTACCCTCCAGAGCTGTCAGTGTGACACTCCATACTTGTGAGTGGAGATAGTTTTGGGAGAGAGCCATAGACTTGGATGCATACTGCCAGAAGCAGTAAGACTGGCAGGCATTAGGAATAAAAGTGGATATTGTGACAGGTTGAATGCCACTGCTCAGTGCCAATGTAAGAAGTAGTGTGCCCTTTATATAGCAATGCAGAATTTCAGATCAAGGTGTTGAATGCGTGTGTAGTGTTTTAGATTTTCATGCAGGAGACCAGAATTTTCCCTTAGGCATACAAAAGTCAGTCCCTGCAAATATTGTACAAAGTAGGAATTTAAAAAAAACGTTTAAAAACAGCATTGGAATCATTTTAGAATCATCCAAAACTGGTGTTCATGTCTGGCAGTGGGGTTGAAATACATGACAGTATGACAATGAACTCCATGTTAAGAGAATTCTGACATTAACAATCAATAAGTTGTATATGGTTGAGACTTCAATCTCAAAATGTATAAACACAACCAGGTGAACTACCAGGGTACCCCATGTATTAAGGCTCAGCCCTTACTGCAGCAGTCCGGGTTTGAGCCCTACCCGTGGCCCTTTGCTGCATGTCATCACCCTCTCTCTCCCCCTTTCTTCCGCTATCCTAAGAAATAAAGGCCAAAGAACCCAAAAAACAATTCTTAAAAAAATGTGTAGGAAATGGTATGAATTCTGAATTTACCCTTATACAACTTTATTTAAAATCATATGGAATAAAGTAGACTGTAATTCGTGCAGTTATTGTGCCAAATTTAAGTTTTCTGGTAATTTTCTAAAGCAGTACAGATGTTTACAACATCAGCAGCAGGAAAACCATAATGGGAAGAAAAGGAGAAAAAAGGCAGGAGATATAGATCAAACTGGAGTGTGAAGCGCACAATCCCACTTCCTGTGTGTGTGCATGAGAGAGTTTGAGCATGGATAATTTAGCATGAACCACAAGCAAATTGAAGGAAATTAGAGAAACATGATAAGAACAGGGATACATTAAAACCTGAAACTAAGATATGAGTATATGTGCCAGTCAACACAACACACACACACACACACACACACACACACACACATTCACACAAACACACTTCAAGAAATACAAAAAGACTCATCTAATTGGTGTTCATAGAGTGTCTAATTGCAGAGTTATTTGCAATTAGACAATTATTTCAAAGTCTTACAGTTACAGTTTAATTAAGTTATCAAAATCTTTCTAAACCAGTGGCTCTCAAACTTTCTTAAAGGTGCCCTGCCACACATATTTTAATACTTTGAGGTAATTTCTGAAGTTCTACCATGGACTCCACTTTTTTGTGGAAAAAAGCCTTGGTTACCTTGTTTCAAGCCATTCTAGTGTGGTATAGAAAGCCTGCAAGAAGACTCAGCTGGATTTGTGCCAGTTCTCATTAATATTCAACGAGCTAAGCTGCTTGACTCTCTCAGGCTCTCATTGGCTAACAGCTACCCAATGCAAGTAAAAAAGGTTTTGATTGTTTTAATATCTCAAACTCAAAAAACTTTTCACTTTGGGTGACTAGCAACAATCCGGTCTCATAGAAATTATGTTTATACAATGTTTTATGAAGATTATGTTCGAAAGCAACATTTTTGTGATTGAACTGTTACATTTTTGTACTGCTTTGTAGTCCCCCCACCCCTCCACTCTCTCACTCCTGAAACTAAACCTATAGTACCCTTGCCATTCACTATATTGTATTTTTGTGCATTCTTATTACAAACCTGTCTTTACTCTTTCTACTCAACTAAACTGAAATGATTCCTACTCCTTCTTGCCGTGTTTAGCTGGTCTATTTGTGTCTACAAATATGCCAGCTACATTGTCTCAAAGAACTAATTTCATAAGTGTTGATCATATGTTCTATTTCTGTTTGAAATCAAGGGAGTAGTGGTTTTAATGAGAAACATGGCTGCACCATCAGACTGCACAGTGAAATAAAATATTTTAGAACAATGTCGCTGCAGAAAACCATTGATTTTGAATACCTAACATACCAACTACATTCAGCAGGAATACACAGGTCTGATTTTACCATTAACTACACAAACAGTAGCCTTTGTGTGCACACACATAAGACTATTTTCACAGATAGTTTCTTAAATATGATTCAGACTCAACTGCCAGGGAAATACACTCTCAGTGCATGACTATCAGTAACAGGTACAATCAGTGATCCATTTTTATATGTAACTAGGTGATTTATGTTGTATTTCATGGCCAGGTACATTTATGTCACCATTCTCAATGCTTTAGTTTTGTTAATCACTATACCAGAGTCATTAACTTTGATTTGCAACTGACACAAACACTGACATGTTTACCTGCTAAAGTTAAGTACATCTAGTCCAATCAATTTGATGTGCCTAATTTTAGCAGCAATTTGATAATGGACTCAACTTGACATAGCTACAAAAAGTACTACAGTAATTTGTTATGTATTGCACATTTCTATTACTGTAAGCCCCACATTGACTGCTGCTGTAGGCCAGAGACTGCTAGTGGCTGTACTACATAAGACCATGAAAATCCATGTAGGGAGGAGGTCAGGGTGGTGAATGAGTACAGGGCTTTCAAGTGTGGGAGCGATGTTCATGTCCCCAATGTCTTTAAAGGGGTCAATGTTTTAACTCAACTACAACCTTTTTTCTAATCTCAACTTGTCATTTTTAAACTTAACTGTGACATCGCCATTTCATAACTTAAATGTCACGTAACCGGTCACCATAACTTTGTAAGATGTCATCAGCAGGGGCCAGTTGTTCAAAGGTAAGATGATCGGATTTTGGTTATCGGATTGGATCAATCTTGAAAATGGGTTGTTCAAAAGGGAAAGAAGGAATCCGAAATCAGATTAGATCAGGGAATCCAATCCTAGTTTTAATCTGGATCAAACCTGCAGTTTGTGTTGTTCAAAACTTGTCAGTGGGATTTGGATAACTTTGATCCAAAAAAACAGGATTGTCCTGATCCCAACAGGGGGTAGGATTTCAAGGTGGATTTCAGGAAGAAAATGTAGTAAAACTTTAAAATTGGTCAAATAATACTTTTGTATCATTTAGTGTCTATACTTTTATTTATATTTTGCACTTGACTTGTGTAACCGTTGTAACAGTGATAACGTAGACATAGGCTAACAATTAAGCTATTCAGTATAGTAAAGTAAAAATAAAATAAAAATTATCTTGTCCCCATGAAATAATCCCCAAACAGATTTCAATAACAAACAAAAATAATATATTCATTTTTGGTCATTCATCACCGTATATTAATTTCAAAGAAACAATCATCAGAGATGAGCCTGTCAAAAATAATGTCTAACAATTGCATCCCTTACTATACGTCCAGTCAGTCCCTCATTCTGACAGACCACCAGAGGTTGGTCTGGTTCTTCAACAGGCTCAGGTGCATCATAAACATCATCACAGAGAGGGACATTGCGCCTGGTAGCAATGTTGTGCAGGACGATACACGCAAGTATTATGTTGCATGCTCCTGTGGTTCCACTCGCAAGTAGTTAAGGCATGCAAAGCGTCTCTTCAGAACTCCATTTAAACGCTCAATTGCACATCTTGTTTTGCAATGAGCAGTGTTGAAGCGTGCCTGCTCAGGTGTGGTTGCTGCAAGAAAAGGAGTCATCAGCCATGGTAGGAGTGGATAGGCGCTGTCTCCTAATATTATGCCATCCGGTCGGTTGGTTTGGAGCTCTCTGTATAAAGCAGTCTCTCTCAGGATGCGTGCATCATGAACAGACCCAGGCCACTTCACGACACAGTTTGTGATGATGAGGTCAGCATTGCCCACAAGTTGGATGTTGATGCTGCGCCTCCCCTTTCGGTTGATGTACTCCCAATCCCTCTCATGAGGTGCTTGGATATGCACATGAGTGCAGTCAATAACCCCAATAGTATTGGGCATGTTCCCCAAAAGACAAAACTTGTGCTTGGTCTGGGCAATCTGGACATCCTTTGGAAGTGAAAGAAACTGATTGACCAGGCTGGCCAATGCAATTGACACAGCTTTCACTACATCACTCACAGTTGATTTGTCCACTCCCATATTATCACCAACAACTTGGTAGAAAGTCCCAGATGCATAGAAGGACCAATGAGGACCTGTTCTTCCACAGACAGACTGTGACTCCTTCGGGTTCTCCGTTGAAGTTTTGGCGTGACAAGGTCTGTAATGTACTTAATATCAGCATTCCCAAAGCGAAAGCGAGCATACAGTTCTTCAGTGGTGTATTGCTCCAGTGGTTGTGCACGCTCAACATACACCCTTTGACGGTATCCTCTTTCACCAACACGGTGGTAGCGATGGACAATACTTGCCTTGTCAGTGCCTCTCTAAGTCCTCTGAGAAAGGCTGAATATAAGATGGCTGTCAAATACCCACACACCAATTGGCTGACGTGCTGTGGCTTGTGTTCAATTAAATCAATCATGCCCAAGACCTATAAATACTATGTTCACTACAACAGAAGCGGTGAAACCATGGACTCAAAAGGACCTAATTTCACTGTTGCGGAAACCCATGCACTGCTGGAGGGTGGTAAGTGCCATTATGCCTCAATAGTAGGAAGCTATGTTGCTGGTGGAATGGTGACTAACAAAAGGAAGAAAGACATTTGGGTTGAAATCACCCAGAATGTAAATGCAATGGGGTCTGGCCAGAAGAGGATCTTGGAGCAAGTGAAATTTAGATGGAAGAATCTGAGGGCCAGAGCAACGAAGGACCTTGCTGAAGCAAAAAACACCCAAACAGGCAACAAATCCTTTAAGAAAGGTGAATACACAGATGTGATTCTGGACATTATTGGAGGTGAGAACTCTAAAGCTCTGCATGGGATTCAAGGTGTTGTAGGGGATGGTGAGCCTACAATTGTAGAGGAAATTGAGCCAGTTCCTCCTAATGCAGAGGAAACATTCATTCTGGATCTCAGCCCTATTATTGAAGAACAACCTGGATCCTCACTGGTAGAGCCAGCAGTCACAGGAGCTCAGAAAAGAGGCTTGAAGCATCCTTTGCCGAATAAAAATGATGATTTCTATGAATCACTTCTTAAACGAGAAACTGAAAGAGCAGAAGCACAGATACTCCTGGCAGAGGAACAAATCAAGCTGACCAAACTACAGCAAATCAAAGCGAAACTTCAGATCCACCTCTTAAAAGCGAGGCTTGGAAATGCTGGTCTCTCCTCCTCAGATAAAGAAGAACCCTGAACATTCTTTATTTCGTTAACTATTGGATATTTAGCCATTTCATTTCGTTTTCAAAATGTCCACAATGTATTTGTTAATGTATGTTTGTTGTTTATTTAGTTGTGGTTCAGATGTGGGTCATAAAATAAATTATGATTAGAAGTGGATGTTTATGTTATTTTTGTGTTTTGTCTCAAAATAAGAAACACTTACAGTGACCCCATGTTGGCTCTTCTACCTGTTCTTTACATAGCTGGTAGCACATATTGTGATATGTTGTCCCATTTAGAGCACTGGTAATCCGGATTTGGTAATCTTGAAAACTGTGTATCTGGATCAGGGTGATCCAGTCTAATGTTGCTTTGAAAAACTGGCATAAAAGTAAGACGGATTACCTGATCCTGGATAGGAAGAAATAGGATTTCCAAATCCGGATCATTTTGATCCAGATTAAATGTTTTGAACAACTGGCCCCAGAGAATGTCTAATAAGTGGAGAACCTCCACTCTCTGGACGTCATACAAATCGTGCAGTCAGCACTAGCTCTGAGTCACTTCCTTTTTTCTCTCAAGACATCGACAACACCGCTGACAGGTTAGGCTCTGCCTATCAATACGGTGCTAGAAAGAGTTTTGGTTTGCTAATATTTTAAAGACGCTTTTAATTTTATATATTGATGTACAAGGTTTCATACCTGCTGATACATAAAAACATTTATCTGACACCACTTTACTTCAGTTTACCTTCTGCCCATTGTCTACTGTTTGCCTGTTTTTCTTGTGTGTTTACTTGTTTGTTTGTTTGTGTTTTTTGCTGTTATTGTTGAAAATGCTACTGTAACAAAGGAATTTCCCTGCTGTGGGATGAATAAAGTATTATCTATCTATCTATCTATCTATCTATCTATCTATCTATAAACACACACACTCAATGATGCCAAAAACCGCCTTCCCAGTGCTATTAGGGCATTTTCACACCTGTAATTTGTTTGCTTTGGTCCGAATCAGTTGGTAAGTTTGCCCCCGGTTCGGTTTGGTTTAGTTTGGTTTCACACCTGGAAAGATCCAAGCGTACCAAAATGCATCATTGCAAATCACAATGGATGGATGTGCCTGGTGGTGGGAGCAAGAAAAGTAAATACAGGACAAAGGTCCTGTGTTCTGCTCACTGAGACTTCAGTCTGCTCTCCTGGCGTCTGTCTCCAACTTTAGCAGCAGCTGGTTTGACCACGAAGATGCGAGTGACAGACGGCAAGTCTATTTCTGTGATAGAAACACTGCAAGTTGCTACAGTTTGCTACTCTGCTGCATCGCAGACTGCTAAACACACCAGACTACAGGAGACATTAGCTCAGACTGCTAAACACACCTGACTACAGGAGACATTAGCTCAGACTGGCGGAGTGTGTATAGTTGATGTGGTCTGAGTACGGATCAGTTCTCACCACAAATGAACCGCTCCAGAGTTCGATTGAAAGTGTACTGAGACTACCTCTTCAAGCAGGTCTCTGTACGCTTGTGTGGTCTGCTTTTGGTGCGCACCAGAGTTGGATTGCCACATTCTCACCTGCCCAAACAAGCCCCACCAACGGGGCAAACAAACTAATTTGATTAAACCAAACTAAACAAGGCAGGTGTGAGAGTGCCCTTAATGTCTCAGTTTGTAGCTCCAATCATCTCTCTTATTGATTTCTTGCTGAAGGCTGGATAATGTATACATCTGCACTCTTGGGTAAAAAGAAAAATCTCAAAAAGTAGAATATATAGTTTAGCTTTTGTAATGTCATCCACATTGGCCACATGTAAAAAAATTATGTAAACTGTACGCAACATTTAATAGTTTCCTTTAATTGCATCAATGAGAGTATTATACAAAAGATAGTGTTTGTGTGAAATCATGTTAGTTGCCATGTTGATACCAGAGAATAAACCTTTAAAAGTCAGCAGTTTTTTTGTTATTTGTTTAAGGGACACAGAAGAATTGCCTACTAAACCTTTTATTTTTAGTAAATTGAAGCATGTTAAATTGTCCCTTTGGATCATGTCAAATGAGAAAACTAGTGGAATGTACCCAAATTTACTGTATATTGATAGAAAATTACAACCGTTTCCAACACAGCATGCTGTTGGAACTGAAAATCACCAGTAAAGATATTCACGCTGTCACTGTTCCAGAACAGGCAGCAGGAGAAGGATCCAAATGCAGATAAAGGACTGGTGCTGTAAAATAATGTAATAACTAAAGGCTTAAAAAGGGTAACACTGTATAATAACCATCATTAATTGATGGTAAATTGGTAGTTAATTAATCTTTTGTTAATTTAACTGTTAGCAATCAGTCATTTTACTGTTAACAAACAATGAAATTATAATTAATAATGTTCACTAATTATTAGTAGTGCTGCAAATTAACAGTTTATTGTTACACACATTATATCCTCATATACTATATTAGTTAATGATTCAAAAACATGTAAACCTTTAAGAAACCATTTTTAAAACATTTTTAAACATTACACAGATAGATGGAGCAGATATTCCTAACATGTTATCACTGCTTACTAGTTGGTTTGTAAACTTTCTATAAACAGTGTATGGATGGTTATTATGAAGTTGCAACAGATGACTATAAAATATTGTTAATACTTTGTAAACATTATCTGGATGGCTATTGTAAAGTTGCAACTGATGTTTTTTATAGTTAGTAATTGGTTAGTAAGTGCTTGGTAAAGCAATGATGAATGGTTTGCCCTTCATTAAATTATATTAAAAACATAAGTTGTATTATTATTATACATACATGTATATGTATATATACACTTTTATATTTGGTTATGTAAACACAAATATATACACATACAGTATACATAGGGTTTACACATATACACATATATATAGGGTTCTCCAATGTTTTCTCAGTTAGTTTTTTAAAATAATATCAGATTAGTAAACAGAATGCGCCGTTGGAACATTGGATGAATGGTTGTTGATAATATATATATATATATATATATATATATATATATATATATATATATAGTATACTGACCACAACACTTATGTTTTTCCCCCCATTTTTTATGAGCTAAACTCAAAGATCTAAAAAAGAGGTTTTTCTACGTACACAAAAGGCTTTTTTTCTCTCAAATATTGTTCACAAATTTGTTTAAATCTGTGTCTCCTTTGCCGAGAAAATCCATCCACCTCACAGGTGTGGCATATCAAGATGCTGATTAGACAGCATGATTACTGCACGGTTGTGCCTTAGGCTGACCTCAATAAAAGACCACTCTAAAATGTGCAGTTTTATCACAAAGCACAATGCCACAGATGTCGCAAGATTTGAGGGAGCATACAGTTGGCATGCTGTCTGCAGGAATGTCCACCAGAGCTGTTGCCTGTGAATTGAATGTTTGTTACTCTACCATAAGCCGTCTCCAGACGTGTAACCGCACCAGCCCAGGACCTCAACATTCAGCATCTACATCTCCAAGATTGTCTGAGACCAGCCACCCGGACAGCTGATAAAACAATCGGTTTGCACAACCAAAGAATTTCTGCTCAAACTATAAGAAACCGTCTCGGGAAAGCTCATATGCATGCACGTCGTCCTCATCGGGGTCTCGACTTGACTGCAGTTCATCGTCGTAGCCAACTTCACGGATGAATCCCGTTTTTCGCTGTACAGGGCAGACTGCGTGACTCAGGGAATGCAGGCAGCGTCATGTGGGTGAGCGGTTTGCTGATGTCAAGTGGTCCATGGTGGCGATTGAGTGGCCCATGGTGGCGATGGGGTTATGGTAAGGGCAGGCGTATGTTATGGACACACAGGTGTATTTTTATTGACGACATTTTGAATGCACAATGATACCATGACGAGATCCTGAGGCCAATTGTTGTGGCCTTCATCCATGACCATGTTGCAGCATGACATAGCGCAGCCCCATGTTGCAAGGATCTGTACACAATTCCTGGAAGCTGAAAACATCACCATTCTTGCATGGCCAGCATTCTGTGTGAGGAAAATGGTGGTCACACCAGATACTGACCCTCCTGGATCCCTCAATACAGTAAAATGGCACATTTTGATATGCCACACCTGTGAGGTGAATGGATTTTCTCAGCAAAGGAGGAGTGCCTCCTAACACAGATTTGTGAACAATATTTGAGAGAAATAGGCCTTTTGTGTACATGGAAAAAAGATTGAGTTCAGCTCATGAAAAATAGGGGCAAAAACATTTCAGTCAGTATATGTCTGTGTGTATGTGCATGTATGTATATTTATATTTATATATATATATATATATATATCAATATATATATATATATATATATCAATATGTGTGTATATATATATATATATCAATATATATATATATATATATATATATATATATATATATATATATATATATATATATATATATATATCAATATGTGTACTGATATAAACAACGTCAGGGCAGGACAGACAATCACAAAAGGCCAGGAAAACACCCAAGGCAGGAAGTCATGTATCTGAAAATAGACAAGAGAGGAGAATACAAAACAAAACTGGTAGTAATGGCTCATGACTACAAATATAACTTAATCAACAGACTGGCTTGGGACACACGCAGTAATGCTGCAGATTAAGAAAAGGTTGTTGAAAATAATAATAATGTGTATCCCTAAAATGTGTGAAACTACATTGAAAACATGTAAATTAATATGACACAATATAGGAGCTAATTTGTCTCTAATCTGGTCTACGTGTTCCACTTTGAACCCAGGAATGTGACAGTTTGCATCTCCTGATGGTATTTTTTCTGAGGCCTCAGGGAATGCAGGCAGCAGTCAGTTAAGTTGCAACAATTTGGGAGAGACGGTGACACATTAAGGGAGCAAACAATTTAAGGATTCTATCTGCCAACTCAGAAACAGGTGTTGAAATCCCCATTTTACCCTGTGAAACATCTGTTGAGTTAGACTAAGTGGTCCCAGACACTGTGCTTCTCTCCACTCA
Source organism: Percina caprodes (assembly GCA_013375575.1). Lineage (NCBI taxonomy): Eukaryota > Metazoa > Chordata > Actinopteri > Perciformes > Percidae > Percina > Percina caprodes. The sequence goes on from JABXJD010000008.1 coordinate 6,815,559, forward strand.
AATCACGCAGAGGAGCAGTGATTGTTAACTTAAGGCACATATGGTGATGAAGCTGACAGTCACATCCTCCATACACCCAGCCTAAACAGCCATACCGGTCGACAGAAGCACTCCTATTATCGACAATGGCGCACAAAAAATTATATGTACACAAACAAATGCAAAAAAGGAAGCCAGCACTTGCAGAATGATAGCAGACAGACAACAAGAGAGTGAGAGAGAGAGAGAGAGAGAGAGAGAGAGAGAGAGTCTGATGAAAAGGAAGCTGTTTTCATTCATTCCACAGTTTTGTTAATGAGTCCATAAAAGTGACTGCAAGTGTTTTTACAGCAAGGCTATGGAGAAAGAAATGACATCCTGCTCTTTGTCATCAGGGACACATGCACTGCTAAGAGGGACATAAACCATTTAACAAATCAAACACTGGACAAAACATGGAAAAAGTTGCTTCTCACTGTTCACATAAGCAGCAGTCTCTGTAAATGTTCATATTTGCTTCAACTTAAGCATATATGACTGACAAATTCAAGGCTGTGTTTCCTGTTGACCGTCCTCACCAAATACTAGAATATGCAAGCAGTATGTATGGCAAATGTATTTTATCTCCTAGCCCTTCTTCCCTTCCCCTAAGTGGGTTTTGTCGCTTGTCAGGCCACCATTGTAAATAACAACTTCTTTCTAATGACTTGTCTGTAAAAATAAAGGTGAAATTTAAAAAAAAGCTTATCACGACCCATATTTACATTTATTGTTAGGCAGCAAGTCTTTGGAAAAGAGTCATAGCAAATTGTCTGCCGGGCCTGTACAGAATACTTACACTTTACATGATCTAAATTTTATAATGATGATTTGTGTTATGATAATAAACTGTATAAAAGAAGTGAACACATGTGGTTTCCAAGTCTGAAAAGTCAAGACAATGCTGAAGTGACTTAAACATGCATTCTTCCTAATGCCCAGTACAGGGTGACTCCACTGGCTCCAAAAAGAAGTCTGATTGAGAAAATGATTGATTGACTTGATTTATTACCTCTAACATTGTCCTTTTGAGTTTACTATTCTTCAACACAACATGATGATCATTTTGTGAATTATGGTCCCATTTAGAGTAATATAGATGATAAGACAGGGTATGCTTTAAGGCATAGCTAACTTGTAATTGACAGGTTGCCCTGATAGCGTCAGCGGTGTGCCAAATACGGTTGGGCCCGGGGGGGGGGCTTAACTCATTAACTCATGAAAGCCTCAAGAGGAAAATTCAAAAGTCTCAAATTTTGTCAAAAAATAAAATATTTTATTGTCACTAATGGTCACTAAAATGTTTGTAAGTTTACCATGTCCATTCCGTATACAGAATTCAAAACATTTACTCACAAATATGTTCTATTTTTTTGCCAAGCGGAGCCAGTCAGTCCTGTGCATGTATGCAAATTAGCCATCTGTGCCAAATAGAAGAAACGTTGAGAAATGATACTAAAAATGGCTAGCAAACAAAAGCTAAACCAGAGTGTATCCCTCACACACTTTGGGTTCACATCCAAAAAGGTGGCACTCAGAGATAAAGAGGCATCGAAAGACGATGGCAGTGGGCCCACTCACTCCCAGAACAGAGGAACCTCTCCCACCCAGTGACTCCCCAAAAGAACAATGTTTAGTTGAGGCTAAGTGCTCCGAAGAGGCAGCAGGTGCTGAGGTAACGTTAACTGCTACTGCACAAGTGACAAAGCAGATGTGCGAATGGGAAGACTACAACCCTTGGCCAGACATTATGTCAGGAAAATTGGGCTGTTTAGTGTGTAGAAAAGGAAAAAAGTTGCTACTCTCAAAAAAGGTACCAGGTTTACACCTGACAGAGGAATAGAGCAACGATGATGTTACCAACTTGAAAGCAAAGCTACAAAAGAAGATATACACACACAGGGACAGCCAGGCCCACACAAGGCCTCTGGAAATAGCCCAGATGAAATAGTCTCATTTAGGACAGCATACACTATCTAATAATCTACGTAAAATGTGATGTCAACAGTAAGGGGGATGTAGACAATGTTTACCTGGATCAAGTGGAACTTAAAGATGGGGTTGATGCTGAATCCATTCATAACTCGATGATGGTGAGTCTACATAAAGCTGGAATGGATGATGACTTTTTGAAGACGCACCTGATAAGCATTTCCACCGATGGAGCTGCGGTGCTCACAGGAAAAGCCAGTGAGCTTGTTGTTAGACTCAAAGAAAAGGGGGTTGCCAGCAGCTTTAAAACCGTAAAAGCAGTATGGAAAGATTTCCCTGCACTAGCACTCCATTTCAAAACAGCCAGTGAGAACACATCACGCAATAATCTTGAGAGGCAAAAATACAAGGGACTTCTGAAGTACCTTGCTAACTCAGGATTTGTGGAAGATTTGGCTGTCATGAAATTGTACCATTTTCATACAGACAAGACCATGATGACATTATTTTATCAAGCCTTCATCGAATCCGTCATATCTTTCTCCTTTGGGTCATGGTTTCCGTGTGTTTCAGTTAAGCACAAGAATCGCCTAAATCAAATTGTAAGATGGTCAAGTAAGCTGACTGGGGAGTCCCAGCTGCACCCCACAACACTGTATGCTACAACTGCAGCGGATAGCTATGGCCATCTTAAAGGACAACCTACACCCTCTGAATAGAGAATTCCAGTATCTCCCTTCTGGATGGAGGCTAAAAGTTGTAGAACTACAAGATTCAAAAACAGTTTTGTCCCAGCGGCAATCACTCTGTTGAGCAAACTGAGGCACAAAACGCACAAGCACTTTGGTCATATACTGTTTTCTATTCCTTTTTATCCTTGTTTTGTTGTCTGTTTGATATGTTTTAATGTTTGGTGTGTTGCATGTGATGTGGTGGCCTACAAAGGTTTAAGGCTGTCCTGCCTCTTAGCCTGTAAACCTAGTTTACCTACAGGTACCAATAACCTGTAACCTGAACCTGAACCTGATGAAAGACATCCTGCTTGAACTCCAGAGTCTCTCAAGCTGCAGAAAAGAAAAATGTCACAAAACTGTCAATGTTTTGACGGCCATGAAGACGACTGGTTATGTAGGCATTGTGGTTGGTTGTGGTCTTAGTGAAGCAGCCTAGTCTTGGAGTTGGAGAAATTGGAGTGTGTGTGTGTGTGTGTGTGTGTGAGAGAGAGAGAGAGAGAGAGAGAGAGAGAGAGAGAGAGAGAGAGAGAGCAACCACCGTGGTGAGGTTTGGCTTGTTGCATCAGCTGTGGTGTTTTTTTCAACATGAGAGATGGTTTGTTTACACGGTTAGTAGAATGTGCTTTGTGTATGTGTTCAATGATGTATCTGTCTGATCCTATTTGCTGTAGATGGATGGTTAAATAATGTCACACAATCGGTCCTACTGCAGGCTCTCATTTGCAAGTGCACTGATTGCGTGCATTGTAAAGCACAACTTTGTTTTGGCTTGCATCCATGAAATATTGCAATGTTATAGGCCTACTGCATATTGAGAAAATTTAGATCAGTATTGCGCAACAATCAGGACAACCCCCAGAATGTTGATGGGTGTTTTGCACACTGAGCGTCAGGATAGAGACTTAGTAGACTTACATTGCCAGACCTATTGTACCTTCTATTATAGCCCTATTGTAACATGCTCTTATTAGCATTTCTTTAAACCAATCAACATCTTTGGTGGCACTAAGCGTGGGCAGTGCCTCTGCAAATAGCCTCGGGGAGGAAAAACAGAAAACTCACATTGGACAGATGGTCTAGCTAGCTGTCTGGATTTACCCTGCAGAGATCTGAGGAGCAGTTAACCATAGTCCTCAGAAATCCACCAGAGTTTAAAACTCCAATATAAAGAAAGCGGAAGGTAATGGACATCCGGCCGAAAAGAAGTACATTGAGCAGAATTTTCGGCTGCAACGGAGCAAAGAAGTAGAATGTCGTGGATATAGACTAGAGACTTAGTGACGTTAACTATGGCAAGATAGATGGCTAGATAGCCATGAACTTGTTTTTTGGGTGTTGTTGGTGTACTTTGACCCTTTCACAGTGTGTTTTCACTTTATGAAAGTTAATTGTAACATGTTGGAGGAAGAACGTATCCTCTGCTACAGTAAACATTTCCAGTTAACAACATGCAAAGTGCATGTAATAACATAATACCGCTAACAAGAGTGAGATGAGCCTCATTACCATTGCAATATTAGCCTATACCGCTGCATGGAACGCTCCATAACTCCTTGCACTGGAAAGTTTGTCATCCTGCAGAATTAGCCTTGGTGCTTTTGTTTACTTAGAAACAACAGGAAATGTAGGCAATAAATGAATATGCCTCGGAATTGATTTAATTCATAGGCTATCTCATATTTTGGCTAAAGTTTTTACCTAAGTTGCTGTAAGTCACAAACTTAGAAACATCGCTTCTGCAGTTGCTTCACTTCCTGTGGAGTCAACAAGCGAAATATGGGCAGCATCACTCTGCTATTGCAACCCACTTAGTGGTCAGAGGGTATTATCCTAAAATCATAAAAAAACAGGAATTTAAGCCATAAACTCATGCATTCTGCTGCAGTAAACATCAGTGTCTTTTAGGGCTGTAACGATATGGAAAATAAACCCGAAAAAAAAAACACGAACCTGTGTCTCAGAGTGAGAAGGCAGAATCGTGACACCACCCTTCCAACTCCAGAGTTATCCTTCTCGTCCAGATCCAGTGCTACCACATCTTTAAATTACTTTTAGTATTAGTATTTTTGGTGCCTTATTACTGTTTTGTCTCCTAAATTTAGCTAACTGTAAAGACGGCTAAAATAACGCTAACAGAGGTGTAACATTATGAGTAGCCGCTGTTTGACTCGGGTGCCTGGGTCTGTTTCCTGACGGTTCAGTAAACTGCCATTAGCGTCCTTAGCACCGGAGTTAAGTGCTGACCGGGATGGCTGCTAGCTGGCTGGGGCTGACAGTGGATGTCCCCCCCAGACCGGGGCTGTAATGAAAGTGGATGGTTGCTAGCTGGCTGGGGGCTGACTGTGGATGTGTCACCGGGGCTGTAATGATAATGAATGGTTGCTAGCTGGCTGGGGGCTAACTGTGGAATGGATGTGTCCGTGGACCGGGCTGTTGTCAGCTCTCATCCCGACTGAAGCCTCGCAGCGCCGGGAGTCTGAGGCGGAAGACGGGGGTGTGCTAGCTAGCTAAATTACCATTAGATTAGTCCTCTATCTACACAGTTAACGTTACTGAGGAATTTGTGGGTTAGCTAGCCCAGAGTTGTTAACCGTAGTCAAAACAATTATACTAAAAATATATGAGTGTGTTGGATGGTGTCGTAATCTTATGTTACCCACCAAAAATTACATTAGCATTAGCTACTTGTCAACCAGCACCAAAGCACTTTTCCTCTTCGTTTTACAGGTTGGGAGCAGAATTGTCCATTACCACCTATCCTTATTCTTGTCTAATTTGAACAAGTTAATGAACCACTGAAACAATTTTGGAAACATTATTTTAAGGTACAAAAGAATCTTTGGTGTTGGATCGATCGATATTGAAATCAATCAATATCAATAAATAAGCTATCTGATGTATAACTGTGTTGCAAAGTGGGATGTAATCAATGACAAAACAATGTGTTACGTTTACTGAGAAACAAGAAGAAGAACAAAAAAAAGAATTGAGGTTTGTATTGAATCGTGGGTCGAAAATCGTGATTAATACCGAACTCTGGGTTTGGTGTATCGTTACAGCCCTAGTGTTTTTTTATTCTTTTTTTGTACTGTATATGATGACAATTTAAACACCTTTAATTAAATGCGATATCACAACAGAAACCAAAGCATGTTTAAGTTAATATGACTGAAGCCTGGTGGATAAATTGCAAGGTCAATATTATCAGACAGATTCAGCTTATCACAGAAGAATCAGGTCATTTTAGTGGATAAGAAACAAGAAAAGTTCAAGATATGTTGAGGTCATTTAGAGACTGTGTCTCCATTACACAGAGCTGATTGACTTATTCTTGGTGTGATGAAACATTTTAAACTGAATGCAAATGCACTGAAATGTTTGAATGCTCACATCCACAGCCACAAAGCTCTTTTTTTTGACAAAAATCAGATGGAGCAGAACTATATGTACAGTATAATTTCTTCTACAGAAAAATCAGGCAAGTCCAAATAACTAATCAAACAAACTAATAACTAAACAACAGTGTTATTACCAAAAAGAAAAAATGAAGCAAAAACAAAACTACAACAAGAAAAGCATTAAACAAAAAACAGCGAAAAAGAAAAATGGCATAACTTAGAGAAAGAAAAATAAATAGGGGGTTTAGTCTCTAAGCTTGCTACTTTGCTGTAGCAAGTGGTAGATGTTTTTTATTGAAAAATGACACCCTACCCCAACACCCATAACACATAAGACCCTTTTATTAGACGAACATTTCCAACAGTGCTATCTGGGCTTAACCCCACTCTCCACCTACTATTGGGAGTCCAATGATACCTGGCCCAAGGCCAACATATACACACTAACATATACGCTCTTACATCCTGTTATGTGTGAACAGCTGCCAATAGATTTTGTTGGTCCCTCTCTGCCTGTCATCAAATCAAACGCACTGTCTGAGTTTATCTAGCTTTTTTTCAACAAAATTCCCACTTCTCTTTGGTTTCTTGTTATTTTAGTCCCACATTTTAAGTTATTAGCGATATAAGTTGAATTCATGTTCATGCAATAGTTACAGTAGTGTATTTTTTCAACAACAAACAAGTTAGTAGTATTTGGTTTGGGACACTACGCATTTGTATTCTCACCGGGCAATTTATTCTGTCTTGCTATAACCATGTATGCTTTGACAGCATGTGTCTACCTATGGAATGCTGTTTATTCCATTTAAATACATACATAAATAAATAAATATACCTATTTAATATATCTGGAAATAAAATGATTTACTCCCACTTCATATATTCAAATTAAATGAGGGAATTGGTTTGAACAGTTTGTTAATTATTTGGCACACAATGTAGTCCACCAAACAGTTTTTATGATAATTTCTTACACTCTGCGCTGCAGCATTACCACTTTTACCACAAATATAGTGAGGTGAACGCTTGCCATGTTTATGGTGACGACAGAAAATGGCATGCACTTAATCAGTATAGCTATTTTACATATATTTAATGTTTTTTGGAAAACAGTGGAGCTCATTGGCACAGGGGTGAAAAATGTTTCAGGCAAATTAAGGGATTCATTCATTGTTAGTTGTAATCACTTCAGGGGATCTGTTCATCATATAAACTATGAATATGATCAAATACCACCAGCTTTATCCTTGAATGTAGTTTAAGATGGCTAGATTATGCGAAGTTGATTTCTACCACTGATAGTGTTTCAAATGAAATGATAGTTTATGCATCATGAAAATGCACTGCATGTGAGCAGTTACAGTTGTCGTCAAATGCCCCATAAAACATAATCCCGGGAATTAACACTTGAAGTCATACTTGAAAACAAGGCAGAAAAATACTAATTACAACATTACTATCAGATGTGATTGATTTGAATATGAAAAAAATAAAACGGCCTCACCTTATTGGCTGAATATTGCATCTGTAAAAGTATAATTTTAGAATTAAAGTTGACTTGATTAGCTACTTGTTGCATAATGCATTGTTGCAGCAAAAGAATAAAAAATGCAAAATGCCTTTTCCTTATTTTTCTTTATTTCTTTCTATTTCTCCCTTTTTTCTTTGCCGTTAATTTACTTGTTGCTTCACTTGACTGGTGATTGAACGCCACAGAGATTTTCAGAGAATTTCACACGTGGTCGGGACCGGGTAACCAACTGGAAAATCTCTCTTCAATCTTCACCTGGCATCTTCATTCCATTTCCTCCCTGTCCTCTTTTTTTCTATTCTCTACTCACGTACCCCTTCATTTCTGTCCAGTTTCTTTTCTCCTCAGCATCATTTCCTCCTCTCCTTTCTGCATCCTCTTATAATGTGAATAGCAACACATTAAAAAAGTCATATCTTCCATGGCCTTTTATCTCACACTCATATTCCTCTCTGCAATAAAGTGCATTCAGAAGCTGACATAAATTTTAATGATAATATCTGCTGTTGGTATCTCATACCCTGCTTTTTTATAATTCATTTATTTCTGCATGACAAGACATGACCCGGTTATAAAGTTGTGATTGGTATTTGTTTATAGACTCATATTTCCTCTTATATATATAGCTATATTGTACTCTGTGTTACCAAAGACTGGAAAACTACAACACATTCTCAGGGGCGGATTTAGTCATTTTGAGGCCTAAGGCAAACACAGGCATGGGGCCCTCCACAACCTTTGTTCTCCCCCTTTGTTCTCCTTTTCATCAGTGTTAGCATCGCTAGAGCAACCTGGGCTGACACTATTCTTCATCAGAGTTAGCATTGCTAGCGCAAGCACCGGCTTCTTGCTGTTTTGTACAAAAGGTCGTCTATCAGGTGTGATTGTGAGTGCATGTCCAAGAATAGCGCGGACACGCGCCTCACACCGCGAGCGGCCACGCGCACCACACGGAGAAAAAAGTGAGAGAAAAGAAAAAGGCTACCTGTCCCGTCGGAGGATAATCAGTTAAGATCGTGTGTGTGAGTCCTTGAAAAATGTAAGTTGTATAACTGATGTCAGTTCATGTATGCCTGTTGTTGTATTGGTCTATAGTTCTTGCAAATTTAAAGTAAGTTAGTTCACAGAATCGCAATTTAATTCATTGAATTAGCTGCTTACTCAGAATCTTTTGAACGTGGAGTCCCAGTCTCTGTCACAAAAATCATATATGTGAAGTGTTAGGCCTATTGGCAGACATCCATTTAAAATGTAGCCAATGTCATATAAAGAGCCTTTTTTCTTGCACTCGAGTAACATTTGTGTCAACATTTGTGACATTCGCAAGGCTACTTTTACTTTTACTTTTATATGTAAATTTCCAAGCCTATACTTAGTTAAATCAGTACTTCTACTTTTACCAGAGTATTTTTAACAGAAGTATCTGTACTTCTACTTGAGTATGGGAAATGAGTACTTTTGCCATCTCTGAAAATCCCCAATGAAAGATACCAAAATGCCCAGGTAAAATATCTACTGGACTACACACAGCTATATAAAGTGTGAAAAACATTAGCTTTACTAAAGTAAAACTGTGCACTGTCAGGAAATCCAAAGCAATGATGAAAACTGGTGGCCTCATGCTGGAGAGAGGCAGGATTTGACCCACAATTTTTTATTACTATTACGTACCTTTAGTTTTTCCAGTAATTATGTAAATTAAAACTGCTGATTTTCATCCCTTCTTGTTAACCTTAAAAACTGATTATTATAATATATATATATATATATATATATATATATATATATATATATATAAAATAAATTAATGTAAAATAATTTTATTCTTCTTCAAAGAAAATATAATACATAATATTCCAAACCAGTCTCACGGCAGTTTGTGAAATGGTCACGTTATTTTTATTTTATTTATTTTTTATTTTTCCCTTGATTAGTAACAGTGAATAGACAGGAAAAGGGGAGAGAGATGGGGGGATGAGACACAGCAAAGGGATGCAGGTCTGATTCGAATCCGGGCCGCTGCAGGACTCAGCCAACATGGGGAGAATGCTCCTACTAGAGGCCGCCCCTGGTCACATTATTTTCATCTATTTTGATTGTCAACAGGGACACGATTTTTTTCATTTACTTTGTGGTTGTCACCACGAAATACATAATGGCCGTTGGGACACAATCCGCGGTCTCTGGGGGACGCAACGGGGAAATTAAACGCCACACGCCGGTGACAACTGCCATGACACTGGGCTGCCCCACAACAGGGAAATGACCCTGTACACAAATCAATACATTAAATAACGTCACCATTTTACAAACTACCAATAGACTGGGCTGGATATTCATTATATTATAATAATGAATATTGATTTTGTTGTTACACTGAGCCTGTTTTGAGATGTGTGAAGAATTGTGTTGTTTGGAATGACTTTTGCAGGTAATGTGAATTGTTCAGAGGACTCAGCTCAGGTGACTGTTGGCAGACTGTGGTTGAGTTGACGAGTTTTGCACGAAGCTTTGGCTGTGACCACGTTTAGCAATCGAAAAAAAACAGTAAGCTAAACTTTTCAACCGCTAGAGTTTTACCGGCAAGTAAATGTGGATCTCAAGGTTCTGCTGCCCTTTATCTGCATGTACGGAAGGTACCAGCCAGATCAGATTGGTACGACAGATTGCCACACTGTTATTTCCAAGTGATCAGATCGGATTTGTGTGTGTCTAGATAACACCAAACTGTCTGCATGGGTTTCTGTGGTTAAAGACATAGTTTAGCTACGCTGGTGATGGGGATTTTCCAACAAGGAAGCTTTAGAAATGGAGGTCCATCATTCCATCTCCCATTGCGCTGTTAAGTTGTGGTGCCAAACTGACCGTTCTTTTACTCCTTGTTGTCCTCCATAGGCAGGCACATGCACACATCAATCGGGCTTTAGCACCTGCACTTTTCTTCATTGAGGGCATTGTTTTTTCTTTATTTTTTATGAATATGTTTGCACACAGCTTCCCTGTCAAACAAATATATTTATTTTATAAAATTTTGGGAGGTTGGGAGGTGAGACTTTGTCATGTTCCGACCAGCCATCATATCCACGCATATCTCCCTGCAGTAGCAAGCAGCACATATCGGCACACACAAACACACAGAGGCAGGCTTCCCAGCACTTCCCAGCTGTGTTTTTGTTGGCTTGTGTGTAGGTGATTTGTGATGAGCAAAAGACTATAGCAACCAGTGCCTCAAGTTTACAACCAAGCCAAAAGACAAAAACAAATATAGTTTGTGTCCTGCTAACTTGCATGAGCTACTAGCTAATGTAATAAGTTCGCAATATATAATAATGTACTAAGTTAGCAATATATCATGGCTATACAGGCCATAAACTGTACTTATTGGAGACACTATGGTGAATACGGTACAATTTGTTTAAATTTAAAATGCACTAATTTGCATACATTTGACAAGGCACTGCAGGTAAATAGGATAAACAAAATAATTAAAACATATCACCACAGAACTTTCCCAGTTAATGACTTACATCAAGGGTATTTTCCCCTGAGATAGTATCTTCAAATATGCAGATTAGCTTGTTTGGTAAATGTAGAAAGTAACAGGCCTAAAACAGACACCACCTAAATATGTATTCTGGAAGTTTCCTTTCCATTAGAATATAAGAAGACATGAAAGCAAAAGCAACCAAATATCAAAATTGACCACAACATGGACAAGAGTGTCATTAAACAGTAACTTTAATGTTATGTATAATGTTAATCATACGCTCCTCATCTAATGAATATACATTTTATTAGTTTATTGTATGCTAATTGATCTTTACATAATACAGACAGCCCTCCCTGAAATGTGAAACTAATTCCTTGTCACCACGAGTTATTTTGTGTTTGTGTGTGTGCGTGCACGCGCTTGGGTGTGTGTTGTAAGTGAAATAATAATAATAATAATAATAATAATAATAATGTATTGCATCAATACAACAATTACATTAATTGTGTATTCAGGCAATTCAGTATTCTGTTTCTTGGATGTGTGAAGCTGAAGGTTATCTTGCTTGTGAAACAAAATGTACTTAAACAATTCATTTTAACCATGTCAACAATGTCAAAAAAAGAAAGGGGGATTCAGAAAAGGAAGGAGAGGGAACATAACAAAACTGCCAATAATAGCAAATGGTACCAGAAGCAACACATAAGAGAGAACACAGATGTTGAAAGTGTTACTGTAGTTCTACACCTGACTTTTTATCTGCATAAGTTTAGGCACATAACCCTCGGATACACAAGTAGAAGACACATGGTGGAAACACCCAAAACAAGTTACAGTGCCATGGATAGCATTGCTAAGATTCTGTCCTGATTAACAGGTCGGCGTGAAGCCATGCTCCAAAGCATCCCCTGCTTTAGAGTCTATTTTAAATGGGACTATAATTTACAAAATGTACATCATGCTGTATTGAACAAGACTTGAAACTAGCGATTGAAGCCATAAACTTATTATGAAAATGTTTACTGAGGTAATACATCAAGAGAGAAGTAGGGTAATTTCCTCATGGTCTTCTATACATGTCGGCTTATTTTTGCAACCAGTGGAGCCGTCCCTGCTGGAAATGAGATAGAACGCAGTTTTTAAGACATTAACTTTCCATTTAGACCCACAAGCTTCATCCATCCAACCCGTTCGTCATTTTTTACAGTCTGTGTGTTTTACTCATTTCTGTTGCTTCTATGCCCTGCAGGCAGGGACAAATTATCATGACCACAGGCCCTGGACACAAAATCAGAATGGGCCCCCCTCCATCCCCTACCTACATACACACACTCACGCACGCATGTGCAAGTAGTAGCCTATACATCCACTGCAGCACGATTAAAAAAGCTATGTCTGCTACTGCCAATTTGTTTTGTTTTGTCATGATTCATGTGTGCATTAAACATTACACTTCATGAGTATAAATCCTGGCAGAGAATCGTGATATTAATTCTAAGCTAAAAAATCGTGATTCATATTTTTCCCTGGATTGTGCCAACCTATATTACAGCGCATCACAGTGAAACACACAATCTAATGGAGCTCAGTTCAAATTCTTTCAGACTTCTAATGAACTTCAATCACAACTATCTCGTCCTAACACTATTCAGCTGTTAAGAGGCATAGACTTTTTAGTAAACCAACCAAAATTGGCCACAAAATGCATGATCCAATACAGCACTACATCCTGCTTTAAATGTGCTCTCTCTTGCTGTATTTTCAGGCAAACATGCAACCCTCCTCCTTCCCTTCCACCTCTGGTCATCAACTACGGCAACCTGAGTCCCTTTCCACCAGAGAACTCCTTTGTTCGGTCTCCGGGTTTCTTCTCCACCATCACAAGTGTCTAGGCTCCATCGTGGTGGATATGTTTGGCTTCTCTCCTCTTTAAAATATTTTTTAACGATGGAGTCTAATCCCTAAAGACTCTGTACATTTCATATTATGCATATGTACAACATATACCAAGTCTCTCCTCATTGAAATAGGGGACAAATATGTATACAAACCAATATGTATAAGCTGGTTCAACTCCCCCATACGGACCAAAGGCCTGAATTACACACACATGTTCAGTACCTATACATGCACTAATGGAGAGATGCCCATGGAAAGGCGCCCCCTTTTCATGGGGTTCAGTGCTTTGCTCAAGAGCACCTTTGCAGTGCCCAGGAGGTAAACTGGCACATCTGACAACCCAACTCCCTACAGACTGAGCTACTTGAGGCCCCTCCCCACCTGGTTTACTCCAGATACATCTATTTGCTGGCGTACCTTAGAAGATGCCATGACAGAGCCTTGGTCACTCCATGACGTTCTTTTTGCCAATGTTTCTAACAAACAGTGCCAACTACGCTTTGGCCCCATTAGCTCTCATCTTATCAAGACTTGGAGATTAGCTGTCAGCCTTTCAGCTCTCTAGAACTCAAAGTGCTGTATTTGCCGGACTTCCAGCTGCGAAGAAAATGATTGCAACCCGTTGGAAACCACCTCATGACCTTTCTATCCGTGCATGGACCCTTTCTTTCTTAGATGTAGTCTATCTATAACTATCTACGGCAGGCATCCATGGAGCACCAGAAAACATCCTGGACACGTGGCGTAACATTGCCGACTTCTTCAAGTCTGGGCCTTGTGCTACTGCCTTGCTCTCAACCTGCACATATGATTGGTACTGTGTCTTGTGTCTGTCTGTGTGTGTGTCTGTTTATGTTTGTGTATGTCTGTTTCTGCATGTGTTGTTTTGTCTCACTTCCAGATTTCCTCTCTGTGTTATTAGTTTTTGCTTTCTGATGTCTCAGTATATTGTTTGTGGTTGTTTTTGTCTGTTGATAGTGTCTAAATATTTTTTTTTTAAATGTGAAAAAAAAATGGAATTATGGCATGATTATTTTGTTTTCTCTTAGGACTTTCAATTTGAATTTGAAGTCAGTCAAATCATTATTTTACTATGGCAACATCTTTGGACAAAATAAACAAAAATGCAGGTCAATGACAGTAACAAAAAAGGTTGTCATGTTCAAGTTCAGCGACAAAGCATCAGATATCACATCAAAATGATCTGCAAACATGTTTGTAAAACAGAAAATATAAATAATTAATCACATCTTAAATGGGTCTGACAAAGAATTGGCAATCTGCTTCTGAAGCTTTTGCAGTGGAGCATAGTGAAAAGATATATATTATAACTTTAAGTCAAAAGCATACACTCATTAGAACTTTCAAAAAGCTTTTAATTAAGTTTTGTTGCATTAGTATAACAAGTCACAGTTCACCAGCAGCCTGTAGCAGGGTTTGTGCTTGACATATTAAAGTTAAACACAGCAGCATCCACATGCATTTCTACCAAGACCTGACTCACAGCTCAGTAACAAGCAGCCAGATGTTGCATGTGAAGTCAGTGACAGCAATCCTCATCATGAATTCAGAAACACACTCACTTAGAGACACAGAACAAACCCGTACCCTAACTAGAACTTAAACCCATGGGGAAACCCATGGAAGATCTGAATATAGGTTCTCCGTCTCACTAACATACTTTTGTGCAACCACTGTTCTACCAGTTACAAATCTCCAGAACAGGTGAATGTGGGACACCGGGAGTTCAGTATTTCAGCCTAATCTCTTAGGAAATTCTATACTACAAAAATAAATTACACATTTGACATTACATAAAAAGGACCATGTGTTTTTATGATGTTTAATAGTCACCAGTATGTTAAAGTTGCACACAAAGTTTTTTTTATCATTTAAATTAAATGCAGCTTTCATTTGGGGTTTTCAAGGTCTTGAATTTATTTATTTATTATGTGGATACAGAATATGTTTTGTACTGATATTTGAGAATTAGAGCACTTGCATCCAAACATTACAGCAGTGTTTCTTCCAGATTCTGTTTGAGTTTTTGTTACAGGAAATTATAATTCCCATTTCTTCCTCCACTAGGTGGTCGGTATAACTATAATGTATTATTGTTAAACAGTGTCCAGGTATAGATGAGTTAATTGTCTTAGCCCTGATTGAGTGATGGACCAGAGCTATACATTTATGACACAAAGATTTAAGTAACTACACTGTTACAGTTTTCAAACTCATCCAAGTCAAAGCAGTGAAGCTTAACCACAGTAACATAACATATTGAGAGACTGCTTTAATAAAGTAGAGTCAGCATGTAGAGGCAGCCAGTAGGTGTAGTGATTATCTGAGAGGGCAGTCAGGGGAAAACTAAGGGCCAATCATTTTATCCTGGCTTGTCACCACACAGAACATAGTGTTATTTTAAAGAGAGACCAAGAGGGGGATAGAACAGAGAGAGAGAGAGAGAGCATAAGGGCTCACAGGAGACTTATGGCTTAGTCAGTCACCCAGCTAAACACTCCATCAGCCCGCGCTTTAGTCAGTCTCATCTATATCCTCCTCCTATTCCCATCATCCATCCATCCATCTCTCCACTCGCCACAGTCGTGTGATAAATCCTCACAACATCACAGCATTTTAGCCATCCCTCCATCCCTTTGTTTGTCCTATTTTAAGCATCTCATTTCCCCCTTTGTGATACATGCACACACTTACACTCACACACATACAGTACATGCACACACACACAAACGCAGGGCTTGTGGAAGGGATTTATTGAAGAGGTGCTTATGACTATTTGAGGGATGTGCTTAGCTAGCAGGTTAGTCCAGCTTCAGCCTCTCGGTGGTCTGATAGAACAAGTCAGCCTGAGAATTGATGTGTGTGTGTAAATATTTTTTATTATTTAAAAAAAAATTATTGCATTCTTTTTTTTAAAACACAGAACAGCTCAAGGAAAGGAAAAAAAAATTAATGTGGGCATATGGGTACAGTTAATAGAAAATTATTATGAAAGTAAAAATGAATAACAGAGCATTTTCCATCCAGCCTCCCCCTCACAGTATTCTGCAGCAAGTCAAAGCAGTATCCAGATGAGAATCAATACAGAGCATATAAACATAGCAAGGATACACGGCGCTCGTCAGATAGTGGGCCCTGAAAACCAAGTCAGAAAGACAGGCTAGGCTGGTCTTGGAAATCCACGAAACAAGGAGGATGTCACCGTGGGCCCAATATACTGCAGTAAGGGTTCCAGACCTTCTATTAATCTATTTTGGAGTGAAGCATGCACGTGACTAGGAATGTAGTCCACAACAATGTTGTATAATGATTGTCTAGTTTGGAGCAGCAGGTTTGATCCAGAAGAGTAGAATGTTCTTTCTAGCAGCAAAAGTCAATATATTGAAAAGTCACCTGTGCTTACTATCAGTGACCCAACCCTCCAGGAGACCAAGTATCAGAATATGAATATGAGGTAGCAAAGATTTGCCCCTCCAACTCATTTGCAATTTAGCATTATCCTTGTGGGGAGTCATGGGATCGGCTGGACAGAGATGGCAGCTTAAAGTGTAGCTCCTGGCCTGACTTTGTCAAATAGTTGTTTTATGTGGTTCCAACTTCGATATTTTACCACTTTGAGCTTGTTAGAGTTATTCAAATATTTAACATTTCTGGCTATGCCGCCCCCACTTGCTTTTCCTGTTATGTCACTATCTCGTATGTTATGTTTCTGTGTTTTTATGTTATGTGTATTGAGGGACTTAACTTTGGATGAAATGTTGTTAGGATTTAATTAAATGAAAGGCAGTAGACATCCACATGTACTTTTATTTAGAACACTGTTTTTTTGATTATGTGTGATCTTTTATTTTTAGTTTGGAATTGTGGCGGACTGAATGCTACCCATAAAGGAGCTAGCACTCTGGGCTTACTAAAAAAGAAATGTTGACATTACATTATTACAGGATTTGCTGCAGGTGGACACCAGCCTTTTAACCAGTAGATTCTGTCACACAATTGCATCCTCCGCAGCGAGCTCAAAAACAAAAGGAGTTGCCATTTTGTCAAACGGAATCTCCCACTTAAAGTCTTCTTTGTCAGATGATACATTTGATCTCCACAACAGAATTTGGTGCCAGAAAAACTGCATTTGCTTATGCGCCAAATGTTTTTAATGGCAATTTCTATAATATGCTCACCAATCAAATGGAGTTAACGGACTGTTCTTTTGTTATTGGTGCAGATTTCAATGCTGTGTGGGACCCAAATATTGATCGGTTGAACATAAAGGCCACTAGTGACCTTGCTCAGGCTACAAATGCTTTGAAGTCATTGGCCAGCAGCTTGAGGCTTATAGATCGTTGGCCTACAGGTAATCCCACCTGTAAGGATTACTCCTTTTTCACAGGTAGACACAAATCCTTCTCCAGGATAGATTTTCTTTTTGCATCCCCTCAATTATTTCATTCAATTGATAAAGCAGTGTTGGTCCCAATGGCATTGTCGGACCATAAAGGGGTCCTTTGCGCCATCACACTTGACCAACTGTCTCAACATACAATTGGATGGCATTTCCATACCTCTTTACTGAAAAATGAATCGTATATCACTCAGTTTATAGCAAAATTCCAAATATTTGCAGAAATTTGTTGGCTCTGTAGAAGACCCAAGCATATTGTGGGACACGATAAAAGGTTTTATTAGCAGCAATACTATACTATTCTGCTCAAATGCGCACAAAGCTATGTCACTTTAGCTACAAAACTTTGAAGCTGAGTTCACCATATTAGATTAAATATTGCAAAATATTTGTATTGATCAAATAGCTTTAGAACGATCACTAGTCAAGAAAGAAATGAACATCATTCTGAAACAGGAATATGAATTTCTCATCCATAGAACGAGACAGCGCTATTATTTTCAGGGTGCAAGACCTACTCATTTACTTGCCTTGAGACTTAGGTCCAGTGACCATTTTGCAGATATTCCCGCTAATAAATCTTCAGATGGTAATATTAGAACTGGCCCTGTTGAAATAAATAAATTCTTTCAGACATTTTATTACAATCTGTTTGAATCAGAGGTCACTTTGGATAAAACACACTATGACGGGTGGTTAAATCAGCTTGACTTGCCTCCATTGTCAGCAGAGGAAACAACTGACTTAGACAAATTGATTACCATAGAATAACTAATATTGGCAGTACAGAATATGCAAAAGGGAAAATCACTGTGCATTGATGGGATTCCCCCTGAATTTTATGTAACTTTTTGTGAATAACTGGGCCCATTCCTTCTCGACATGATTAAGTTCTCTATTGAGAAGCGTGAATTCTCAAGGCATGTGAACACAGCCTTGATTTTCCTACTCTTAAAAAAGGATAAGGATCCTACAGAGTGCTCTAGCTATCAACCCCTGAGCCTGCTAAACTCATTGTGGATGCTGCAGGCGACACTAAGACGCCAATGTCACTTCTTTCTATTGACACAATGAAAGCCTTTGACAGACTTGAGTGGTCATTTTTATGGTCAGTCATAGAGGTGATGGGCTTTGTTAACACTTTCATTGGTATGATTAAAGTTATGTATTCTAAGCCAGAGTCTTGGCTGAGTTATGGTCTTTTTAGAAAACCCCTCTCAATCTCAAGCATAAGTTAAGCATAACTATTCTGTTGCTCTGAGCAACGTTATGAAAACGGATGGGTCTCCCCATGTCTATTCAAGCTTGTATCTCTGTGGTTAAAATGAATGTTTTACCCAGGATTAACTTTGTGAGCTCTTCGCTACCTCTTTCTCCTCCTTCTGGTTATTTGCACAAATTCCAATCAGCAGTGTCTAAAGTCAGCTGGAAAGTTAAATGGCCACGGCTTAAGATGTCTACTCTACAGAGAAGGAAAGAGGACGGTCCTTTGTGTTAAGGCCCCTCCTTTCCGAGCTTAACCCAGATGTGTCTGTTTGCCGGCATACCTTATAGAGTGCTATGACAGAGCCTTGGTCACTCCATGACATTCTCTTTGCCAATGTCTTGTATAAACAGTGCCGGCTACGCTTTGGCTCCATTATCTCTCATTTTATCAAACTTGGAGATTGGCTGAAACAAAAAATATTGCCATATGTCATGTCACTGGCACACATTTTCCCCTTGATTCAACAATTCAGCACTCTTGATTGGTGGGAGGCCTATAACAGCCCCACAATGGGAGCAGAGGGGGTTAATTATCTAAAAGAAATCTTTAGCGAGACTGGCTTGTTACCTTTTTCCGTCCTACAAAACGCATTCAGTCAGCACTCAAGGCATACGGTGTTCCCTGGCAGAGGCCTTTGCCCATCCATCCTATTTGGAAATCATTCACTAAGCAGCCAAAAACCTGTGGTATGGTATCCAGGCTTTATCAGTTTTTGGTAATATGTGTCCACACTGGTGCTGCGGCTTTCTTGCCTCTTATTTACTGTGTTTTGTCCCTAATCTTGTGTCTGTGTGTCTGCTGTGTGTACGTTCTGTTTTTGTGTGTGTTGTTTGTGAGTTGCTGACTTCGCTCTTGTTGTTGTGGTTTTGTTGTGTTTCCCTCCTTTCTCTCGTTTTTTTAATTTTCTTTATTGGTCCTGGGGCACGTTCTCATGTGCCCCAGGATATTGTTTGTAATTGTTTGTAATCTTTAAATAAAAAAACATTTGGTCACAAAAAAGCCCTATCCATCTTGTGTGGGGTACGGGACGGGACATCTTTTTTGTCTTTATTTCCTATGGTTTCCTCAGGCCAAAAGTTTTGCAAGGACATAGCCTGTTAAGTTCATAACAAAAATGTCTTATAGCACTCTGTCATTAGCATGATAATAAGAAAAGTAGCACACAGTGGCATGGAGCTCTGGCAAAAGCGTCTGTTCAGTTACGTTTCAATATCCACAGAAAAACAGGGTAACAAGCAATGTCTAGAATTGGTAAAACAAGCAGACTGAAGCAGTAATAACGGACAAAACTGACCAATAAATACTTAAGTAAAGTAGCACAATGTGAATCATCTTGGCTGGATGTAACTACACAGCTGCAGGTCAAAACTGTAGGAGCGACATAAAAGAAAAAGGTATTGAGTTACTGTAGCTTAAGGCAACACATCTAAGTAAAGTGTCTGTTATCTGTCTCTCACAAACACACAAACATACTGTATGGTACGGCAGCCATCCACATTCAACAAGCACTTATTCTGACTAGCGGAAAAAAGAGTATTTAAGTCATTGTGCAGCAGGGTGGCAATCAGCACAATGGCACTTGCAACACACCGAAGTAGCACACAGCCATTTAAAATAACATACTTTGTAGCCTGTAATATTGATAGTGTTACCTTCAACTGATTGCTTCTTGATTTAGATATATGATTTATCAGAAATAAGCCATCAGGGCCTTAGACTGATATACCTATATTATTTCCTTTGGGTTATTTACACACAATTTTGCTTATAGTTGATTAGAATGATTTTGGAAGGCACTTACAAATAATATCATCATGTACTGACAGACCACAAAGCGTGCCGGACGTTTTTGAAGGCTGTAGTTTGTGGACTTGTTACTCAGTTAAATATTTAGTTATATATTTCTTATGCATGTAGTGACTCACTGTTTAATCCTGATTGGGTTTGCTGCATTTCATACCCCTTCCTATCTCCCTATGATTCCTGTTTGTCTCTACAGTCAACTATCAAATAATAATAATAATAATAATAAAACAACCATAACAACAATAATAATTATAATAATTATAATAATATTAATAATAATATTAATAAAAATACTAATAAAGAATCCTGAATTCACACCAACAATTATTCAATCTTAATCAAATCTCCAAATTACACAAATCTTAATTGAAACATGTTTCTGTTTTAGACAAATACTGTTATGGTAAGATGAAAAACAAACAAAAAGCATTATGCCCTTGGTGAAAGTAATACATATTAACTTGCTAATAACAAAAGTAAATTGCATAAGCTGTAAACTCTTATAAGTCTCTTTTCTCTTTTCCAGTGAGTGCCTTTGTGCATATTGTTGGCACATACTGACTATTAGCTGTCCGTCTTGAGGCTGTCTGCTCGTGGAGGAGGCTGGATGACTGTTGTTCAGGCTGTTGACATTGAGATGAGATTGAAGCCTGTATACTGTCTTGTCAGTGTGGATAATTTTGCTGTGTGCCCTTGGCTCCAGTGAGTTAGATTCCAGCATAGAGCCTCCAGAAATACTAAAAGTACTCACTTCCCGTACTCAAGTAGAAGTACAGATACTTGTGTTAAAAAATACTCTGGTAAAAGTAGAAGTACTGATTTAACTTCTTTACTCAAGTAAAATTAACAAAGTATAGCCTTATAGAAATTAACTTAGAGTATAAAAGTAAAAGTAGCCTTGCAAATGACACAAATGTTACTAGAGTGCAAGCTGAGAAACTTCAGTGGACATTGGCTACATTTTAAATACAAACAAATACACACTTAGGCCTAAAACTTCACATATATGATTATTGTGACAGAGACTGAGACTCCATGTTAATTGACATTAATTAACATTTAAAGGAATTTACATCTATTTGTGTGTGCTTAAATATTGCTTCTGGAAAGAAAATAAAGGATTAAATCTTTGGGATCTCAGTTTTCTTAATTTCTTATCATGTCGGCGTAAATACTATGTGGTAGCGTTAGTGCCATCAAGCCGCATTGATTTGCCGCAAACAAATGCCGCAGAATCTGTTGAGTCGTCTTGTAGTGGTGCGTCAAGTGCAACGTATATTCCCTATTATTATATTTCCAACTTTACCTCAGGTGTTTCTGTTAAAACACGGACGGAGATAACTTCTCTCTTTTGATACTTCATTACAATCAACAGTATTAACATGGGAATGTGACTGTGTTTGTGTGTGTGCGTGTGGTTCTGCAAAGAAATAAATAACATTGTAAAGGCTACGATACACAATGCATAGGAATCATATATACATATATATATATATAAATATATACCGAGAAGACTCGCTCACTTTTCCCCCTGTTCTGCTCCTCATCCTCTCACGTTTTTCTCATCCTCCTCCTCTTTCCTTGCCTGTCCTTTCCTTGCTCCTCCGGCTTGCAGTATATACTCAAAATCAAAGTAGAATAATTCTCATTATTATTATTATTTTATTAATAATAAAAACCAGACACCAAAATCAACAATACAAGCTAATATACTGGCTGTGACAGAAGAGCTAGACTGGGCATCAATCCAGCATACACACACACACACACACACACACACACACACACACACACACACACACACACACACACACACACACACACACACACACCTGATTTTAAATGTGGTTGCTACATCAACAGGAGCAACCTATTAACCTCACATGAAGGATAAATGCATTAAGCGCTAATCTGCCTGCACTATATTCTATTCTATCATCTCAAATGAGCAGAATTGATGCATGGATATTTTTTCTAAGTCACAGAGTCTTGTCAGTAGGCGTCCATACTAAGCAGGCTGGTGCCAAGAGTACCATAGCATGGATAAAGCAGAAAATGCCCGGGGTTATCCGTGTGGGTGGTGCTAGAGTCGAGCTTTCCCTTCCCCGTTTGGTTCACCTGGCAGACAGCATGGTTGCCAGGAGGGTCAATGGGGAAGAGGTGGGTTGGCGTGAAACTGGCTTTCCTCACCACCACACTGGCTCAGCACGAGATGGATCCCTTCAGGACAGAGGCACAGGTGAGTACTGAGCTGCTCCAGAAAGCTCTCTCTCTCTCTCTCACACACACACACACACACACACACACACACACACACACACACACACACACACACACACACACAGCAAACATTCAATTGTTAACACATACAAAGCTAATAATAATACACTCAAATCTCTGAAAACCTGGGCATGTTGGATCATTATTTCTTGTTCCTTTTACTTTCTAACTTGTCTTTCCCACATAGTTCAAGTCTGCTTTAAAGAAATAATTAGCAAATGGTACATCCGAACACCTGCCTCCCTGAGCAACCACAGGGAGACAAACGGACTGCAACGGCTGGGCCTACTGTCTGAGTTGTGTTTTCATAATTGTTTTTGCCTTTTTATATAACTTTTGGATTTAAGGACTTTGAAGTTTTTGCATGTGAAGAGCCCAGGAATAGGTATGTCCCTTTTGAAAGCCAGAGCTAGAGAGATTTGAATGCCCAGGCAATTTGGCCAACAGACTTTAAAATAGATTAGAGATTTAACATTACGGCCCCTAAAGCAGCATGTTGCTTGTACTACAACAAAACAGCAGGGTTGGAGAAATCAAACCAAAAATCTGATCAACATTAAGTCAAATGGAAACAGGGGGTACATAAGGAATAAAATAATTGTGAGTACTTTATCATATGGTAAAATACAGTTGAAAGAAGTTTAAGCCTGGGTGAACCTACTCATATATTCAAAACGTCAAAATGATTTTATTAAAGATCTGGTTGAATGTTGATCACACAGCAAATAACCATTAATGTTTTATGTTATTATTTTTGGGCATTTTTATAATGATCCAATAATACCATGGCCTGCCCCTACAGGACATTGAAACAAAAGCAAAACTGTGGCATCAAATAAAGTGAAAAACATATCCTGTTTTTCTTTATCTTCATCAGACAGCACACATTTTGATGCAATATGGGCTAAAAATATTTCAACTTAAAGACAATGAACATGGAAAAAATATAATACAATTATGAATAACCCTAACTGCATTAAACACAAATGGATACCTGCTACATGAAGAGAAGACTGAGAAGGCAGCTTTGTCTTATAGAAGCAGAACTGTCTATTAATGCTGCTCCACTTGTACTTGTGTTGTTTTTCAGGAACCTCTATTCCTGCAATGCTTGCCTGCACAAGCCAAATCACACACACACACACACACACACACACACACACACACACACACACACACACACACACACACACACACACACACACTGAGTCACACTCCCTGGCCATGTAACCTTAACAGTGCTATTAGCCTGCCAGCACAGTCCGTTCTTTTTAGCTCCATCCTCAGGTGAGCTTTTAGATGACACAAATGTGTGAAAAGATTTGAAGCCTTTAAAAGTGACACCCTGAGGGATGTACACAAGACACAGAAGAGGGGGGACAAAGCCATCTTCTCCTTGTATATTAGACTACCAGCCTTCCCATGTACACCATTCAAGTATTCTTTATTCATCAAACTAAAAATGCACAAAGTGGGTGCTGGTATTCTTCCTTGTCACATAACGATCCTGAAATAATTTAAAAAATGACCTCTACTCCATAACAATCTTCTTGTGGTTCTTTCATACTCTGCAGCATGTAACCTGGACAAAATGTTTGATTATATTATTTAGCACTTACGTAAATCCTTCAATGGGAATTGTCAGTTATAGTGATCACATTAGGAAAAAAACACGGGGAAAAAAACACCACAGCCAGTGATTCATATCTTTCACCATAGTACTATATTCTGTCCTCAATCATCTCAGCATGACAGCCAAATACTCTCATAACCCAATAACAAGAGCTAGGGCAGATGAATTTGATGACAAAAAGCTAATCATAAAAACTACTAAATTATAGTCCAATAGCTCCATCGTCATAAGACTGCTTCAACATGCACCACATTTATTTTGTGGTAATGTAACTATCAAGTACACATTGACATGTCCTTGGATGATCAATGATCAAAATCCTTTAGCCCCTTGCATAATATCCTCTATTCGAATTAATGTAATCTGATTGTCTATAGACCAGACAATTTGCTATATATGTGCTTGCTTGGTTATCCTAACTGAATACAGGCTGGACACTATCAATGTGTCATTGATGTGTAGAATATTGTTGTCAGTGAGTGACAGTTGGAACAACTCAAGCTCAATTAAATGTTTTTGATTCTTTTTTCAATAGAATATCTGCAAATGACAACTGCAGTATGGTGAAGGTATTTAGTACTGAACCACTTGGTTAAGGTTAGGATAAGATTAACATGGGTGGAAATGGATGGAATGTTGAACATTTGTAGGTAACCAAATGCAAACCACAGTGTCCCATGATACCAGAAAACTATTTTGATAATAAATTATCTAGGTCATTTTAAAGCCAAATTGGAAAACAACACCTTCTACAGTTAATGTATTTCTTGCTTTTCTGTCTGGTATGTAATAATTTAGGACTTCACCTTGGTTTTGAGAATTTGTAATTTTAATATTTCATATATATTTATTTATTTTTAAAAGAATATATAAATCAAGTGAATAAAATAATGCTCAGATTTTGTTTTTTTTAAAGAAACAAAATGTTAGTAAAGCCCTACTGTGACCTTTTCCCGTAGATGTTTACAACTTCCTCCTTTGCTACCTAGACAGTAATAACTTTTTCTACATAACGTCA
This sequence comes from Percina caprodes, assembly GCA_013375575.1. Classification (NCBI taxonomy): domain Eukaryota; kingdom Metazoa; phylum Chordata; class Actinopteri; order Perciformes; family Percidae; genus Percina; species Percina caprodes. Next base: position 6,840,988 of record JABXJD010000008.1, read on the forward strand.
CTTATCAAGAAAGTACACAGTGGTTGCAAGTGTTTTTAAGTAAACAAATGACAACACTGTTGTTTATTGAAATGATCAGATGAAATAGAGATGAAAAATGAGATGAGCCTTCTGTGTGTGCTCGCTTGACTTTAGTTGTTTGCTTGAGAAAAGAGGGTTGACTACTGGCAACAGTGTGGGACACTGCAAAAACGTCAGCCCAACTTGGCCTGACGGTCAAGCGTCTCCGCCGTGTGTCAGGGCCATTTGCTGAGCATCAGTAAACCAGTGAGTCAGGGTTATTAAAGTAAACTGAAACTGAAAAACAAAAATAAGCAGTCCAAAATATTTGGTAAACTAAAATTAAATAAAAACTAAACTGAAAACAAACAAACAAACAGATAAAAACTCTTTTCAATATTTCACTACCAAAAAAAGGAGACAGCATGAATTTTCAGTCAACTTGTGTGACATACTAACCTGACAAGCCAAATGGTTTGTTACACACAACCATCTGTGAAGCCGTCACTGGAAACTGGAAAATGGCAGGTACTTTGAAAAAGAAAATCTGGCAGAAGATTGGATGAACAATCTTCAATCATTCAATCAATCGTTGTTTTGAACCCAAATTAAGTGATATCTGGTGGAATTTACATCGGCAACAGAGCTATCCGCTCTATCCACTTCTGGAACATCATAGATATAGATTTAGCCAATACCTGACCCTAACAGAAACAAACTAAAAAACTACTGTAAAACTAAATATATAAAAACTAAAGCCAAACCTTAAAAAAAAAACTAAATCTAGTTTCAATCAATCAATACTCCGGCACAGAACTTGTTCATTGACAACGTCATCTATTATGTAAAACAAGACTCAAGTTATTTCCTACCGAGACAAACTGTTACTTTAGTGTTATGATTCATGTTATAAACATGTTTGACAAAAGGAAATAAATCACATTAACAAGCCCTAAAGCATCATTGGCCATAACAAGAGAAAACCATGAGGGAAAAAACAACTTGACAGTTAACAAGCTACATGCAAACAGGTGCACAGATTGTGTGGATTAGGCTAAATAAACATTTAAATACGAAAAATGTTTCGCTGGTTATCGTTGATTCAGATTTTAGATTATGGGAGGTGATCCACAAAAGCCTAGCTATATGGTCGGAACAATGGGATGTCAGAGCAGAGGGTTTATTTTTTCGAAACAAAGGGATGTCGGAGTAGTGGGAGGAAGGACCAAAGGGAATTTTTGGGGTTATTGAGAGGTCAGAACAATGGAGTGTTGGAGAAATAACATGGCACCTTCAAAACGCAATCGTTACGTTCTGTTGTTTAGATATGAAGACCGAAAACGCTTCTGTGGTCATATTAGACAGTAGGAATAAACAACCTCTACCATTGAATTGTTTGGAGGAGTTGTTGGTTGAAATTGTTGTCCTCCCACCATTAAAAAACCTTGCCTGGACTGCTTAAATGTTGCACAGCTGAATTGAATTCTCAATACATGAAGTTGTTTTCAGCAGAAACCTGTGATAAACAAGGTTCCCACGCTGAAATACTACAAAATGTGTTCTACCTTCTCTGATGCCTGCTGTGTTACTTATCAGCTCTGACTGTCATCACTGATAACTTGCAGGTATCAGTGCACCCTGTGGTCTATTTTTTTGAGCCAGAGCAGCAACCTCCCTGTCCACCATCTCTGAATTTCTTATTTGGTGGAATCATGACTCCCCTGTTTAGGGCTGCACGATTATGGCCAAAATGATAATCACAATTATTTTGATCAATATTGAGATCACGATTAATTATCACGATTATTTGTTGATTTTAACTTAAACTAATTTCATTGTTACATAGGCAATTTATAACTGCTTTCACATTCATAGTATGCTACATTCCTCTTATGTTGAAGTTGTATGTTGTACATACATACAGCTGCAACACATGTAAATGAAAATTTACATGACTCAATGACCTGAAGTTAGTTGCATTCAATAACTTCTTCTGTGTTTTTCACTGTGGCCGCCGAAATAACAGAGGGCTATCAGCGGAAACACTGGTACAAATACAGGTTTGTCTCTCATGCAGTATAGAGCTGCGTTAATAACAAAACTAAAACTGTGGACAAAATGTCAGAAGTGTGGACCAGCGCTGTCGCCGCTGTGTCTCTCCATGTTGCTGTCTCTCCATGGAGCCTTGTGTGAGTGAATGGGGGTGGGGGTACAAGGAGCGTAAGAGGAGAGATCCAAACACCGGCATGGCTTTACAGAAGAAATGGGTCAAAATAAACCATACCAATATAAACAACATTGCTTCGTTTGTGGAGAGGACATTAGGTGCATGGGTGCGACCTAGGAAGGATGTTAGTCGCACCCTAGAGCCCTGTCAGCTAACAGACACTAATTAGCACCCTAGATCCCTGTAAGCTAACAGACACTAACTAACCCTGGTCACTGCTGTTGTCTGAAAAACAACACAGATGGGACAAAATGTTGCGTTTACTGGTAAAATGGTAAACCTTGAGACCGAGGTATGACTGACTGCTAACTGTTGTGGAATTTTTCTCATGTTACTCTATCTTCTGTGACTGTCTACATCTAGATACTAAGCTGCGCAGTGCAGGGAACAACTCTGACTGGCTCATGATCAGACAGTAGTTTACGGAGCAGGTTGGCTTTGCAAAAATCGTGAGCGTGATTAAAATTTGATTAATTGTGCAGCCCAACCCCTGTTATATCTTGCTGTGATGTCTATCAAGATGATCACCTCTAATGACTTGCATTCTTTCATACATTTTTACAATGGCCTGTTTTCTCTCCAAAAAATACATTTGCATTATTTAAATTACAAGCATGCAAACTGTTTTATTTTCATTCTAAGCAACTAAAATAAAATAAAAGAAACAGCGTAAGCAGAGCAGTTATGTGCACCATCCAACATCCCAGCTGCTGCCAGAAATGTTGGCAATTTTTGGCATGACTATTAAAGCAGGAGAATAACTATGTTTTTTTAAAGGGACTATTTATGCTATTGTTGCTATTGCTCATAGGTTCCCCACATTGCAAAGCATCCAATTGCAAATAGAAGTGACTCTGTGACTCTTGGTTCTTCCCAAGCACATGATTGATTAATATATGTAGTGCCCTGCAACAAATGGTAGACACTAGACAAGATCTGGCCATTGTACAGGCCACATCCGGCCCTTAGGGCAGCTCTAACTGGCCCGCGTGAGGTCAATGGGAAGTTAGCAATTAAACGTAAATTAGTGTACATCATGCATGGAATACAACGGCATTGCTTTTATTTTGAAGGCGACTGTTGCTTTTTTTTGCAGGAACGTATGCAGCTTCTTCTTTTCTGCTTGCAAGTCGCAATTTAAAATAAGTAGAAGAAGAACGGCAATATGTTGGAGAGCCGCGAACTGAGCTCACGAGACGTTAGCATAGACACAAAAAAGCTGTTATCCCTCAAAAATGTCACCTCATGGGAAACAAAATAAAGGTCAATACAGAGTACCGAGGTTTTAACCAAACATGGACTTCTAAGTATTTATTTACTGTCAAGTCAAAAGGTAAAGCTGTGTGCTTAGTTTGCGGAGAACAGATCGCTGTGTTAAAGCATTATAATTTGAATTGCCACTACAATACTAAACAGGCAGAGAAATACAACAACTTGACTGATGCAGAGCGGGAACGGACATCTGAAGCTTTGCTAGTTAAACTGAAAAAGCAACAAGGCTTTTTTACCAAGCGTTGCACATCCAGGGATGAAGCAGTCAAGACCTTTGCGATATTGCACAAAATTGCCAAAAAGAGTAAGCCATTTTCTGAAGGGGAATTAATTAAAGAGTGTTTGGTGGAATCTGCTGCGCTAATATGCCAAGAGAATAAAGAGGCGTTTCTGGAGGCGGTTCTGGTAGCCTTTGCAACTCATTTAGAAATGCTTTGTAAAACATAGAAAGTGCTTACTTTAGATGGGCTCACACAGTATACTTAAATAACCAGCAGTAACTCCTGAATTAGTCATGGATTACATTATTGGTAAGTATTTGTAACAGATGTATTAACATGCCAGCTATTAGTTTAGGCCTATTTCTAAACCATAACATTTTATTTAAGGTCTAGATAGTCTGTTATTAATTAACTTTCTAGTTTTAACCGACCATATACATTCCAGAGTACCTAGTTAATAATGGCAAATGACTTAATTAATGGTTAATGCATAATTTATGAATTATTAAAAACCTCAACTTATAAATATTTTACATGGGCTAACTTACTATGGAAAAACCATTTATTAACTGTATTTACCAACGCTTTAGTGATTAAAATGATAAACAAAGAAATTACTAATAGTTTTGTAGATTATTTTATAAAGGGATATAAAGTTCATAAAGGGAAGATTATTTAATTTACAAATGGTTTTAGAATATTTATTAAGTGTCAATCTTCTACTTATAAACATACTTTTTGTGAGCCTCATTTATTATGAATAAATCATTCATGAGTGTGTATACAAATGCTTTATTTATGAGAATTACTATAGGAGCAATGCTTTACAAATGATGAATAAAGCATTTAGTTTGCAACTGGTTTTTAATTTAGCCATCATTTCATTTAATCTATCAAATCATTTAATCTATAAAGTATAAATACTTACAAACATTTTTTAGATAGGCTATTGTGAACAAATATTTATAATTGTGCAAAGAAATGCTTTACTGATGATGAATTATGTATGAACAATAAATTACTCATGATGAACAAACTATTAACTAATAGGTAACTAATGCTTAATAAATTATGAATTGTGTAGTTATTATAAAGTGTTATAGATTTCTCTGTATTGTGGGTCTGGAAAAAAACGTCTGATGATGCAAAAATTGTCATTTACAGCTGCACCAATGTGAAAATTGTGACCATATAATAACCGTTATTAATATTGCTGTTATGGCCTATACCAATATTTCTTGATGTCAATATCCCTGTATAGAAAACACATTTTATGATAATCAAATAAAGAACTATTTTCCAAAACGCTTTTTTTTTTTTTACTTTGGTGATTTATTTTCAGAAATGACTGATATTGAACAGCAGTTTAAAACTTTAAAGTACAGTAGTAGGCCTTAAATGGCCAAAACCAAAAGTATTGAAAAAGGTAAAATGTGAAAATGGAGCCAGAACAAACTGGACTGAAGATACACTGGCTTTTGCAGTCTTCTGAACTGTAAGTACAGTAACTATGTACTGTAACTGCCAAGTACTTTAGGGTTAGGCCTAACCCTCGGCCTTCCCGGGCTTTGGAAGTTGACGAATGTTGTGCTTAACAAACAGGAGCATTTTTGCTCTCTCTGTACCAATCCTATTCCTTGTGCATGGAGCTGACAGAAAACTAATGAGCTGAATCGGTGATAGCAAAATGGAGCTACTGCAGCACGAGACTACAACTACTGTAGCCGTCTGTAACACTAGTTACTGTAAAAGGCACAAACAGAATTAGGTCCGTTTCCATGTAGTTACATAGTCACTAATATGGTCAGGAACACTACAGTGCTCAATTACTTGTTAAATAAACTAAAATGTTTGCCGTGAAGGCAAGAACGGCTCTCTGGCCACCATCCACCAGACCAGTGTGCGTTCATTGGGTTGTTGTCGGCAAGGAGGGTGGAGAGGAAGCAGAAGAAGAGCCGCTACACGCTCCTATTGACCAACGCCAGATAGATCACACACAAAATGGATAAATAGGCTACAAACAAACTAAAGGAAGTGCTTTGTGAGGATTATTAGCGTAGCCCGGCTAAACACACTCACTCATCCCAGACAGCAGCTAGCTAGCAGCACACAGGGTAGGTAAATTTAAACAATGTCTAAGTTAAAATGTGTGAAAGCCAGGGAATTCTTGGGCATGTAACAAGCTCTCTTCATCTCATGTAAATTCATGCGTTCGTGCAAAAACAAGCATCCCCGCCGCCACACTCACATGTTCATCTTCATAATCATCTTCTCCTTATTCTTCTTATTATTATTATTTTGGATTTCGGCAATGTATACACGTATAAGCGTATGACTGCCCTTGACTGGTCAGATTTAGGTCTAAAGTCTCACACACACTCACATCTGAGCCTACACACATGCCAAATACTCAGGAATGATTCGCATCAGCCTTATTTTGACATCGGAACGATATGATATCTAAAAAATTGACCATTTCGGCGGCCGATATATCGTGCACCACTAATTTAGCGCCGTCTGAGGAATTGTTGCCCTGAGGCTATGGACTACAGCCAGCTAGTTCCGCATGTTTTCAACCCTTTGCACTAAAGAAAGCACTTGTATAATTTTTTTCTGTCTCTATGTAATTGCTTTGGGGTCAGTTCTTAACAAAAACATTAATATTTTTATATAATGTTTTTAATATATTTTAAATTTGTAACACCACTTGAGCCACGGTGAAACGTTTTGTGTATATGGTTGAAATGACAATAAAACACACTTGACTTGACTGCCTCACTGTAACCGGTAGGCGTGGCTTGGGAATGGACTCGAAGGGAAGCGGAGCAAGTGCATTCTGGGAGTTGCTGTCTTTAGTCCACATGAGCCAAAAATATGTTTTCTGGCTTTTCTCGGTCTAGAAGTACGGAGCCCCCGAGGTGACATGGAGGGGGGAGAAAAATAAAGGAAAAAAAAAAATTCAAATTATTAATAACATACAATAAAAAACATTACAATAATTTGTAATAGTAATAGTTTGCGAGATCTTGACTTTGTTTTGCAAGATCTCAAGTTTTATTTGCGAGATCTACTTTGACATGGAGAGAAAAAAAACTTGAAAAATAAAATTAAAATCAATAAAACATGTACTGGAACAATCACTTTTGCGAGATCTAGACTTTGTTTGGCGAGATATCTTATTTTATTTGCAAGTTCTTGCAAATCCAACAAACAATAAGCCTAACCTAGCTAGCTAGCTTGATTTCTTCATTCCATAAGAAGGCACCAAATTCCAAAAGTAATTCCCATTTCTACTACACAAATGACCCAATTTCAGTACATATTCATCTTTCCAGCGGTTAAATATCCCTTTAAGTAAAGGCAAGTTTGGTGACAATGGAATATTAACTCCAAGCAGATCACTAAAATTGAGACATATACTGCATGTCTCCAAAAGGCAAACACATTGGGACACTCCCAAAACATGTCTGGGCAAGGTGCTTGAGTATGGGACCTGAGAGCAGAGACTCCCGAGTTTTGTGATATGAAAGGCAAAGACATCCTAGAGCTCTCAGATGTAAACTGGATGGCTGATCAAGCTATTGCTGTTGATGTGACTGCACTAATGAAAGAACTAAACCCCAAACTGTAAGGCAAGCGCCTATTTTCACATGTAATGCACAGCCTGGTGAAGGCCTTTATGGGAAAGTTGCAGTTTCTCAAGCTAGTTGGAGGGGTAACACTCTCACCCGCATGCAAACCCTGAAAGAAGCCACACCATCAACCGATCACCTCCGCAGGTACTCATCCATGTTAGTGGCGATTTCAAGACCAATTTCAAAACAGTTGAGGGTGAAATGGACATGCACCTAGTGATGGTCAGCTCAAACTCATTCACCTGCACATCTACAGTGCTGTCAGAACACTTTAAGTCTGTATCATTTCTGGATATCTATTCTTCTCTCACACTTGAGGAGGCATGCTCAGAAGATGTTGGTTCTCCCTGGATGTGAAGTTCAGCAAATCCAGATCTTCTCTCACTGATGATCACCTGTCAGCAGTCCTTCGCATGTCCACATTAGACATTGAATCTGACTTTAGTGCACTTGTCTAGTCAAATCTAGTCTTTGCAAAGACTGTATTTTTCTCACTGAACAAAAAAAGAACTGAAAAACAGCAAATTAGGTAGTAAGACTACAAACAAACAAAAAAATAATACTTTGTATGAAGTTACTTTAATGCTGTCCTTTACAAAAAGGCAACAACATGCACATTTTGTTCACAATTGTTCTGTGAATGCTGTTCAAATAGTGACATAATGTTGGCATTTTGTACTATGTCTGTTTCACTTTTTCATGTTCTAAGAAAAAAGGGAAAAAAGCTAATTCTGTAGTTACTACAAATAAAATAGTTAATTGAATTCTGTTCCTTGAAAAATGGCGAAAATGCATGCATTCATGGATGTTGATTAAATAGCTTCCTCAAAGAATTGATTTCAAAGTATTTTTGCTAGTTTATAAATCACTAAACAGTTTAGGGCCAAAATACATTTCTGATCTTCTACTACACTATGCCCCCCAACCTCTCAGGTCATCTGGGACAGGTCTGCTTTCTTTCTTCTTTCTGTCAGAACCAAACAGGGGGAAGCAGCGTTCAGTTTCTATGCTCCTCATATCTGGAACAAACTCCCAGAAAACTGCAGATCCGCTGCTACTCTCAGTTCTTTTAAATCAAGGCTGAAGACCTTTCTTTTTGATGTTGCCTTTCTCTAAATGGTTGTTCATTTCTTTAAAGTTTAATTTCTTATACTGCACTGTAACTTTTATTCTGTTGTTTTATCTGTTTTATTTATTTTATTTTATTTTATTTATGTTTTTTAACTGATTTTGTGTAAAGCACTTTGAATTGCCGTGTTGCTGAAATGTGCTTTACAAATAAAGCTATAAAGGCCTTGCCTTGCCTATTGACATAATTACATTTTCTGCTATGTCTCCTTCACTTTTTTCATGTCCTAATCATAACATTTGTGCCCTTACCAGTCGCAGCTTATCAAAGACCTTACAATTCACTGCTTTTTATGAAGAGATAAATTTGAGAATTGAGTTTAGCCTCTTGGTCCGGGCATCCACAACAGTCCCTGTTTCTCATGTGGCCTATTCGGAAAATTAATTGTCCACCCCTGCACCAGACAGTAACAACATCTAAGATGATTACATGGCAAATCACAAGGCCACAATTTGATTTCCGATTGATTCAATATTGATTAGATTCGGGATATTTCAGTTATAATACCACTTTTGCTTGGATATGAAAGACATTTTCAGAGAACTAATGCTGTAAATTGTCCAAGGAACCCTCTAAGCTGGTGCATTATTAAAAATATTAATGTTTTTGTTAAGAACCGGCCCCAAAGCATTACATAGAACAGAAAAAAATTATACATTTGCTCTCTTTAGTGCAAAGGATGTGACGCAAAGACAGTAAACCTAAAGCTATACATCTGTTGCCATGCAAGTTTTTCCCTTGTCAGAACTAAACTTGACTTTGGAGCATTATTCAGCTTGACATGGATTCATAGAACGTCTAATGTCATCTGATACCAATATTTATACTGTAGCTTTAAAACAGATCCTCTTAAAAGATTGATCTCTGGATTTCATGAATCAATATTGGATCATTCAAGACAGATTAGAATCAGAAAATCATTTTATCCAGCCCTACAAAATACGGTTCCACAAATAAAAAATAAAAAAATCATTTAATATAAGATTCAATATACAAAACCAAAGTGTTGTATTTAGTAGACAATGTGCTCTGTCTTAGCTGGCACACATTTTCTATACATCTGCCAGCCAAAAATGAAAAAAATAGGATGTTTAAGGGATTTTTTCTGATACCACACTTTTTAGTGTGCTGTGCATCATCAATACCATCAACAACACAACAAACCTACAAACACTGATCTTCAGGTATGCCTTTATATCTGCCTACCTCATTAATAAAGATGCCAAATGTCTAAAAACACACATTTATTGAATAATTCAAAGTGAAGAACCTGGCAGATTAGAAGCCCCAATGACCACATCTGTCATAAAGATTGACAGCTAGTAGAAAATTAATAGGAAATAAGGTGGCCAGCCCCACCATGATGGATATAACATAAAATTGCATAATCCTACCATTTGTCCATTTTGTTAGATGTTTGTTTTATCATACCAGCCTAAACAAATCAGATCCAATAGGCAATGCACCAATGCACAATGGGGCGGCTGCCTGTCAATCGGAAGGTTGGTGGTTCAATCCCTGGCCCTGTAGTCCCATGTCGAAGTGTCCTTGGGCAAGACACTGAACCCCGAGTTGCCCCCAATGCTGCGCATCGGAGTGTAGATGAGTATGAGTGTTTCTCTGATGAGCGGTGGCACCTTGTATGGCAGCCTCGGCCACAGTGTATGAATGTGTGTGAATGGTGAATGTATCCTGTATGATGTAAAAAAGCGCTTTGAGTAGTCGTTAAGACTAGAAAAGCGCTATATAAATACAGCACATTTACATTTACATTAACCATGGTTCAAGGATGATAAACTGAGAACTGAACACAGCACCAGGCACCGTTTGTGATAATCAAACTATATTTTCCCCATTTGTCTAGCCTATATTTATTGTATGTTCCCTAATAGAGCAGTATTTATCTAGACATCTAAATGTAGTCTATACCACTCTATACAATAATGTCTATACCAACAAAAGGAATCTTGAACGCAGCAGGCAAAAATTATCTCAGAATACAGAGAAGAAAAAGAACAGGATACCAAAATCTGGAACACAGGGGTACAGGGTACACTACACACACAAACACCCTACACAATACAATGACCTGACCCAGACAAAAGATAACACAGGGCCTAAATACACAAGTAACCAAGGGTTAACAAGGGACAGGTGACACAAGAGCTGGCAACAGGTTAAACAAATCAGGGTGGGGCACACATTCACAAAAGGCAGGAAAACACAAGGCAGGAAGTAAAACAAGACAAGACAGAAGATTATAGTCATAGCTTTTTAAATTGTAACAATGTTGTTGTTTTGTTTTTTTTGGGGGGGGGGGCAAAGATAATTTCCAACCATCTAACAGTAATCTATCTAAAACCAGAGCAGTATTTAAGAACTGCTTTTTGATTCTCATCAGAAGCAAGAAGAAAACATGTCTGAGGAAACCAAGTAGAACACTGAACTACTTTCTTCTAAAAGTAGATGAGCTGGGTGAAATTACTTGTGCCCTCTCTGTATCTCTGTCAATACCTCATTTATTTTCTGCTGTCTCAGTAAAGAAAGATGAATATTTAAAATATTGTAATCGTTTCCTTGTTGCCAGATTCCAGTGTAATTAGATCTTAACAAAATGTGATATGTTCAGCAGTGTTTTTACACAATGTATTCAATACCACATAATTTCCACTTCACACTGTCAGGAATGAAACCAGCAACTTTCCACTGTAGTAATTAGATGACCTCAATATCCAGACTGAACTGCTCCCCCACGGACAAGCAACAGATCTACACACACACGATATGTCCTTTTTAACAAGTCATACCTAAATGAAAGTAGCAAGAGTAACTTTAAGTGTTGAAACAATGTGCAAGATGAATGTTTTACTTGGCTTTGTTTATCTATTACAAATGCTCTGTTGTATTTCCCTCAATCTCTAACTGATTTAAGTAGGGCTTTTTTCACATTTCAAGATCAAATACATGTCATTAATGGCTGTCCCATCCTAAAGGATCATCCTTAATGAATTTGGAAAATTTTATTTTGAGGGTAAAAGTAGGGCTGCAACTAGTCTATATCCATGTCCTTCCACTTCCGTGATTGCTCCGCTAACACTGGAAATTTTGCTGTATGTCCTTCTTTTCAACCGGATGTCCGTTAACTTGCACTTTTTTTGTGTGGTTCATAGTCTTTCAATCTGTTGTTTGGATATCAATTATTTGTGAAAAACCCTAACAATAACCCAAACATGACATCCTCAACAATGCCATAGAGGAGTGAAGAAGCTTTTTTTTACATTTAAGACACTGGAATCAGAGTTTTACTTTTTCTCATAAAAATTCCTCTAACAGATTAGACAATTTTTAAAATAGTTGGTGATTAATTCATCAGTTTAAAACTAATCAATTATTTGATTTATCATTGCAGCTTTAAGTAAAAGCACTGTGTAACATACATAATTTATGGCCCTAAAAATGTGCTGCATGCAGGTCACTTTCTCAAGCTTTATTCCACACACAAAAACACCAAGTTTTATTGGTGTTTCAAGCACAAAAGGTAAGATCTTTGTTAACGTTGGAAAGGCTGAATTACTTATTCAATTGTATTAGCTGATGGAGAATAGCCAATGTCCCACTGGCATTATGTACCACTGCACTAAATCAGTTCAAACCACAACATCACATTTCAGAGGCCAACTTCTCATACAGAACCCTTCAAAACAAGTAAGCAAAAAGTGAGATGGCCTTTCTAGAGAAATAAAAGGGCCACAGCATGAGTCAACAAGTAATCTATAATTTACGAACCAGCTCCCTCCTATGTACAGAAACAGTAGATTAGGCATTAGGAGGAGAGGAGAGGAGCATGTAGATAGACCAGGGGAGCAGTACGAGAAGGGAGAGAAGACGAGGAGTGGTGAGTGGCTGTTTTCCTTGAGGGCTGAGCTATGTAGATCAGAGCCCCTGGGACTGAGTGGTGTGAACCATGGGAGCCTGCCTTGCCATCCCTCCTCACACATACACACACACACGCACGCACACACACGCGCACACACACACACACACACACACACACACACACACACACACACCTGCACAGAACACCATGGATGGATATGATGAGTACACAATAATCCAGTGAGAAACTGAAGAGAGGGGTACAAAAAATGTAGGAACTTCATTAAAGGTCATAAGCAGATCACATAGGAGACGACCTGACAATATTTATATATCATAAATATATTTGAGCGGCCTGACAGTAGCCTCTATAAAACACACAAATATGCAGGATCTCTCAGGCTTGATTAAAATCATCTGCAAGGCAATTTTTTTAATGCTCACAAAGCTGGAGCTATGACTAAAATCTCTGTAACTGAGCTACTTCTCAACCTATCAAAGCTCGATGCTTGCTGTTATCTATGGGTGTGAGAGGTGATGGGGTAATAGAGCAACATCGCATAAAAAGTCTCCTTCCTCTTCATTTTTGGTGTGACGAGTCATTGGAGCGCGCACACACAAATACCGCATTCATCCAGTTTATATGGTGATGGTGCCCCCGCAGCGGCCGACGGGCGCAACTTTCCTCCTCCTCCTGGATAGGAAAGGATAGAGACTCCATTCACCATACGCGCGCGCAAACACACACACACCGTTCTTCTTAATTTCCCTCCATCCTAAACCCCAGCACTCAGCCTGAGAGGTTTGCGTTAATTTGATTAGACAGAGGGAATCAGCAGTTTATTTGATAAATATAATTCTAGTGGCAATATGCAAAATCTACTAATTCAGATTGTTAATTTCGATTATAAATGAAGAAAAACGATTTTCTCTCATTAATAGAATATCATGCTGAGCAGTGACAGTTGAAATTGATTAACACGCACGGACGAACATATAGTTGATACATTTCTAAAGCATGGTAATATTTCTGAAAACAAATTCACCAAGCAGCCATTTCAGCCACAGCGTTATTTTTTAACCCGGCTATTTTGCATCTTGCTGGGTGAGAATGCGCAGCTCTGAGCTTCCATGCGCTTGGAACAGAGTGAGAGAGCCCAAAGTGGCAGACAGAAGCAGAGGAGCTGCTGCTTTCTGCTGTGCACGGGGATGTTTTCAACAACCTGTCCAATGCACACTTGCTCTCATCACTAACCCATTTCACTAAGCAGAATAACGACATATGGAGAAAATGGCAATAATTATCTCAACATCCACTTCAACTTGTCCTCCACCACCACCTCTTTTGAAAAATCCTGCCGAGTAAATCATGAACTAAGAAAAGGAACCCATTGCATTGCAGTTGCTTAAATTTACCGGTAAAGTGTCAAAGCCCACAACATTATTAACAGTATTATTGCAGGATGCAGCTTGCGGAATGAAAGTCTGAATGTGTATTTACCGGTAAGGCAGGATCCCGTCCGCTGCTTTTTCCACCTCAGACAATATTCCTCTGTGCGTTACGTCCCGTTAGGATAAGGGGCATTCCTTCCAAAAGCCACATAGCCCCCCTCCAAAAAATACCGACGCTCAAGCGTTGGAAAGAAGCCTGGGAAATAAGGCTGGCGCACTTTTCACTCCAGAGGGTAGAAACTCAGGTTAAATGCGGTCCAACATTTACACACGCGCGTCAACAAATTAAGGAGACCCCTTTAGTCCAAAAACAAGTCCGCTGTTAATCCCAAATGTTTTTATTCACAACTATAATTAGAATTGTATTCTCATAGACAACAAATACCATAGGACACGCACCGGTCTAGATCTTAATGACGGTGATGTTGGAGAAAAAGAAACATAGTGGTATTTTTCCCCCCATCGTTCGCTCCTCACGATTCAGGCTGCACTTGGCTGATAAAACGCCGTCCTCTCTCTCTGCTCACTCCTCCTCCTCCTCCTCCCTCCTCTTCTCCCCACCTCCTCTCCTCCAGCCCTCAGTCTCTCTCAGCAGCTTTCGTGGAGCAGAGACGCGCCTAGCGGCCTTGAAGGGAACTCCACAGCTACATGAGTTCACCCCCACCCCGCCCCCACCGCAGTCTGCTCTTAAAGATACATGGAAGTGTGACTTTGTATCCATGTGTGCCTTCCCGAAGAGAAATCATTAACTATGCATGACAAATGCATTGGTCATGTTAAAAATAAATACTATAGGGATACAGATCTAAGTATGGTGTTACAACTGGTGCAATAAAACCATAACAGCTGTCAAAAAATTACGGAGTATGAAATAAATTAAAAACTAAAATATTACGGATAGTAATGATTTGTTGGGGGATTAATCCAAATCTAACTCAAAGGGTTTAACAATCTGTAGAGAATGACACCTTATGTGCTTCGACCCTTGAAAAAGATAAGAAAAAATTCCACAAAAACCCTTTACCAGGAATAAAAAGAAAAGCAACATGAGGTGCAGATTATCCCCTCTTCTAGAAGACGGTAGAATGACTAGAATAGCATATCCTACAGTAAACAGAAATAAAAATAGAATTATTAATATGGAGAAACAGAATAACATAGAAAAACTTCAAACCCATAATAGAATATTTAGGGCTGCAATAATACATTTTTCCAATTAATCAATTGATGATTTGGTCTGTAAAGTTAGAGAAAATAGTAAACAAAATTGTAAAGCCTAAGGTGTCTTTATATTGCTTGTTTTGTCCAAACAACAGTCCCAAACACAAATAGAATTTTCTTTTTGTAATTTTCTTACTTAACATTCATTATCAAATTAATGATCAACTATCAAAATAGTTACCAATCAAATGACCAATGTAATAGCTACATGCAATTTTGGGCTTTTGAGTCAGCTGACATTCAGAAAGAAAGAAAACCACAGCAATTTAGTTCTTCCCAACCTATTTTCCTTGAAATGTTAACTTGCAACCACGCCCTTGACACATGATGTATTTAATGAGTGAAAATCACTGTTTTAATTGCCTTCATCAAAGTTTCCTTTTTTGAAGTGAGAGGTAAAATTAAGGGGTAGAGAAGTTACTGGTTCCATTTGATGCCCTTGCTGCCAGTGAAAAGCTTAAGTGTGGGATGCATTTGATAACTGTAGATGGTAGGTGAGAGCATAATGCTTGAGATTTAAGGATTTTAAGATATAAGAAAAATACACCCTCGGACCACAAAGTTGGCCGAATGGCACTGAAGTATTTTCACTTGTTGACTCCACAGGAAGTGAATCAACTGCAGAAGCAGATAACTTTGTTGAAAACTTTAACGAAAATATGAGATATTTGTATCATGTTATGTTTGTTCATTTTAGAAAACAGAACAACATTTCACAAAACACTTCAACATTTCATAAAACAAAACTACATTTCACAAAACACTTTCACAATATGATATTTTTCTTTTGGATTACTGTAAAGGGGAGACTTGGTGCCTTGCCATAATTAAATATCATTTATCCAGAGATTTATGTTGTATATACAGTATATATATGACATGGGCGATGGGGCCACACTGTCCCAGCCATCCCCCTCTGACCAAAACCTCCACCCTTGAGGCTTCTTCTCTTGACGCATGACAGGAATTAGGGAGCGGAATTACAGCGTGGGAGACCAGGAGATACTAGCCCTCGAGGAATGGAGGCACTGGTTGGAGGGCTCCCAACAGCCCTTCCTAGTCTGGACTGATCATAAGAACCTCTCATACATCCACACCGCCCAGAGGCGCAATTCCCACAAAGCTAGGTAGGCCCTATTCTTCAACCAGTTCAAATTTGCCTTGTCCTATCGCCTTGGATTCTGTAACACCAAAACCGACACCCTGTCATGTCTCCATTCCACCAATGACCCGGTGGACTAGCCAGACCTCGTCCTTCCCCATTCCTGTCTCGTCGCCTCCCTGGTCTGAAGTGTAGTCCGCCATCCGCCGTGCCCAGTCTACGGACCTCGACCCATGTACCGGCCCCGCTAATCGCCTCTATGTCCCTCCACTTGTCCGCTCCCAAGTCCTCCAGTGGGCACACTCCTCCATGTTCAGCTGTCACCCAGGCGTAGCCAGAACCCTGTTCCTACTCTGCCAACGGTTCTGGTGACCCACCGCTGAGAAGGACTGCCGGGACTTTGTGGCAGCTTGCCAAGCCTTCCCATCGGCCATCCGCCGGTCTGCGATTCCAGCCTCGACGAGTGTGGAGGGAGGCCAGGGCAGTTCTTCAACGCATGACTTCTCGTAACAAATGCCTGGCAGATCGCCATTGGAGGCTGGCTCCCATCTACCAGCCAGGCCAGAGGGTGTGGCTTTCCTCCCAGGACCTCCTGCTTCTGACATCCTCCAAGAAGCTCACCCTCCGGTTTGTGGGCTCGTTCCCAGTCAAGGCTGTCCTGAACCCCACCGCCGTCAGACTCAAGCTCCCGCCTCATGTCAAGATCCACCCGGTCTTCCATGTTTCTTGGCTCAAGCCAGTCTCCACCAGGCCTCCCTCCCCCCCCTCCACGGATTATCGACGGCCACCCAGCCTATATGGTACGCCGCCTCCTGGATGTGCAACGTTGAGGTTGAGGGTGACCGGTACCTGGTGGAGTGATACCAATCACAATTGTCTTGGGCGGTGCTAAGGACCAAAGAAAAGCTGTGGTGCCGCTGCAAAATAGGCTCAGAAGGAACTTGTTTTGGTGGGACACGTGTCCGTTTGGAGTCTGGAGTTACCCTGCAGAGGTCTGAGAAAGGGTGTTGGTTGGGGTACAGCTGGCCGTGAGTTTTTGTTTTGTTAATTATTTTCTATCTGAGTTTTACCACTGTTAGTTTTTTCTTTCTATCTCTGCTGTTTCCTTTTTTCCCTCTCCCTCCTGCTGCTGCCAGCTGACCGCGCACACATGATAATCATCCCACAATCATCTTCTCCCGCCGCTCACACCTGCCTCCCATCTACAATCAAGATCAGTATTTCAACCCTGGCTCTTCAGACCATCTTGGCTTGATTGTTGCTCCAGTCACCCTGGTGAAACTGTCAACCAAGCCCTCTTAGCTCTTGAGTATTCTGTGTGGAATGTTGACTTACCCTTTTTGTTTCTCCTCGCAGTTACTATCTACACTCCTGTTTTCCATCTCCGGTCAGCAGGCTTCTCCTCCCGGACCCCCTCCCACAGCTCCCTGCTTGCGCCTGCCTCCTTTTCCTCTCCCAGCTCCAGCGTCTCCTCCTCGGCTCCACGGTCCCGTCTCCCTTATGCTTCCCCAAGTATCCTTTCCCCTGAGACTCCCCAATCTTCCAGTCTCTTCTTCCCTGTCCACGGCATCTGCCTCACACTTCCCAGCTCCCCTCCCTTGAATAAATCAGTTTGCATTATTTGAGTCTAGCATTTGAGTTTGATCTGTCCCCCAGCGTAACAGTTAACCATAGTCCTCATAAATCGACCAGAATTTAAAATGCCAATATAAAGGAAGCCCAAGGCAAATGATATCTTGCATAAATTAGTGAAATCTGGTGGATTTTCTGGTGGCAGTGATGCAATCCTGGAAGTGGAACATCAAGGATTTAGACTACAGTCATGGTTACACCTATAAATGTAGATAAACATGAACACTAAATCAACCACACAAAACTAAAACCCAGATAACATAAGTGCAGTCCAAAAACATTAACAAAACATTATTAAAACACATGTCAACTAGGACAGGAACAATTCAGAACACAGTCAATTTAGGTGTCCTGCCAGCTGTTACTATAGCCTACTATATTGCAGTTTGGAGTGTACAACAACCCATTAAATCATAAAAAGTGTCATAAGCTAGGTAGGCTGTGGCAGCAATAGTGCCTGATAACTAGCTTATGACAACAGATTAATGCTTAAAATATAAATTATTTATTTCAATAAAGACTCTTCAACTAAAATCGGCACAGAAAGATTAGTCAATCAGTCCACATTGAAGGTAATTCAGTAGGCTATTTGCTGTAAACAGCTGCTTTATATTGGATAAAAAGTGTCTGCTTCATTTTATTAAATCCCAGCAGCATCTAAATCCAGCTGGACTCATTTGGTGATAAATCCGAAGTCAATATTCTTCTCAATATGCCTCTTTTTGTAGATTATTTTTGGGGCTTTTCCCTTTTTTATCAAGTGACAATGGATAGACTTTAAAGGGGGCGAGAGATGGTGGATGACACACAGCAAAGGGCAGCAGGTCAGATTAAAACCTGTGCCGCTGCAAAGGACTCAGCCAAAATGAGGCGAACCCTCTTACTGGGTGAGCTAGAGGCAGCCCCTCATCATTGCCTCTTTTCCAACTTTCTCTTTAGCAAAAGTAATTTATTCTTGAGACACATTGTAGTGAAAAAGCTGTTGTGTAACATTAATTACCGGTACTATGTGACTATACGTACGAGCTGAGGTACATTAGAGTCACTGCTTAAATAGCGTCGGTCAGATCACCAAATCGATTTAATTTTTTTTTCTATGTGTTATTGTACTAACTGATGGGAATTCATTGGTCTTTGGGTGCAGATTTGGGGTGATTTTGTGTACATTACTCTGAACCATCCAGACTTTTTCTAAGGTAAATGTTTTTCTTTGCTGAGCATTCATTATCTCATATAAATGATCATTGTCACATAAAGCACATGTATCTATTGTGTAGGAATTTATCCTTAATCAAAGAGGAAGAGATTTGCTGGAACACAGTATGGAATAATCTACAGGATACCTCCAAAAACCCTGATTACATTTTAAATTCATACACAAAATGTATCTTACTCCAAGAAAACGTCATCCTATGAAAACCATTCCAACTCCTAATTTTGACCTATGTACACTTGATGTCTCAGGGTCATTTATACATATGTTTTGGCAGTGTCCCAATGTGTTTGCCTTAAAGGTCTAATATGTTATATATTTACTGTAATAAATCCAAAAATGACCCCAATGAATCATCAGATATTAAGGAAACATGCTAAGTTGAAAGACTATGCCAGTATTTTCCCCTTTTTTAATTTCCGGTCCATGACGGAATTTCTGTTTGTATTTTGGCCTGTGTGTCATTATAAACTGCCCAGTTGGACAGTCAGGCTGGGTTGCCAGTTGGACCTGTAAACATGTAAACCCAGCGTGCTACAGCTATAACGTTAGTACAGCCATGAATGCAGCAAACTAACTAACGGGATCACAGAGATAGATTATACCTAACCTAAAAAAATCACAACAACAAACCCCCGGTAAATATTTGAGATGTATTTGAAAGATTGAGACAGTTCAGAGCCCAAAAGGATGCTGGGCTGGCTAATTTCCTCCTTAACAGGTAAGCATTAGCTTCAGGTTAATTTATCACGGCTACTAGGGACGGGCATTTTATGTCATTTCAACATTCGTGCAAAAACAATTGGTAGAGTAAAGTGATCCCAACTGGTCCTTTTTTTTGCCACCATGCTAATCCTGCTGACTGCAAACCTTACTGGAGGACCAGGCCAGCGGGCCACGGCTTTTTACAATGTGTAGCCTTTTCAGCAGCCATAGCTGTCAATGGGTGAGTTATTTTAAGCCAAGAGAGGGGGCTGTCAATGGGGGAGAGAGGACCGTGAGTTTGCAGTGTGTTTAGCGATTCTTGTCATAATTCTGACGGAAAGGTTGTGGAATTTTTAGCGGTTGCTACTGTAATTCTAAGCGAGGAAGTGTGTCTGTCAGTTGGAAACATAGTTCCGGGGTTTTTATGACTGTCAAGATATGGCGGGTGGATGGTGCCACGGATAACCTACCGAAGGAGACGGTCGTGTGACTCTAACGTTTGGATTGACTACACCAGCGGTTCTCAAAGTGTGGGGCGCTGGTGGAGAATTGAGACGTGGCATATTATTTATAGCAGAACAAACTTTTGTGCCCATAGATATATATCTGTTTTGCGTCAATGGGTAGCAGGCTAATGTGGGCAATAACACAGCATGGATTCATTTGTGACACAGACCTCAAAAGTTGTCAAGCCAACGCCAACAGAGAGACACAAACCAGACGGGCCTAATCAACCAAAGAGCCAACCGAAAAGAAAATATGATGGGCATCTTGCTCTTGGATTCACGGCAGCGGTGGTGGGGGCAGAGGAGAGACCGATGTGTGTTCTGTGTCTTAAACCGCTAGCAGCAGACAGTATGAGACCCAACCAATTAAGAAGACACCTAGATACCACATACCCCAGTTGCGTCAATAAGCCACTTGATTTCTTTCAAAGAAAACTGGCAGAATTCCATCAACAGGAGACTTGCATGGTAAAAGCTGCTTCAGTAAACAGAAAGCACAGATGGCGTCATATAGAGTAGCATACAGAATTGCACAATGCAAAAAAACACACACAATTGCAGAGCAGCTCGTTCGCCCCGCTGCTCTAGACATGGTGTCAATTATGCTTGACGAGACAAGCGCAGCAAAATTAAAAGCTTTTCCCCTTGTCAAGCGACACAATTGCAAGACATATATGCAACATTTCAAGTGATCTTGAGGAACAACTCATAGAAAAATTAAAAGACAGTTGTTTTGCATTACAAGTGGACAAAGCTACTGGCAATAAAGACTGCTTGTTCATATCGTACGTCCGCCTATGCGAGGTTTTGCTGTTTTGCAAATACATAAAAAATAGAGCCACAGCTGATGTGCTGTTTAAGATCATGGACAATTACCTCAAAGAACACGGCCTTAATGGGAAAACTGTTTGGGCTTTTGCTCTGATGGCGCACAGACCATGGCAGGGTCAAGAAACGGGCTGCAGGCACTGTTAAAGAGGGTTGTGGCAGCTGTGCACTGGACGCACTGTCATTCACAGAGAAGCACTCACGTCAAGGCAGCTCAGCCATGAACTAAATGAGGTTTTGATAGAAGTTGTGTGCATGGTAAATTTTATCAAAACCCAACCCCTGAAAGCATGACTGTTCTCCACACTTTGTGAGGAAATGGGAGCTGATCACACATCTCTGCTGTTTCACAGTGAAGCATGGTGGCTCTCCTGGGACAAAGTGCTGTCACATGTCTTTGAGCTCAGGGCAGAGATTCTGATGTTCTTGGAGGAGGAGCACATGTATGAGTCTGCAAGCAAGTTCAGCGATGAACAATTTCTGTTTAAACTGGCCTACCTCAACGATGTGTTTGTCAAGCTGAATGATTTAAATATTCAGCGTCAAGGCAAAGACATGCACCTACATCACCTGGCAGACAAGATCACTGCATTCACCTGAAAACTTGAGGTATGGGACAGGCGCCTTGACCAGCAAAACATAGATGTCTTTGAGAACCTGAGTGAAGTTGCTGAAACTACTGATTCTGGAGCCACCAAAGTGATCCCAATCCCCTCTTCCCTGAGAGGATTATTTCAAAAATACTTCCCGAACAACAGTGCTCAGTATGGCTTATGGATCCATTCAATGCAGCAAGTTCGTATTTTGACATTTTATTGAATATTATACTCGTATATTATACATGCATTTATTTATGTTGTATGCTACTTACTAACTGGAATGGATTGTCCAACAGATTTCTTTGTGTTTATTATGCAAAGACAAATAAAGTAAGAATATTTATTTATGTTCTGTCTGCAGTACCTGCTGAGGAGGACCAGTTTATTGAGATGACATCTGACTCCACCCTGAGGCTCAGGTTTAAAGCTCATACTCTTATGAATTCTGGTTTGGAGTGGAGAGGGAGTATCCACTCATCGGGCAGAGAGCTGTGTGCATTCTTCTTCCTTTTGGAACATTATATCTCTGGGAGATGGGCTTTTCAGCTGTTGTTTCACTAAAAACAAATTGCAGATCTTAGCTGAACATTGAGCATGACTTGAGAGTGGCAGTATCAAGCCTGCAACCACGCTTTGAGAAATTGTGCAATGTTAAACATACTCATTGCAGCCACTAATGATGGGATAAATAGACCTGTCTTGCCAAATGGATTTCACTTCTTTTCTTTTATTAACAGATTGCAACGTGGCACTTTTATTTCTTTTCTATTTTTTAACTTGATACACATTTTGACACAGCTTCACTTTTATTTTCTTTATTTTTGAACTTGTTGTTATTTGATTTAGATAGCTAGTTTGTATTTGGATACAACTTGTTACTATACTGATACTACTTATTATTTCAATAAATTAGAAATTTTAAGCTTGTTGCGTATTTCAGTAGCATTGTGTTGGGGCGATGGGGGCAGGTTGGGCTTGAAAATTCCCCTTGTCCAAAGTGGAGAATGACCAAAAAAGTTTGAAAACACCATGCACCATGTACATCGTAGTTGATAAATACGTCTCCAAACCTAAGCGTCTTCACCAGACAAAATGTACTGAGTGAATTCAAGTCAATCAATATACAGTAAGCCTATGTTATAACCTATAGGTTTAAATATATTTAAATTCATTCAATACATGTTCCAGGCCCTTTATCCATTATATAAGTTCTAAAAGTACTGACAGTATAAAAATAATATAATAAATTAAATTCTAGTACCTCATCAGTTTTTGTGACCTGTACTGTTGGAAGAATGCATTGTAACTCTAACGTTGATTGAACATTGGCGCCATCTACTGGATCATTTACACTAATTGTCTTACTGTTTATTAAGCTTCCTAGATCTGTTTACATGTAACTTTATGCACATATGTGTATATGTATGCATGTATACACTTTATTATATAGTACCAGTGGTTGGCTTTTATAAGGAGGGGTGATGCGGTTGGTCAGAAAAGAAAATGTTGGCTTTGCGATGGCAACTGCCTCAGACATTGTCGTGGCAGCAGTGGGACAACTCTTTTCAAGACATAGTTATGATGGAGAGATCTGTGGCTCTGGTACATGGAGCTAGTCAGAAAACTATGTGCATGGGATGAAGCTTACACCTTGGTTAAAGAAAGAGTGCAGCATAATGTATAATAATATTTTTTATCATGTCAGGTATTATACCTGTATGTTTGTATTGTTTCCTTTTAATTTCTTGGGGAGGTCGAGAGATGAGGGACGGGTCGGTAAGGGGGTCACCACGGGATGGGGTAGGGAGGGGATGTTTGTTCTGTATTTGTGAGATATAAGGTTTTGCAATGTTTTTAAAAGTCTAGACCTGTACTATTATTGAAAGATTACCTGTTTATTATCAATTAAAAAAATCTAAAAAAATAAATGAAGCAGATGTATATACATCTGTATCATAGCTAAAAGACAAGTGATGTGACAAAGAGTACTTAATAATCACCACTACGGATGCACAGATACCACTTTTTTTTTTAAGATCAAGTACAAGTACTTACATTTGGGTACTTGCCGATACAGAGTACCGATACGAATACTTAACACTCCCTCTGGGGTGCGATGGTGTTTTCAGACACACAGATGATTTTGTCCATTTATTATAAACTAACAATAAGGGTAGAACATTTTGAAATGCCTTTTCAGTTGAGCCTGATCTCCTTCCCAGCTTTTGAACTGCTGCACAGCAGTTTATTTATTACTTATTTTATCATCCCGATCTGTGAGGCAGCACCCAGGCTGCCCTTAAATTCAAAGGAAAATTAAGAACTTCCGTTAATCACAAACACAAGTCTATCAACCTGTGAAGGTTTAAGACTTGGCTTGAGGTTTGTTGGCAAGGGAGGATGTTGCCACTTGTACAGAAAAATTTCTCTGACGCGAGCTTGTCACAGGAATACACAGGTATTTGTGGTCTGGCGAGTTGAGGAAAGCTTAGTTTGTGTACTTTCCACCATGCAAGTTGATCCTCCTCTTTTTCTATTGGAGGTGTTAACATGTAGGTGTTTTACTCTGCTTCCACAGCCTCCTTTAGTGCCAGCCCTAACCCTAAACACTAAACCCTAACCCCCTAACCCTAAACCTAACCCTAATGGGATCCGAACACACCTAACCCTAACCCTAACCCCTAACCCTAACCCTAACCCTAACCCTAACCCTAACCTAACCCTAACCCTAACCTAACCACTTACAGGAGCCTCTGAAGAAGCAACACAGTTGCGAAACGTCAGGCCTCCAACTTCTGCCTGCAGGACGAGATTTCCTTTTTTCCTTTTTTACAATTGTCTTTTATTCCCCACTTTGGGTAGGTTTTATATTTTTTCTTTTTTGTTTTTTTTAAATAAAACCAACTAAATAGACATTGTTTGAGAGCTGCTTGTTATGGGGGGTCTCTGCCTGTAGAGGCCGGGCTCTCAACTATATTTTTTACTTTTTTCCTCGAGCTTTCGGAGAAAAGAACTTTATATTCTCTTAACTGCTACTGTTTTAGCATACAGCCTCCCCCCCTTTCTTTTTCGAACCGGGCCTGCCACAACAGACTTTCTAACTAACTGGACTGGTATGGCCACAGGCCCACCACAACAGCACACAGCTTTTCTCAACTCCCCAGGCCTCCTACCCAGCTGGACTGGGACGGCAACAGGCCCATTACAACAGGCTCCTACCCAACTGGACTGGGACGGCAACGGGCCCATTACAACACGCCTCCTACCTAATTGGACTGGGACGGCTCCGGGCTCACTACAACAAGCCTCCTGCCTAACTGGACTAAGACGGGCCCACCACAGCAGGCCTCCCACCTAACTGGATTGTGACGCCACGAGCCCACCACAGCAGCTAGGAGCCCCCCACTAATCAAGCGGTTTTTCAGTATGTCTTTTCCTCTAGGAAGGACCTCTCCTGCCGGCGGAAGGGTGAGTCGCCCACGGACCCTGCACAACACGCACACTACACCAACACCACTCATGTCACTCAACATTCTTCCAACATCTACATATAGGAGTAGGACCAGGGATGTGCCATCCACCCAGGCCCTTACTAAATCACCAGACCCACAGACTAGAGCAACTAGCAAAATATACTTTAAACTTATACAAGCGGTGCACCATAAACAGATTATTGACCGCGCCATAACCACCAACCAATTCCCAGTAGGTATGACGAAACAAATGTCACGGCTGACGGATTTTATTAAACCATCTACACCTTCCACTGACACCCGTGAAAAGGTGGAAAGTAATACTGCAACATGGATGAAGAACAATATGTACATACTTCAAGAACATTATCAGAATATCATTTCCACCCACAGTACCACCCCTCCCAATTCACTGTCCCTACAAATAGCCCTAGGTTGGGCAAGAAAGCGGTATGGGGATCACTTTAGATCGGAAACATCTCTGACTGTCCAACAACTTTTGGACCCATGCCCTTCCACACACAACACCCCCTCTAACCCCCGGACCAACACTTTCCCTTCTTCGGAACACAGGACAAGTGGCATCGACTCTCCCCCCCCTGATATGACCGACGAGGAGGAATTCCCCTCCCCTCACTCCCCGCCCAATACGTCCATTCTCTAATAAACAAACACTTTCTCTAGGACCCAGACCCTCCCTATTTGAGCTTATCAACCTCCAACCACCCCAGGGCATCCAACGCCCACCACTTCTCCCCACTCCAGCGGAAACCCTAACCATGCAACAGAGACCAGGTCAATCTACACAACCCGTATCCCGCCCACAGCCTTCCCCTCAGGATAACCATGTCCAAGAGTCTCAGCGACCTCGGAAACCCACCATCATTCCTGGGCTCCAATTCCCTAGACAGGGACATAAGGAACCCAAACAGATCCCCGCCGTTACCACCTACCCATCCACCCCTCTACCACAAAGGAAGAAGAACCCTAACCCTAACCCCCTAACCCTAACCCCTAACCCTAACCCCTAACCCTAACCCCCTAACCCTAACCCTAACCCCTAACCCTAACCCTAACCCCTAACCACTTACAGGAGCCTCTGAAGAAGCAACACAGTTGCGAAACGTCAGGCCTCCAACTTCTGCCTGCAGGACGAGATTTCCTTTTTTCCTTTTTTACAATTGTCTTTTATTCCCCACTTTGGGTAGGTTTTATCTTTTTTCTTTTTTTTAAATAAAACCAACTAAATAGACATTGTTTGAGAGCTGCTTGTTATGGGGGGGCTCTGCCTGTAGAGGCCGGGCTCTCAACTATATTTTTTTCTTTTTTCCTCGAGCTTTCGGAGAAAAGAACTTTATATTCTCTTAACTGCTACTGTTTTAGCATACAGCCTCCCCCCCTTTCTTTTTCGAACCGGGCCTGCCACAACAGACTTTCTAACTAACTGGACTGGTATGGCCACAGGCCCACCACAACAGCACACAGCTTTTCTCAACTCCCCAGGCCTCCTACCCAGCTGGACTGGGACGGCAACAGGCCCATTACAACAGGCTCCTACCCAACTGGACTGGGACGGCAACGGGCCCATTACAACACGCCTCCTACCTAATTGGACTGGGACGGCTCCGGGCTCACTACAACAAGCCTCCTGCCTAACTGGACTAAGACGGGCCCACCACAGCAGGCCTCCCACCTAACTGGATTGTGACGCCACGAGCCCACCACAGCAGCTAGGAGCCCCCCACTAATCAAGCGGTTTTTTCAGTATGTCTTTTCCTCTAGGAAGGACCTCTCCTGCCGGCGGAAGGGTGAGTCGCCCACGGACCCTGCACAACACGCACACTACACCAACACCACTCATGTCACTCAACATTCTTCCAACATCTACATATAGGAGTAGGACCAGGGATGTGCCATCCACCCAGGCCCTTACTAAATCACCAGACCCACAGACTAGAGCAACTAGCAAAATATACTTTAAACTTATACAAGCGGTGCACCATAAACAGATTATTGACCGCGCCATAACCACCAACCAATTCCCAGTAGGTATGACGAAACAAATGTCACGGCTGACGGATTTTATTAAACCATCTACACCTTCCACTGACACCCGTGAAAAGGTGGAAAGTAATACTGCAACATGGATGAAGAACAATATGTACATACTTCAAGAACATTATCAGAATATCATTTCCACCCACAGTACCACCCCTCCCAATTCACTGTCCCTACAAATAGCCCTAGGTTGGGCAAGAAAGCGGTATGGGGATCACTTTAGATCGGAAACATCTCTGACTGTCCAACAACTTTTGGACCCATGCCCTTCCACACACAACACCCCCTCTAACCCCGGACCAACACTTTCCCTTCTTCGGAACACAGGACAAGTGGCATCGACTCTCCCCCCCTTCCCCCTGATATGACCGACGAGGAGGAATTCCCCCTACTCCCCTCACTCCCCCGCCCAATACGTCCATTCTCTAATAAACAAACACTTTCTCTAGGACCCAGACCCTCCCTATTTGAGCTTATCAACCTCCAACCACCCCAGGGCATCCAACGCCCACCACTTCTCCCCACTCCAGCGGAAACCCTAACCATGCAACAGAGACCAGGTCAATCTACACAACCCGTATCCCGCCCACAGCCTTCCCCTCAGGATAACCATGTCCAAGAGTCTCAGCGACCTCGGAAACCCACCATCATTCCTGGGCTCCAATTCCCTAGACAGGGACATAAGGAACCCAAACAGATCCCCGCCGTTACCACCTACCCATCCACCCCTCTACCACAAAGGAAGAAGAACCCTAACCCTAACCCCCTAACCCTAACCCTAACCCTAACCCTAACCCTAACCCTAACCCTTACCCTAACCCCTAACCCTAACCCCCTAACCCTAACAGATAACAGCCATTTAAAAAAACTACACCCACAACCAGACACACAGCACGTCATCCTTTCAGCCGGACTCAACAACTGCCTTTCAGAACATGTACAAATTACCATATTCAAACAGCTACAGCAGATGGTAAAAACTGGTCACACTACTTTTCCAAACGCCACCATCTACATCCCTGTAATAAACTTTTCCAACAGGTTGAATCCACGCCAGCAGGCACTACTAACCACCCTCAATAATGCAATAACCTCAAAATATACCTTTCTCGCAGAAATGAATCCACTTCTTTTCCGGACAGCCAGAGACCACATCCATTGGACAGCAGACACGGCCAAGATGTTGTTCAAGTACTGGAAACAACAATTAAACTAATAACGGGGACCAACTGTCATAGTACAACCCCCCAGTCAAATATAACTAACCTCTCTGCTGTTTTCTCCCTCACGCCCGCACAGCTGGAGATCCTGGAAAAGGGCCTCACTTTCATCCCCACACCAAAACCTCCAACTCGGCCGGAGCTCAGGGGGGACCTACACACCTTTCACAGGAGGCTTAAACTCCTGGATCACGTTCAGGGAGGACAGAGGCGAGAACCTGTGCTCTTCACCGGACCGTCCCACTGGGAACCACACTCGGACACAATATCACCACAAATAACACAATTAATCAATAAAAACAACCAAGCACTCACACATTGGCGCCCCTTTCCACACAGAGCACCCAACATTAGTCAGGAACACAAACAGATTATCAATTCATTAGGTAATAAACACAGTCATAAAACCGGCAGATAAAGGGGACCAAATAGTTAGGGTTAAGACAAGAACAATTACATTTTAGAAGCCAACAGACAGTTAAATGACACCACATATTATAGACCACTGACTAACACATTACAAATAGAAACACAAACACTTATTAGGGACATTACAGACAAACTTTACCAAAAGAAATTCATCAACTTTAAACAGAAAAAATACCTAGACGGTCCAGATGAGCCCAGGTCTCGCCTCTTCTACCTCCTCCCAAAGATCCACAAGCCTCCTGTGACTTGGACGGTCCCCCTTGTTGTTCCGGTCGGCAGACCAATAGTCAGTGACTGCGGATCAGAATCCTACAACATCACAGAATTCATAGACCACTTCATTAACCCATTTTCTAAACTGCACCCCAGCTACATCAAGGACACCTATGAATTTGTTAATAAAATAAAAAACCTCCAGGTACCCGGTCACACTCTCCTCTTTACAATAGACATAGACTCACTTTACACTAATATTGAAACATCACTTGGCCTCTCTGCCATAAAACACATTTTTAATAAGCACCCTGACCCATCCAGACCAGACAGCCATATTTTGCAATTACTCCAGATTACACTCACCAGGAACGACTTCACCTTCAACAATAAACACTATCTCCAGCTTTGCAGGTGTGCAATGGGCCGGACGTACTCCCCGTTGTACGCAGACATCTATCTGGCCCATTGGGAGGAAACAGCTTTTCACAAACTCACCATCAAACCTCTGCTTTATTTCCGGTACTTGGACGACATCTTCGGCCTATGGGACAACACAGAACCGACTTTCCTGACCTTCCTGGACACCCTCAACTCACACCATCCTAAACTAAAACTCAAACACACACTTCAACCCGTTACAGTGGAGTTCCTCGATACGAGGGTCTTCTTCCTCAGCTCCGGCGACCAGTCAAAGACACTAGCCACTAAGGTGTATTTCAAGGACACAGATCGCCATGCACTCCTTCATAAAACCAGCTATCACCCCAAACACACGTACAGAGGCCTCATCAAGTCCCAGCTGATACACTTCCACAGGATCTGCACCTTCCCGGAGCACGTGGAGGAGGCAACTAGGACATTTTTTAGTGCAATGAGGTTGAGGGGTTACTCGAGGCGCTTC
The DNA here is from genome assembly GCA_013375575.1 of Percina caprodes. Classification (NCBI taxonomy): domain Eukaryota; kingdom Metazoa; phylum Chordata; class Actinopteri; order Perciformes; family Percidae; genus Percina; species Percina caprodes. Next base: position 6,870,903 of record JABXJD010000008.1, read on the forward strand.
CTTAGAGGGATCAAGGCGGAGGTCAGCGGCGGTCTCACAAACAGAGACCAGACCAGCCGTCTAGCTTGACCCTCGTCCCATTGGTTGTTACCTACTCTGAGAATCTGAGAAACTTCATTCCAACGATAAAAAGGAACTTCCGGGGGGCGGGGCAAGAGTGTGACGTGCTGAGGGACTGCCACATGATCTCCGCCTACAGGAGAAACAAAAACTTAAAAGACATACTAGTTCACACAAACCTGAATAAGAACACGGACCCTAGGGAAGCGCTTCGAGGTTCGGATATCGGTTTTATTCATCTCCCTCACATTTTTAACCCCCACAGCAGAGCTGGTTTTAACCCTTGGCAGGTCCTGCAGCCCACCACCATCAATGTGGTCTATGCAATTAGACTCTGCCATAAGCTTTGTGTGGGGGAGACAAGAAATGCTCTTTATTTACGGATAAAACAACACCAATACATTTTAAATAAGGGCGATGGCATAACTGTTTTATATGCACATTTTAAACTCCACGGCCCTCAAAATGTTCAGAGCATGGGCCTGGAGAGCAACAGAACCTGGACCACGGGTCAGCGTCGGGCAGCGGAGAGGAAGTGGATCCATTTTTTAAAAACCATAGACCCTATGGGTCTGAATGAAAGATATTAACATGGATCCGCTTCTCTTTTTAATTAAGTTTTTAGCTTCTAAAACCCTTCCCTCCCACTGCTCTGGTCTCCTCTCTCCTCAGGTTTTATCGGGACCCGCCCTGCAGCGCATCAGAACCTGCCTTTTAACTCCCCTACACGTTCTCTTTCCCTTCTTTTTCCTTTCTTTCTATTTTTATGACTTTTTTATTTTGTATAACGCTTTTTACTTTTTCTTTTTAGATAACCCATTTCTGCCTGCAGGGGGCAGCCGACCTATATATAGACATAATTTTATATGTTTACTTCTTTTAAATAAAGTAATAAAATACGCCTTGGTGGTCCTTTATGATTATTCCGGCCCGTGCACCTCCCTTTGATCCCCTATCTAACTGCCCAATCGTCGGACGAAGCGGGGGATCATCGAGATAACTTAACAATCCCTAACACTAACCCCTAACCCCCTAACCCTAACCCTTAACCCTAACCTTTAAATTGAACAGAAAACTCTGTATCTTAACCCTAACCTTAGAACCTAACCCTAACCCCAACCTTAGAACCTAACCCCAACCTTAGAACCTAACCCTAACCTTAGAACCTAACCCTAACCTTAACTTTAATTTTAACCCTGAAAAACTTAAATTTAAAATAAACCTTTAAAACCCCTTATAAAAATGTTACCTTTTCTAGCCTCCTAAAAAACAACTTTCAAACACACTGACTAAATTTTCATCTACATATGTAACCATTGGTTCTCCGACTCCCCTCTCTCTTGGGAAGGAGACTGAATATGGTTTTTTTAAGCTGTGCAACCTTTTTTTTCACCCTATCCCTTTCTCTTCTCATTTTTAGCTCCACCTAAAGGAACATTACGAATAATATAGACACCTCAATTGGTCCAATTTATTCATTTACAACTATAGAACTACAAAAAACTTAGAGCATCCTATTTGCGATACCTCTTCAACATAACAAAAACATAATTGGAAACAAACTTACCTCAAAAAGAAAGCAATAACAGTAGCAATGAAGAATCTATTTCGGCTTCCTCAATCCATTCGAATCCACCTGGAAAACATTCGTTGTTAACACAAACCAGCACGTGTTACAAACCAACTGCTAAAAAAACAAATCGGAAATAGAAACAAAACCTACCCACCTAACAAATAGAGATGTAAAAATACCTGAAAACGATCAGCCTTACTGCATTTAAGTGTCCATCCTTATCTCTCCAGTCTATTCACGTCTACCAAAAAACGAAAAACAAAAATAAGAGGACATTCTAGGTGATATAACAAAGGAAACCATTCCGAGAATTTTTTCCATACTTATGTGATAAAAAACACCTACCTGATCAGAAAATACAACCTTAATCCAGACATGGGATACAAACCTAATCAACCAGAAAAGACACAAACTTGACACCTCGACATGGGACACAAAACCACCAGCTGATCAGACAATACAACCTTAACCCAGACATGGGATACAAACCTAATACTTAACCAGAAAAGAACAAACCAACCCATCACAAAAAAACAGAACTCGACACCCCGACATGGGAAACAAATAAGGACGCAGAATATCTGGGACACTGTCAGCTCGGCTGCGGCGAAGAGTCAATCTGTTTCTCCATTTTATTCATGTCCGCCTTGAAATACCCGTCAGAAAAGAACAAACCCGACAACCCGACATGGGAAACAAATAGGTCTGCCCTTAAAACACCAACTGATTAAAAAACAACCCAACACCCCAACATGGGATACAAACAAACCCGCTATCTAATACCTTAAATACAAACCCAGATAGTCTACACAAAACTTTAAACCTTTATTAAACCAGAAAAGGTCAAACCCAACACCCCGACATGGGAAACAAATAAGGATGTAGAATATCTGGGACACTGTCAGCTCGGCTGCGGTGAAGAGTTAATCTGTTTCTCCAGTTTATTCATGTCCGCCACAAAACTTCACCAGTAAAACCCAACACCCCAACATGGGATACCAACCAAAGGATGCAGAATATCTGGAACACTGTCAGCTCGGCTGCGGTGAAGAGTACATCTCTGTTTCTCCAGTTTATTCATGTCCGCTAAAAAACAAAACTAGAGAGTATGGTAAAGGACATTGTAGGATTGGTAAGTTTATACTGACTTGCGCCGGCCCGTGCACCTGCCTTTGATCCCCTATCTAACTGCCCAGTCGTCGGACGAAGCGGGGGGGGATCATCGAGACCCTAACCCCTAACCCTCTAACCCTAACCCTGCTGGCTACAGTTTCAATTCAATTCAGTTCAATTTTATTTATAGTAACAATTCAGAGTTATCTCAAGACACTTTACAGATAGAGTAGGTCTAGACCACACTCTATAATTTACAAGGACCCAACAATCATAGTAATTCCCACAAGAGCAAGCATGGTGTGACATTAGCAAGGAAAAACTCCCTCGGACAGACACAGGCTCTTGGTAGGCGGTGTTTGACGGGGCCGATTGAGGGTGTAATTAATTGTGGCAATAACAGTCACAATAAAAGATAATGTAGAGCTCTATTTCTCGTGCCAGAAGCCCATGGTTTCACTCTGACCTTGCCCATTACTTTCCCCTCAATTCTAAGCTGTTCTAATGATTAAAATCGCAAATGCACACAAAAATGTTGTGACTAGTGTTAGAAAAATTATTACCAAAAGACAACAAAGATCCACTGGATTCGTTTTAACAAAGTTTTACTTGCAAGGAGCCGATCATATACACCCAAAAGGTACATTGATCGACTGAAGAGCGAACTCTGCAGCCGTCACTTTATACATTAAAATCTCCCCTCCTTTGAACTATGTGACCTTGGGTGCATAAACAAGGATGGTTGTTATAATCCAGTAAAAGTTCAGAGATATTCAGCTTTAAATAGTTACATTTTCCTAACAATTTCCTCCTCTTTAAACATCATTTGCCTTGTTTTCTAGGTTTTGGTGCTTGCAGTATAGCAGTTTTTCCAATTTTCCTCTAAATGTTTTACCCTCCTGAGATATATTGCAGTCCCAATATTTCACACTTGACAGCCACAGTTAGCAACCTAATGTTGTATTTCAGACAAGAATATGGAGTGCCAGTGTGTTTGTCTTACTCGATGGTGAGACCATCAAGATGTCATAAAAAGTTGACTTCCTGCTGGAGGTACAAATTTGGCAAGATTAGCAGACATTGTTTTGTGAAAAGATGGTTAGAGACTACAGGGATAGAAAAGAAAGTTTACTGATATCAATCACAAATAACTCACAATATCAGAATGTAAATTATTTATTTTTCTTTGTGAAGGACATAACACATCAGCTTCTTTGTTGTTCCTGTAGATGATCTGCAGGCATTGTCCAATCACAAATTTGTAATAAGCGTTTTACTTTTTTTTTTTTTTTTTTTTACTTTACCCAATGATTTCCAATTTTCAGTATATTTTTTGTACGCGGTCACATACTTTTCCAAATCTTTTCTTTGGAATCGTTTTACCCAATTCAAAGTAGTATATATGTGCAGCAGTTCAGCGACTCCCCAGACTCCTCCCAGCTGTAGGACCTGTACACTTCTCTCTGAGCTGGCCACTCTGTCATTTAACACTGGCTTTCTCATTTCACTTCTACAACAAATTTTCTATTTCTGTACCTACTTTCCCTTTTACCCCCATTGTCTCATAACTTCACATTTTCTTTTCCTTTACCAGATCACAGACTCAATCTCATCTACTTACTTTAACCCCTAATGTCCACTTCCTCTTCTTTCTCCTCTCTGTAACCATGCCCGTGCTTCAATATAACCTCTTTCCCTCATTCTTACCACATCCAACTTTTCAACAAAACCATAATCCTTTTTCCACTTACTCAAGTACTTTCTCATTACCTTTCCCTTTCATATGCATATTTTTTAGCATCTTCCTCTAAGTCAACTGACTATGAGTCTATGAGACTTAGTTTTGTGGACCTCGTCAGGCTGCCACTCCTCTCAGTCTCATCAAGACACCACCAGAAACAACTGGACACCTTTCACAAGAACACCAAAAATAATCATAATGTTGCAACAATTTCATTAGTTTATTGTCCAGACGTTATTTTAGAATAAAGACATAATCTTTTAATCTGAACCTTATATTAAAATGGCAGATTTATATATCTTATTTTATATCTAAATTTCCTCTTGCTACACAACTTAACACAACAAACAAAAACACACAAAAACATTGGTACCTGGCAAATCTCCCGTTTGCTCTTAGGTTAACGTGATTTCACTGAGTTATTTTTTTCTGTAGTCTTCTCACACAGATTATGGACAAAGCAATTTGCCCCACAGATGTCCTAGTATGACCTCCGATACTGCCTTTGACACTCAAAATATGTCTGTGATCAAGATTTGACACACGGCAGCAAAAAGGAACAGCAGCCCATATTTTACCTGGTTGTAACAGCTACTGGTTTCACACTAAATTGACTTTAGAATAAACGCATTTCTCGTCGGAGGGAAAACACAAAAGCACAAACTAGCAAGCACATTGGAAAGGAGACTCTAAACTTGTAGTGGCCTAATTTACCTATGGAGCGTAGGCTATATTAAACAGATACGTCATTGTCAGATAGGTCATTCAAAAACACAGTCTCTGTAATCATATCCGATAATAATGTAATAAAACTAGGACACATTAGGAGATTAAGACAAACCATCACGCTGTTGTTTTAATCCTGATCTTCTTCCACGGTGTTCTCTGTGATGGACTCAGAGATGCCGGCCGTCTCCGCAGCAACAAGAGGACGGGGCACAGCCCGCCCCACGTAATATACAGCATCCTTAGTGGAGGTGAAAGCTCTGTAATGGGAGCCTTCCCTAATTTTCAGTGTTGCTGGATAGAGCAGGAAAAAACTCTAGAACCTTGACTTGCGCTGAATCCAAGGTTAGAGAAAAACGTGGTTCGAGGCAGCTTTTTTGTTTCTCCAAAAATGCCTCTTCATTGGCATCTGGATTGCCGCGTTGGGTTTTGTTCTTGTTTGCCATTCTGCTTTAAATGACTCTATCAAGCACAAAGTGATAGAAGATCGGAGTTGGAACCATATAACAACTATTTGCAAGGTTGGGCCAGGAGCTATACCTTAAGCTGCCATATCTGTCGAGCCGATCATGTTGGTCACTGTCAGAACTAGAACATAAAAGGAAATGTGCTGAAACAAGGATTAAACGAAGAATGTCACAGGATGGCCTAAGAAAGCTGACTCAATTAAAACACCAATATTTACTATCTCAGAAAGTTGAATTCAATTTATTCAGGGCAAGACAAAATAATATCATCATAATATGGTAGAGGCAGAGCTGGAGGATAATGGGGGATTGTTGTCAATTTCTCCAGTGGAAGTCGATGAGGTACTTAAGCAACTCAACAGTGGCAAAGCCCCAGGGATTGATGAGATCCGTCCAGAAACGCTCAAAGCTCTGGGTGGGGAGGGGCTGTCTTGGTTGACACGCCTCTTCAACACTGCTTGGAGGTCTGGGACAGTGCCTAGGGAGTGGCTACAGGGGTATCACACTTCTCAGCCTCCCTGGTAAAGTCTACTCCAAGGTGCTGGAAAGGATGGTTCGGCCGATAGTCGAACCTCGGATTGAAGAGGGAGCCTGGGAGTATGCCCATCCGGTCAACAACTCTTTTGTGGATCTGGAGAAGGCGTATGACCGGGTCCCCCTGGGAGATACTGTGGGCGGTGCTGCGGGAGTATGGGGTGAGGGGGTCCTTTCTCAGGGCCATCCAATCTCTGTATCACCAAAGCGAGAGCTGGGTATGGGTTCTCGGCAGTAAGTCAGACTCATTTCAGGTAAGGGTTGGCCTCCGCTAGGGCTGCGCTTTTTCACCAATCCTGTTTGTAGTATTTATGGACAGGATATTGAGGCATAGTCGGGGTGGGGGAATCGGTGCAGCGGGTGTTTCCTCAGGAGGGGGGGCTGGCATCTCCCTTAGAGATAGGGTGGGAAGCACAGTCATCCGAGAGGAGTTCGGAGTAGAGCCGCTAATCCTTTGCGTCAAAAGGAGCCAGTTGAGGTGGTTTAGACACCTGGTAAGGATGCCTCCTGGAGGCCTCCCTAGGGAGGTGTTCCAGGCACGTCGAGCTGGGAGGAGGCCTTGGGGAAGACCCAGGACTAGGTGGAGGGATTATATCTTCAACCTGGCCTAGGAACGCCTCTGGATCCCATAGTTGGAGCTGGTTAATGTGGCTCGGGAAAGGGAAGTTTGTGGTCCCCTACTGGAGCAACCTGATACCGGATAAGCGGGCGAAGATGTGGTGGAAGAATGGCTGTTTTGCCACCATCTGTGTTCAAGTGAATGTCATTAAAGACTTTGACAAGAGTTGTCTCTGTGCTGTGGTGTGGTCAAAATCCAGATTGGAAGGCATCAAAAGTATTGTTTGGGGATAGAAAAAAGTTGAGTTGTTGAAAAAAACGTTTTTTTAATGATTTTGTTAAAAAATGGAAGGTTTGATATTGGCCTATAGTTGTCCATTACTGATTTATCTAGATTGTTCTGTTTTAAGATTGGCTTGATGACCGCAGTTTTCAGGGCCTGAAAAAGTCATATAAAATAAAGTTTTTGGGCCCGTAAAAGAGGGCAAATAAACAGACGGTAAACTAAAGCTCTGAACGTAAGAGAAAAAAAAATACAACCAACCTACTAACAAAGAAAAAAAAAGGGGACTTATATATTGGCTGATCAGACAAATTTTAACACACAGGGGAAGACAACAATCCATCCATCCATCTTTGACCGCTTATCCGGTATCGGGTCGCGGGGGAAGCAGCTCCAGTAGGGAACCCCAAACTTCCCTTTCCCGGGCCACATCAACTAGCTCCGACTGGGGGATCCCGAGGCGTTCCCAGGTCAGGTTGGAGATATAATCTCTCCACCTTGTCCTGGGTCTTCACCGAGGCCTCCTCCCAGCTGGACGTGCCTGGAACACTTCCCTAGGGAGGCGCCCAGGAGGCATCCTTACCAGATGCCCCAACCACCTCAACTGGCTCCTTTCGACGCGAAGGAGCAGCGGCTCTACTCCGAGTTCCTCTCGGATGGCTGAGCTTCTCACCCTATCTCTAAGGGAGACGCCAGCCACCCTCCTGAGGAAACCCATTTTGGCCGCTTGTACCCTGGATCTCGTTCTTTCGGTCATGACCCAGCCTTCATGACCATAGGTGAGGGTAGGAACGAAAATTTCCCGGTAGATTGAAAGCTTTGCCTTCTGGCTCAGCTCTCTTTTCGTCACAACGGTGCGATAAACAGAATGTAATACCGCACCGGCTGCTCCGATTCTCCGACCAATCTCACGCTCCATGGTCCCCTCACTCGCGAACAAGACCCCAAGGTATTTAAACTCCTTGGGGTAAGGACTCACTCCCGACCCGAAGAAAGCACTCCATCGGTTTCCTGCTGAGAACCATGGCCTCAGATTTAGAGGTGCTGATCCCCATTCCAGCCGCTTCACACTCAGCTGCGAACCGATCCAGTGAGTGCTGAAGGTCACAGGCCGATGATGCCATCAGGACAACATCATCTGCAAAAGTCAGCGATGAGATCCTGAGCCCACCGAACTGCAACCGCTCCCCACCCCGACTACGCCTCGATATCCTGTCCATAAATATTATAAACAGGATTGGTGACAAAGCAACCACCCCAGTCTGCCACTCCTTAGGCACTGTCCCAGACTTCCACGCAATGTTAAAGAGGCGTGTCAACCAAGACAGCCCTTCCACACCCAGAGCTTTCAGCATTTCTGGACGGATCTCATCAATCCGTGCCCAATCCGCCGGAGGTGTGAGTTGAAAGTCCGTCGGCCAGGGGCCTCCTCCAGACGTTCCCAATTTACCCGCACTACGCGTTTGGGCTTACCAGGTCTGTCCAGAGTCCTCCCCCATACCCTGACCCAACTCACCACCAGATGGTGATCAGTTGACAGCTCCGCCCCTCTCTTCACCCGAGTGTCCAAAACCTATGGCCTCAGATCAGATGAAACGATTATAAAATCGATCATTGATCTTTGGCCTAGGGTGTTCTGGTACCACGTACACTTATGAGCATCCCTATGTTCGAACATGGTGTTTGTGATGGACAATCCATGATTAGCACAGAAGTCCAACAACAGACAACCACTCTGGTTTAGATCAGGAAGGCCGTTCCTCCCAATCACGCCTCTCCAAGTATCTCCATCATTGCCCACGTGTGCGTTGAAGTCCCCCAGCAGAACAATGGAGTCCCCCACTGGAGCCCCATACAGGACTCCACTCAAGGTCTCCAAGAAGGCCGAATACTCCGAACTCTTGTTTGGTGCATATGCACAAACAACAGTCAGAGTTCCCCCATCACCCGCAGGCGTATGGAGGCGACCCTCTCGTCCACCGGGGTAAACTCCAACGCAGCGGCGCTCAGCCGGGGACTTGTAAGTATCCCCACACCCGCCCTGTGCCTCACACCCTGGGCAACAGAGTTTCCCCTATCCAGGAGTACGGTTCCAGAACCGAGACTGTGCGTAGAGGTAAGCCCCACCAGATCTAACTGGTAGCGCTCCACCTCCCGCACAAGTTCCGGCTCCTTCCCCCACAGAGAGGTGACGTTCCACGTCCCCAGAGCCAGCCTCTGCCGCCCAGGTCTGGTCCGTCGAGGTCCCTGACCTTCGCCGCCACCCATATGGCAGCGCACCCGACCCCAGCGGTTCCTCCCACAGGTGGTGGGCCCATGGGCCCTCCGTGGCAAACCCAGCCACCAGGCGAGCCCTCCGTCTGGGCCTGGCTCCAGACGGAGGGCCCCGGGCTTCCTCCGGGCAGCGTCACTCCCTCTCTTCCTCGATTTTTCATGGGGTTTTTGAACCATTCTTTGTCTGGCCCCTCACCTGAGACCACTTTGCCATGGGAGACCCTACCAGGAGCACACAGCTCCAGACAACACAGCCCTCAGGTTCATAGGGACACACAAACCTCTCCACCACGATAAGGTGTTGGTTCCCGGAGAGGGCAACAATAACATTACTACAAAATCACAAATAACGCAAAACCTACCTAAAAACGTATTCCAAGAAAAATGTACTTCTAGGCATGAGCGAGTATAGCATTATCTGTATCTGTTTACCACATAAATTTTCTGTATCTGTATCTGTACTCGGACCGGGCGGGGCCTAATTCGGAAGTGGACAGAATTTTACCCGGAAGTGGGTTGGGTTGTCTTGAAATGGCCGGTATGTAATTTTAAGCATGTTGATCAGAAATTGTTATATTTATTGCTGATTAGAAAACTATTTCCATGACAGCATCAGCATTGAGCTTCAGAGAGAGAGAGAGAGACACAGAGAGAGAGAGAGGGGGCGGGGGGGACTATGTTCTACGGATCAAATAGATTGAATGCAGAAGTTTAAAAAAAAAACTTTTAACGTAGTTAGGGTTAACTTTTTTTGTAACTGAATAAATGTTTGCAACAAATGTATGAAAAAAGCATATAAACTAAACCTAAGGAAAAATATAAGTGCATGACGTTACCGCTCTTAAGGTGGCTGTGTGGCCATGGCTGTGGCCATCACAACAATCTGTAGAAGATCAGATGCCAAAGAATTTGAAAAATTTTGAAGAAGCCGGTAGAATCGATAGAATATCAAGGCAACAGGATGAGGTTTTCAGATGTTGTGTAAAAACCTAGAGGACATTTCCTTTAGGTTTTTATAGGTAAGCATTTGAGGGAAGGGGAGGTTGTTCCACAGGGTGGGGGCGCCCACTGAAAAGGCTCTATCGCCCTTATTTTTTAGCTTTGATCTCGGGACATCCAAGAGCAGCTGATTTGTTAACCTCAGCGTTCTGACTGAAGAATGGTGGCATAAGAGATCAGCCAGATAAGGTGGCGCCAAACCATTTAAGGCCTTAAAAACAAGCAATAAAATCTTAAAATCTATCCTATAATGGACAGGTAGCCAGTGGAGGGCAGCCAAGACTGGCGTTATGTGTTCACGCTTTTTAGTTTTAGTTAAAAGGCGAGCAGCTGCGTTGTGGACTAACTGGAGGTGATTTAAAGATTTCTGATGTAGACCCATATATAAAGAATTACAATAATCCAGCCGAGTAGTGATAAGGAAGATAGGCCTTTATTTTAGCTTGAAGTCTTAACTGGAAGAAACTGGTCTTGACAACTGCACTGATTTGTTTACTAAAAGTAAATGAGGTGTCAAAAATAACACCAAGATTTTTAATAGTGGATCAGGATATTGAGGCATAGTCGGGGTGGGCGAATCGGTGACAACATACAGTTGTGTTCAAATCCAACATAACTGACCTCATAAATCATATTTTCTGGTAGAAGTGATATTTTTACATGGCAAATAATGTACTAGTACTGTAAGTGTTGTAGAGTCATAGAAAACCAACAGACCCAACAGTCATGATATGCATGCTGCTCATTCTGTGTAATTGAATCTATAATTGAAAGGGGCATGTTCAAAATAAAAGCAGTGTTGTGTTCAATTAGTGAGGTGATTGATTCTGTGAAGAAACAGGTGTAGGGAAGCAAATGTTGTGCATGCTGGTTATGGTGCATTTCACACTGAAATACTCAGCAAAATGAGTTGTTCCAGATATTGTTCTGAGGAACAGTGGACTTGGATTAAAACGCTGATTGGAGAGGGGAAAACATATAAAGAAGTGCAGAAAAGTATAGGCTGCTCAGCAAAAATGATTTCAAATGCCTTGAAATGCCATCCAAAGCCTGAATGATGAGGGGAAAAACAGTCAACTACCATTGGAATGGATGGAAGAATAGCCAAGATGGCAAAGGCTCAACCAATGATCACCTCCAGGAAAATCAAAGAAGACTTAAAGTTACCTATGAGTTCTGTTACGATCAGAAGAAGGCTATGTGAAGCAAAGCTATCAGCTAGAAGGCCCCGCAAAGTCCCATTGCTGAAAAGACATGTACTGAATAGGTTGAAATTTGTCAAAGGACATATTGACTGGCAGAGAAATGGCGCAACATTCTGTGGATGGAGCCAAAATGTTCTTTTTGGGTCTAGGGGCCGCAGACAGTTTGTCCGATAACCATGCACTGAATTCAAGCCACAGCACACTGTGAAGACAGTACAGCATGTCGGGGCAAAAAATCATGTTATGGGGATGTTTCTCATACTGTGGTGTTATTTATCACATACCAGGGGTCAGTTTCAATACATCAAAATACTTGAGGTCATGTTGCCTTATGCTGAAGAGGGAATGCCTTTGAAATATTTCCATGGCAATTTTTTTTTGCTCGAGAGAACTTGACCTTAGTAGGACTAATGCCGTTAACGTTAGTAATTATACAGTTAAAGTTTTCTACAAGCTCAGTTACTGAGGTTCCAGAAGGGGCAGATGAGAAAAGCAGAATGAATTTTTCACTGGTGCTTTTAGTGATGTATCGTTTTCCAATTACATATGTTTGAACACTTTTTTGCACAGAGATAGAGCTGTTAAAAAAACATAGGAATGGTCAGAGAGAGCAACATCATTCACCACAACTTTGGAAATGTTGAGCCCTTTTGAGATAATTAAGTCCAGGGTGTGACCCTTATTGTGCGACCCTTAAATTATTTTCCTGCTAAAGATCTCCCATTTCGTAGAGCTATTGTTAGTGTATTAAGGGAGTTATCTGCCTCATTTTTGGGGCATTCTGTAATTGTCGTAGAATGGATGCCAAATTGACTATGTTTGCATTTGAGTGATGTTTACCACTTTGCCAACTCACCACTTTGTGTGGTCTATTGTTAGTAATAACTTAAATGATGTAGCTCGTCTGTGAACTAGCAGAGTTATTTGTAGAGAAGAATGATGACATTGGAGAGTGCATCTCAGAAGTGTGTTTGGGCATGTGTTTTTGGGATGCAAACCGTGAGTCATAACTCTGTATCTGCAGAGCATGGCTTATGTTATCACATAGCATCTGGCTGCCGTGTGCATTGGGATGAATCCCATCCCTGCTAAACAGAGAGCCATGTTCCCAATACAGATTAAAACTGTCAATGAAACCTATGTTGTGACGGTTTAGACCGTTTAGAGCATGTGCCTGTTCAGAAGTGCTTGACAATTTGCCTCTCATTCACCCATTCACATGAACCGATGGTGGCTGAGCTGCCATGCAAGGTGCTGGCCCAGTACATGACAGGTCCACAGGCCTGCTACTGCTCCTCAGAAATGACAGAGAGAGGTGACTGTGGCAGCCGCAAGAGAAAGAGCTTGCGCTTGCTGGACAATCTTTGTGTCTCTTATAAATAAAGTTGCCCGATATGTTGCTAGTTGCTGTTTTGAACTGCTGCTGTACAGAAGCTTGTAGGCTCTCTATTGGTAGCAGAGCTGATGATCCGCTATGAATGAGCCTTCTAGAGATGTATCAACTCCCCGCTTCTGCTGTCGTCGTCTTTTGCGCATGCGGAGAGACACACACTTCATTTACTCTTCATTTATCGTCATTTCTTTTTGTGTACTTGTACTTTTAAGTAGTTATGAAAATCTGTAATTTTATTTTTATTTAGGTATTTTTTCTTGTGTAAAATATTGTGTTTTCCTCTGTCGCCCTCCATTCCTTTATCTCTCTCTGTCTCTCTCCTAACCCATTTCCTCTGATGTAATTGTATCTGACATGCAGCAATGAAGGCTCTTTCTGGGTGAAAGCAGAGCACTTGTATCATTTACAGATTGTTTTTCCCACCCATTATGCACGTTGATCTGCTGAGCTCTCAACATAATGGATGAGAGACAAGCCATTATCCACAGCACACTATGGATATCCTCAAAAACACTCTAGAAGCACTTGAAAACACCTCAGTGTGAAAGAGGGTGTGAGTGTGTCAGAGTGAGGAAGGAAGAGATGGTGAAAAATGTTGTGGGTGTAACAAAATGGCCCCCTCCAAAATTTCAAACAAGAAGCCCTTACAGTACATTTCATCTAGATGTATGAAAATTGGTAGGCATATGAACCATGTCCAGACTTACCAAAAAGTCATACCCTAAATGCAACAGGAAGTCAGCCATTCAAAAAATACTATGCATTTTTTAGAAGTTTTTTTTACCATTTGCAGGCATTGTACACTCACCTACAGGATTATTAGGAACACCATACTAATAGTGTGTTTGACCCCCTTTCGCCTTCAGAACCATATTGATAGGATAGCGTCTTGCAATTGATGGAGATTTGTGGGATGCACATCCAGGGCACGAAGCTCCCGTTCCACCACATCCCAAAGATGCTCTATTGGGTTGAGATCTGGTGACTGTGGGGGCCATTTTAATACAGTGAACTCATTGTCATGTTCAAGAAACCAATTTGAAATGATTCAAGCTTTGTGACATGGTGCATTACCCTGCTGGAAGTAGCCATCAGAGGATGGTACATGGTGGCCATAAAGGGATGGACATGGTCAGAAACAATGCTCAGGTAGGCTGTGGCATTTAAACAATGCCCAATTGGCACTAAGGGGCCTAAAGTGTGACAAGAAAACAACCCCCACACCATTACACCACCACCACCAGCCTGCACAGTGGTAACAAGGCATGATGGATCCATGTTCTCATTCTGTTTACGTCAAATTCTGACTCTACCATCTGAATGTCTCAACAGAAATCGAGACTCATCAGACCAGGCAACATTTTTCCAGTCTTATACTGTCCAATTTTCGTGAGCTCTTGGCAATTGTAGCCTCTTTTTCCTATTTGTAGTGGAGATGAGTGGTACCCGGTGGGGTCTTCTGCAGTTGTAGCCCATCCGCCTCAAGGTTGTGCGTGTAGTGGCTTCACAAATTTTTAGTATTTTAGCCCCCCATGAACACTTATAGAATTTTTTGGGATGTTTTTAAAGTTTGTGGGCAAGCCACTGATCGAGCTGTGGAACATTAAGTCTACCGCCAGTCTAGGCATTTTACTGCCCCTACTGTTTTTCAAAATGAACTGTGCTTTTGTAATTTGTTAATAGTCCACAAGGCCAATATTCCATCAGTTTCTTTATTTTAGTCCAGTTATCCAGTTTAAAAAACAGTTTATTGCCTTATTTGGAAATCACTTTCGAGAATGTGGGGTATTCCTCAGTTATAAAGCTGGGCAGGGTTGTAAATAGTGGTACAATTGCAAATAAATAATTATTAAGTTCTTCCCTACACCTTACAGAAAGGCTTAGTTTTGATCTGATTGCAAGGATTGTTTATCTTTATCTTTTATAAATGAAAATTGATATACTGTATTATTTATGAGAATGTCTTGGTGTGTAATTGTTCTTTTTTTACCCTTCTCCTACCTTCCTGCAGTGAATAGCACAATACATGTATCTGTAACTGTTACTGCATGTTGTCATCAGTATCATCACCATTAATTATTATTATAATTATTGTTACCCACTTTGGTGTAGAAAAAAAGGAATAAATAAAGATTTTTTTGTAAAGGTTTAATTTAAACACACCATAAAAAGTACAACAAATAAAAAAAATAATAACATTAATGATAATTGTTTTGTAAGTCCTCCAGCCACTGTGGTGTTTGGGGACAGTCTCAACTGAAGGGCAGTACACAGTCCCTTTTGTACTGGCTGTGTCCTGTCTCAGCTGTCCTGAACTGCCCGCATTTCTTGCAAGTGTTGTGCGGGTCAGTTTTCAGACTGGAGCCAGAGGAGCCACAGGAGCAGGAGGAGCAGGAGTTTGGCACACTGCATCACTGCCAAATGTGAGATTGGATGTAGTCCAACCTGGGTTTAGGCTGAAACCCAGGGCCTGTGGGGCAGCCATCAGGACAGGCACCTGTGTACTCATAGGAGCCAGCATCATCAGCTGTGTAGCTGGCGTGGGAGGTGGATGCGGAGCAGGGAAGAGCTGCCGCTGAGTATGTGGCTTCACAGCTACAGGTGTCGCGAATGTGGGTACAGCCTTCCACTTAACCTGCGCTTGACCCACAGTGCTGCTAGGGATGTGGTAGTGATGAGAAGGGCCAAGTGGGGGGGCAGGGGGCAGATAGGGGGCATATTTGTGCTGGGGAGAGGGTCAGCCACCACAGACAAGCAGCTTGGCAGGTCCAGACCCTGCATCACCACCGCGCTGTCTTGCCTCTTCACCCTTTTATTGTGCCACTGCACTAGGGTGGTGTGGCCTACGTCCACCAGCTGCATGGTGGTTTGCTGCATAACTAACCTGTCGGCCAGAATGCACCGCCTGATTAGTCTGTAGTCCTCCAGGATAAGGTCCCATCTGGGTCTCTTATTGGGACTGCGGTGGATGGCACAGAGCCGGACAAAGATTGTTTCCACCACGCGGCAGCAATCTGGCCTTTGGGCAAGCGGGGTAGTTGTGGTAAGGGCACGTCGCTTTACACTCTCCATCCCTGGAGTGAACTCCTATCTCATCTTTGAAGACCTGAATCTTCCTGTGTCCAGCCTAGTCTGGTGTCTGGCAGCAAAGACAACCCGCTGGTTGTTGTAGGCTAGCAGGTTCTGCCACAGAGCGACAATATTGCTCTCCTGAGAAAGACAACATACAAAGAATAGCACATGAGAGAACAAAAAAAGTGTGGACATTTGTGACAGAGAACAGAGGAGAAAAAACAAGACAATATAAGTTCCTGAGCTGCTGGGTGGTGAGGGCTAGTGAGGGCTGGTTGCCCAGCTCCACTAGATACTCTGCCAAGCTGTCCAGTCTGTCCATGCCTGGCGCACCGGACTCATCCACAGTCTGGTAAAACAAGGATGACAATTTTGAGATCAATGAAGTTGGGACAAAACTAAATAACAGTGATGTTATTTATTAGCAAATAAATGTGCTTTACATACCCCAGACACATCCGCAGTCATGGAGGAGACGGCAGGCTGGATAGGAGCAGTCAGGGAGGAGGCAGCAGCCAGGGAGGAGGCAGCAGCCAGGGAGGAGGCAGCGGGCTGGATGGCAGCAGCCAGGGAGGAGGCAGCAGTCAGGGAGGAGGAAGCCATGGTAGAGAAGACAGGCTGTGTTAAGACGCTTAAGTCATCAAGGAGACCTGACATCGTGAGGTCAACTGTTTGGTCTTCCTCAAAGCCCTCATTTTCCTCGCCCCCGTCCACATCCTCCAGCATGTCTTCTGTGTCCTCTAAATCAGGGCTGACCTGCAGGGCTGCCCAGTCTGACTTAACAGGTAGTCAACACCAAGCAGCTCTCCTATGAAAAAGAACACATAAACATGTGCCCAAGCATGCACACATAATTAATTAGTTAATGTCATGTATCATATTAAGTATATAGTTAGCTTTTGCTTTTGAATGAAAAGCCTTATTGAATTTCAGTTAAAACACTTAGAAGCCAACAAACCAAAAATACTAGGTAGACAGTTATCATTACATTAGCATACCAGTGTATTTGGAGGGTGGCCTAAAGTTTGGCACAAATGCCGGCCAAACATCTTCAAGCTGCTGGTGTTGACGCACAGGGTCTACTGGTCACCGCTGCAGTCCCCCGGTCCTGGTTCCACCTGTTCAGGCCTTCCAGGAGGTACAGCTGAAAATTCAGCACATTTGCACTGGTTCCTGACAAAACAATAAAATATTAATAGTCCATTGAAAAAGTCTAGATTTTCAGTTTAAAGATTTTTTCCATAAAAGTATATACTGTAGGGGAGACACCGACCTGGAATGAACCTGTTCAGGTGGCAATGAAAGGATTCCAAAAGCGTGGACCCTCTGGCACAGCGATACTTGGTCAGGACAACACCCCCCTTCTTGATGGTGCTCATCTCTGTATAAAGCGCACACCAGGCAGGTCATGGATGCACTTGACGTGGAAAATTTAATAAAATTTTCACCATTGACAAACTTGAAGGGGGGCACAGGAAAGATAGCAGCCGTTGCACCAGGGGTCGAAACCAGAGCAGCAGACTGTAAGGCTGCTGAGTGGTGAGCTGCTAAAGCAACAGCATTGCTGTGTATAAAGCTGCACACCAGGCAGGTCATGGATGCACTTGACGTGGCGTTGCTGCACACGCCAGATGTTCTCCATGCGCACCTGGTCTAGCAGTGGCACCCCCATGAGGTACCTCCCATTTGTCCCTCCCAGTTCCTGCAGCAGCCGCTCAATGAGGCTGATGGTGGCCTCCTCACCGTGTGTCCTCCTGCGACAGTACTGGCTCAGCTCCTTCTTACTGATCTTTGCATCCACCGCACGATCAGTCATGGCTGACACACCCTCCTACCTGAGCTTCTCTCTCTTTGTCCGCCGCAACAGAAAGAGGTCCCCTGCATCCCACAAATGTGCAGGCAGAGAGACAGCTCATGAAGGTGGGGTAGAGGGAATGAGCATCAGTGGTACACCCAACGGCCAGCCTTCGCATAAAGTGCCAGATGTCCAGCCATATGTGGAGGTCTGGCCACTCCCCAAACCTTGTCTGTAGCTTGCTGGACCCCTCACTAATGCAGCCGCCACAGTCCACATACAGCAGCAGTGGGGGTGCGATAGCTGACTGGTGGTACCACTCCATCACCCCTGTCACCATCCTGTCCAGTCCTGGTCCCTCCTGCACTGTGACCACACTGGTCACGATCTGGCCAATCTCGTTCCCAATAGAGGTGACCCAGAGACCAGTCCCCCTGCCGTGGCCAGCCAGCTTCTTTGTGATCTGAAATTTAACAATAGTGATGTTAAAAAAGATCTGTAATCTGCAACCGCACTTACATACACTCACCTATAGGATTATTAGGAACACCATACTAATATTGTGTTTGACCCCCTTTCGCCTTCAGAACTGCCTTAATTCTACGTGGCATTGATTCAACAAGGTGCTGAAAGCATTCTTTAGAAATGTTGGCCCATATTGATGGGATAGCATCTTGCAGTTGATGGAGATTTGTGGGATGCACATCCAGGGCACAAAGCTCCCATTCCACCACATCCCAAAGATGCTCTATTGGGTTGAGATCTGGTGATTGTGGGGGCCATTTTAGTACAGTAAACTCATTGTCATGTTCAAGAAACCAATTTGAAATGATTTGAGCTTTGTGACATGGTGCATTATCCTGCTGGAAGTAGCCATCAGAGGATGAGTACATGGTGGCCATAAAGGGATGGACATGGTCAGAAACAATGCTCAAGTAGGCCGTGGCATTTAAACGATGCCCAATTAGCACTAAGGGGCCTAAAGTGTACCAAGAAAACATCCCCCACACCATTGCACCACCACCACCAGCCTGCACAGTGGATCCATGTTCTCATTCTGTTTATGCCAAATTCTGACTCTACCATCTGAATGTCTCAACAGAAATTGAGACTCATCAGACCAGACAACATTTTTCCAGTCTTCAACTGTCCAATTTTGGTGAGCTCTTACAAATTGTAGCCTCTTTTTCCTATTTGTAGTGGAGCTGAGTGAAAGACGGGGCATTGCTTGGGGTCCTGACAAAGGATGGAGAGGGACTGGGCGTCCTCACAGGGGAGGAAAAGGGGCTGGAGCTCCTCCTAGCCACTAAATTAGGCTTTAGTGTGGCAGACTGTGACCCACCAAAGCATGATTTAGTGAACTGAAAAGACAAACATGATGTAACAAATACAAAACCACTATATTTTATATATATATATATATATATATATATATATATATATATATATATATATATATATATATATATATATATATATATATATATATAAGGTGCATCAAAAAACACAATTCTTGAATTCTGATATGGCTGGGTGCTAAAAGTGTTCCAATATATGTAGAAACAACACATGCAAAATATTTTTCCAATACATCATGATTTAGGGGTGCCACCACACATCTGTTTTTGTTGGATAAAGTGGTAAACAGTGCTCAATGGTCGCCATGGAGATCTGAGGTAAACAACACTGCAGCTCAAGAAAACTAAGGTGATCTTTCTGTTAAATTGTGTTGGGTATGTATTATTACATATTACTAACATATCTGTAGTTGTGTCTTTGTATACTTAAGTCATATTTATAGGTATTTGGTGTTCATTACATCTAGATAACGTTAGCTAGCAACAGTTTGCTAACCACAGTTAGCTATCTACGTTAGCTAAGCTATTAAGCTTAACATCAACGGTATTCTAGAGTGGACAATGTCATATTCAGAGTATTGATGTCTCATGTTTATTGAGAGTAGCATTGTAGTTGTTACAGTAAATTAACATTTTAAATATAAGTATATTTGCGAGCACAGCTAGCTACTCTGGTAGTGATGTAACGGTAAGT
Source organism: Percina caprodes (assembly GCA_013375575.1). NCBI lineage: Eukaryota > Metazoa > Chordata > Actinopteri > Perciformes > Percidae > Percina > Percina caprodes. The sequence continues at coordinate 6,890,748 of JABXJD010000008.1, forward strand.
TATGAAGTTAGACTATGTAAAGCTAAAATTTGAGGCTTATGCAAGCATGGTTTATCATAATTGAGTCATATTAAGTATGCTAATATATGATTTTAAACACTATCCTTGAGCTTGTATCCTTTTCATTCTCAGGCACTGCACAACTCAACCCACCCCAGGATCCAGCTCTAAGATGCTGCCCTCACCAACTGGTCCCTGCCAGACTAGCAGTCGCATCCTGGTTTTTGGTCTGGGCCCCAGCATCACCAGTGAGGATGGCATCATCACCGGTGCCAAACTGCCAACTGGTCACCAGATCTTACGTTGCATGCTTGCCAAGAAACCTGGTGCAAATAGAGCGTTGTCGCAGTTCGAAGCAGCCAAGGTTGTCCTGGAGCAGGTGCGGCCATTTTATGAGAAAGCCAACATCCCAATGGTGAGCGACAAGCGTGCGTGCCACAAGATGGTAGACTTAGTCAATGCTAACAACAAGCTGCGGAAAATCTCCCAGGCCAAGCGCTCCAGTGAGACTACAGCGAAACAATTGGAGAAAATGGAGTGCAGACTTGATGCCACATTTCCGCTGTGGCCTCCAAATGTGGAAAAGCTAATTGATAATCCAGAAGACCTAGCTTTCTTGGCCAGCATGAAGACCGACAGAGTGGCCACATTTGGTGTATTGGACAAAAAGCTGCAGCTCAAGGTGAAGCGGCGAGAGGAGCGTCAAGCTGCCGCAGCAGCCAGGCTGTTCCACTGTGAAAAGGAGCTGGAGGAGATGACTGCAATGTCCAGCTTGGTGTCGGAGAGTGATGAGGAGCCAGAGGAGGATACTAATACAGTCTGTCCACCATCTGAGGGCGAACCATCCCACAAGTGTAAGAAGACTGGAGCAAGTGTCAAGCGTAAGAAGACTGGAACAAACGTCTTCATTCCACATGATATCCTTAGCCGACCAAGTGTCGTGTCACTGGCTACAAGGTTGAAGATGTCACCAATGCAACAGGCTGCCTTCACGCGTTAGTTGCCAGTGAATTAGCCACTAGAGAGGGTTTGTTCTTTTAAGTGTGTCAGTATCGCTCCTTGTGTTTAACAATAAAGTCAATTAAACTTTATATGTGTGTCCGACATCCATCACTGCTGCACAAAAAACATTCATTTTGTCTATAGGACAAATGAATGGAGAATCTTGAAAGTTGAATTCTGAGAAATGCCCAAGTTGCCCAAAGGGCAAACATACAACTTTTACTTTGATAACCCTATAGAACATGTTACTGTATAAAAGTTCACTGTACTCAACATTTCCAGGTCAACCTTTTGGCAATTAGACTAAAAATTGCCAATTTTTCGAAATTTCACAAAAGTTCATGTGTTAGGTGGCACCCCTAAATCTCAATGGAATTCCTCAAAACTTTGCAAAAGTCATTTTTATGTTAATTGGAACAAAATGCAATGCCAGCCAAATTGATATTTTGAAATTAAAATTTCCCATTCAAATTTGATGCACCCTAATATATATATATATATATATATATATATATATATATATATGAGTTATTTAATAAAATTTTCACCATTGACAAACTTGAAGGGGGGCACAGGAAAGATGGTGGCACAGCAGCCGTTGCACCAGGGGTCGAAACCAGAGCAGCAGACTGTAAGGCTGCTGAGTGGTGAGCTGCTAAAGCAACAGCATTGTGATGCGTGATATAACAGTAGTATCTGCACTATTGTATGGTATATTTTTTGAAGTTATCATTATATATTGCTATACTTTACCTTCTGATAGAGGTCATGCCAGTTCCGTTGCTTAGGGGCTGGTCTGTTGCCGCTAGAAGGCCAAACCCCTGAGCCAGCATACACCCACAACATTGCCATCCATTCTCCTTCCCCCATGGACTTTAAGGCTTATTGCTCATCTAAAGGCAACATGAATTTTGACAACAATATGAGGCGGCTGTGGATCAGTGGCCTGTCAATCGGAAGGTTGGTGGTTCAATCCCTGGCCCTGCATTCCCATGTCGAAGTGTCCTTGGACAAGAACCCCTGAACCTCCGATGCTCCATCGGAGTGTGAATGTGTGTGCATGTTTATCTGATGAGCAGGTGGCACCTTGTAAGGCAGCCTCGGCCACAGTGTATGAATGTGTGTGAATGGTGATTGTTTCCTGTATGATGTAAAGGCGCTATATAAATACAATATACACGACAGCACAAACAGACACCTACTGTGACAGCTGCATTGACAAATCAATCAAGATAGTTTTAAATGGGTAGCAATCTACCTAGACTAAGGTGACCAAATCCGGGGACATTTTCAGCTCAGATGCGTAAATACCCAAAACAGGTCATGTTTTTATCTTTGTAAAACTTAAAACAGGAACACTGCCCCAGGGGAATCACAAGACCTAGAGCTGCACTGGGGCACAAGGGGGGTCCATGGGCATGCTCCCCTGTAAGAAAATGTTTCAAACAAAACGAGACTAGCTCGCCCCTCCCTCCTCCTCAGCCCCTCCCTCTGTTCGCTGATTATTTGGCTGGAGAAAGCCCGCAAATATACCGCAAACCCAGACGGTGTGCTGAAGGAAAATGAAAATTGAGCAAAAGTACGTAGGAGGGCGGAGCCAGGCTATCAATCTGGTGCACTTTGCAAAGAAATTCAGAGGTTAGACTTGATTGTTCTTATCTATGGATAGAAATATTTGTGCTGTAGCCTGAACTAGTTTGCACTTCAGAATTTTAATCATGCACACACAGGTGGAAGTTTTTTCTTCATATTTTTGCATTAATGTCACTAGGAAGCATACCATTATAAATATATATTCATATTTGTAAGTGGGATATATATAAGTAAGTGAGATTGTCTGGAATCTGGCAATATAATAACCATTATGGTGAGATACACTGGCTAAGCAATTTACAAAATTATCTGTGCTGACATAACTAGTTTACATGAGAATACAATATAGTTTGGAGACCATGTAGAAAATTTGTTGCAATTTCAAAACCGGATTACTCGGGAACCGCTTGTTGTACTGATGCATGTGTTGAGTGAAGCGTTTGAGGTATTTCACAGAGAGTAATGGGTGTGCAGAGATTTATGCATAATGTAAACATGTAAACATTTCATGTAGGCCACATTCTCATTAGGGGCTGAGCCCCCCCTAAAGGTCTGATCCTAGAATCACCCCTGCTGCTACTTCATACACCTTCTGTTGTAATGTTTACTGAACTACATTTATGTAACAGCATTTGCTTTATTGCTTCAGGCTTGTTTCTGCAACAGCTCATAGAGTATCGGATACATTAAAAACTATTGAGGAAATATTTTCCGATGACATTGACGCAGTATTAAACGAGATTGCTGCAGTCGGCAGCGGCGAAACAAGCAATGTAAGTTAATTGGATAATTGTCTAGTTTGTATTTACGTGCATAAAAGTGCTCGTTTTGCTACTGACAGACTCAGATTAATATTCTAAGCGTCTGACAACATTATGGAAAGGATTTCTAAGGAGGTCGACCTTTCTGTTAAAGATTAAGATCCTTTTTTAAAACATAAAAAGTTTAGCGAAATTGCGTTCGCTAAACCCACCAGACTCCATGTAAATAATCAATGATTTTGCATCGTAAAATACGGCTTTCTAAAACATCTCAGAGCTCTGAGCAGCGCTGGCTCTGACTGTCTTGAGGCTGCGTGTGTAGGGTGTGGGACTATCAGCTACGTTCGGTCAGTGTTTTCTTTCTTTCATTCCAATTTCGGGTCTGTCAGTCAAAGCGAAAACCGGGGACATTTCTGGGGACAGATCCAGTCGGGGACAGGTCACCAAAACCTGGGGCTGTCCCCGGAAACCGGGGACTGTCCCCGGAAACCGGAGACGTCTGGTCACCCTAACCTAGACGATTAGCAAAGTTAGTTACATATTGTTTTCTCTATTCAAAGTGATATTGAGAGTATAATATGTAGATTGTTGGAGTTGGAGTTGGAGATTGTCGAGTTTGTTTACATGACCCAAACTAGCCATAATACAGTAGTTAATGTAGCTACAGATTGCAATTTACCCAGGTGCAGGTGGTTAGCTAAGACTAGTAACCATAGAAGTTACATGGCTTTTTCTATTTGATATGTTACATTTATTGCATAAATGCAGGACTGAAGTCAGAGTGGTTATGGCTTTTGGGAAGAAACTGTTCTTGAGTCTGTTAGTCCTTGTTCTGATGGACCTGTAGCGCCTACCTGAGGGCAACAGGTCAAACAGATTAGATCCAGGGTGGGAGCTATCCTTGGTGAAGTTCTCTGCTCTGCTGAGGCAGTGGGAGGTGTAGATGTCCATCAACCCTGTATGAGTCTGATCTGCCCCCTGTATGTGCTCTCTGTCTGATCTGCTCCGTGTATGTACTCACTGCGTGATCTGCTCCCTGTATGTGCTCCCTATCTGATCTGCTCCCTGTATGTGCTCTCTGTCTGATCTGCTTCCTGTACGTGCTCCCTGTGTGATCTGCTCCCTGTATTTACTCCGCTGTCTGATCTGCTGATCTGAAGGCAGCCTCTTGGGAATTACGCCATGCAACAAAGTACCGTAGTATTGTGTGCAAAGCACCAGTCAATTTTAGTACACGCTTAATGGTCCCATGAAAAACAGTGAAAATCGGACAGTATGTAAAAAGTGGACATGTCTGGGCAAAAGAGGGACATTTGATGTCCACTATAATGTTCTCATTGTGTTAATGAATTGACTTTAATCGACTTTTTGTCACGAGGGTACACAGAGTCTATATCCAAGTTTTCGTGCAGATCAAAATCACGGCCCAGGAGGAGTTAGATTTGAATCCAGGTAGAAGGTATTCACTGTACAGCCTAAAAACTGTGGTATGCTAGCCAGGCTTATCAGTTCACTCTCTGGTTAGTGGGAGCTCCATACTGCAGAACGTAAAGTTGAACGCAGAGTTGAACACAGAGTTGGCTTTTCAGCGGGTGTATCACTGAGTGGGGAGAAACTGTAAAGGTAAAGATGTTGGTGGTTAGCCATAGGCTCCGGTTTGGTGCGATCGCCTTCATGTGCACTCCCCGGTTTAGAGCTAGCGCTACACTTCTTTCGGACAGTCCCAATATGTTGGCCCACACCACACTGTGGGGTGCTGGCTAGCTATGGAAGCATATGATTTTGATTACATGGTGCAGACCTGTGCCTCAAACTCACTATGCCTTACCTCCAGGTCAGAGACTATACTACATTTAGTACATGTACCGTGATCACTACAGGAAGCAGAGGAATAGCTAAACATTTGACACAGAGCAAGAGAGAGCAGGAGAGAGAGAGGAATTAGCCATTGCCAATGGCTAAGCTAAAGTAGCTAACAGCGTTTTAACAATTGTGAGATAAGCAAGGCAGTCGCTGTAAGAGAAGTATAAGTGCTTGAGTATAACTAGTGTAGTTTGAATGCAACCCAGGCAATTTGCCGCTAAATTAAACAATAAAGCAGAATTGAGTACAGAGCTGCCAACTTTTTCAAAAACCTTGGAGTGAGATTTGGGGGGGCCAACCCATATTTTGCAGCGTACAAAGCAATTTCTTTGGCTCTTTCAGCATTATTATCATTCAGGGTTTAAAATGGGATTTGTTATGTGTGGGGGGATGGGGGCCCCAGAATTTTTTTTGTAAAATAAACCATTAAATGGCACTTTCTGGAGAGTTTTGTGCAAAAAAAATGGAGAAATCAAGTCTTACATGATATGTGCAAAACTGTAGGGTTAAGAGCCTTTGCACTGTTGTATCAACAGGTATTAGGGCATTAAGCATTTACATTAATGTTAATCAGTCATCACTTGATTACACATTGTACTACCTTCTTATGATATGAGAACTAAAGCAGACAATGTGCCAAACATAATGAGCCACATGAAGAGACAGTGCAGCATATGTCAGTAGCAACAGCTGAGAAGATTTAGGTCTGTGGTGAACAGGTCCACCTCACACAAATTTCCTTCTCTCATTCTCTCTCATGACTACCCACACACACACGGTTTTCAGTGTAGGGACCAGGGACCCAAAGTTAAATTAATGTTGGTCTACCAGAGGGATCAACTAAGACCACTACAATTCTAAAGAATGAGAAATGTAACTGATTTACATAAATTCTAACTCTTTAACCTTTGTGCCAAGGCTCAGTAATGTTTGGCCCTCATCCTCTGTGCCCCACTTACTGTGTTTACTTTATTACTTTGGGGAAATAAAGACTATTTGTTTATTTTATGAAACATTGAATGAATTATTTACAGTTACATTTAGAGATGCACAGAGATTAGAGAAGCACAATAATGGCCCAACGTTTCCCAGTATCTTGCTGGCACAAACATCTGGACCAGTCACAGCTGGCCTGGCAACCCAATGGCATAGCTTTTGTTTCCAGATTTTGTGACGACATATATAATTTTGAGTATTACACAGTGAATGTTTCTGCTATAACTATTTCTACCCATTTCTACATCAAGTTATGCTGGAAACAATTGAAAATATCAAAAAATAAGGCCCTCAGGTGTTTTGTTGGGGAAGTACATCTATTTAAATGTGCACTTATTCATGTGAATCATACATTAATTCATTTGAATGAATTTATAAACCTCTGGACTTCATATAGCTCAGATGTGTTTCATCAGATTTCTGCTCATGTTTACAACTTTGTGCACATTCAAAATATATCTCCTCCCATCTCTGTTGTCCGAGATTTGGAGAGTTGTAATATAGTCTGCTGTGCATGTTATTGCTCCGTTGATATGGTAGTATCTCACTCAGACCGTCGCACACACAGAGGACAACTTGGGTCTCTGTTCTTTGACAAAGTTTAGAGGGGGCTGTACGCTGCTCTTCATCAGAGGTCTAGGCACGGATGCACCGCGTCACTGTCCCCAGCAGAGCGAGTCCACTAAAAGGAACTTAAGTTGCTGCTCTACCAGCCGCGCTGCTCACCTCTATTGTTACAGAGAGTCGACACGAAGCGACGGACGGGTCTGTAATACTCAGAGCACGTACCTGAAGCCGGGGAAATGCACCTGGAATGGCTCGTGAAAAAACTTTTCTCAGTTTGCGACATTTCGAAAATTCCACAGACAGGGAGCGCTCTTGAACCCCTCACAGTCTCTGAAAGCACAACTAGTCGATCACGAGTGGCTCAACAGGTAGATCTATAGATAAACTCATCTTTCAGAAATTTGACCGACCGGGTTGTCACTTCAGCGTGACAAATCGGGGGTGTGGCGTGTGAGCGTGTGAAACCAGTCAAATGCGTGTGTCTCACGGCCAATGCATGAGAGTTGGCAGCCCTGTGAGTATGTTTTTTGCTGGAGCAGCAAACTAGCATCCGTCACACGGGAGCACCGGCAGTGAGTAGAAGTTGTACATTAAAAACAAATAGGGCGCGATCGCAAAAAAGGGTACTATCTTTATAGGTAGATGTGAACAGCTTAGTACTTGGCCTGAAAAAAAGTTTGGTCAAAAGATTTTACTTCACTTTAATCCCTGAGTCTCATGGAGGGGGTGAGAGGTGTTGCCCATGATTGATGCCAGCCTGGCTAACATCCTCCTCTCCCCCACCTCCTCTATGGTGTCCAGAGGGCAGACCAGAACAGAACTAGCCCTCTTTCCCAGTCTGTTTATCCTTTTCCTGTCCTTCTCTGTGCTCCCAGCTCAGCCCAGCCCCACAGAGTCATGTAATGTTTTTTTAACAGTCCTGCACCAAAGTACCTCAGCCTCCTCAGCAGGTGAGGCTTTGGCCCTGTAGGACGTCTATATTTTTGGACCAGTCCAGGTCATTCTTGAGGTGAACATCCAGATATTTGTATGTTTCCACCATCTCAATGTTGACACCCTGGATGTTATCCGGTGTAGTACTAGGCGGCCTCTTGCGAAAGTAAACCATCATCTCATGCAGCCCTGGCAGTGAGGTCATTTGGACTGAGGGTTGGTCGGTTCTACGGTAAGCGTACCTGACTCATTTCCGTTTCCGGTGCTTGTGCGTTGGTAGCGTGTTGCTGCTCACTAAATACCAGTTCAATTTGTTAGATTTGCTATTACAGCGGCTAACTGTCCGGTAAACACTTATTCCTAGAGTAGTTCTGCCTAAGCACTCACCGATATTTTCATTTATCAGCGACTTTCGTTAAAAAAGTTGTTTTTAACCCATGGTAGCTAACGCTACCGTAGGCTACTTTAGCTTAGCTGCTAGCAACTTTAGCTTAGCAGTTAGCCATGTCGTCTCCCTCTCCTACTTTCTCTTGCTCGATGTGTGAGATCTTTAGTTACTCCTCTGCATCCTTTAGCGACAATGGTATGTGTAACAAGTGTAGTTTATTTATAGACATGGAGGCAAGGCTTAGTGAGTTAGAAGTCCGGATCTACACCATGATAGATCAGTCATTAGTTACTGTAGCTAACCACCCCCCGGTAGTCGGTGCGGGCCGGCCTGAGCCTGAGTTAGCCTCTGGTAGCCGTCCCCCAGGCGACTCCTGAGCAGCCAGGAAAAGGTGCCTGGGTGACTGTTTGTGGCAAAAAAAATAGTTGTAAGCTTTCAAAGGCCACGGACCACCACCAGCCAGTTCACGTTTCTAACAGATTTTCCCCACTCAGCGATACACCCGCTGAGAAACCAACTCTGGTTATCGGCAGCTCTATTTTGAGAAACGTGTAGTTAGCGAAGCCGGCAGCCATAGTTAAGTGCATCCCAGGGGCCAGAGCGGGCGACATTGAGTCTTATTTGAAACTTGAGAAGATTTGGCGTTCCACCAAACTGGAAAATTCTCATTTAATCTGGCAAGATAGTCTTAAAACTTATAGGAAGACCCTCCGTAATGCCAGAGCAGCATACTACTCGTCATTAACAGAGGAAAATAGGAACAAACCCAGGTTTCTTTTCAGCACTGTAGCCAGGCTGACAGAAGGCCACAGCTCTACTGAGCCAAGTATTCCAATAGCTCTTAGTAGTAACGACTTTATGAGGTTCTTCAATGATAAAATTATAACTATTAGAAGCAAAATTCACCAAGACCTGCCTTTAACTGGCACTGACTTATCTCTAAACCTTAGAAACAGCTGTAAAACCAGATATATGTTTAGACTGCTTTGCTTCACTAGATCTTTATCAATTTAATTCAATTATTTCTTCAGCTAAACCATCAACCTGCCTCTTAGACCCCATCCCGACTAGGTTACTTTAAGAAGTTTTACCCTTAGTCAACACTTCTCTACTAGATATAACCAATCCGTCTTTATTAACAGGCTATGTACCACAGCACTTTATAGTGTTTTAGTCAACTATAGACCTACATCCAATCTTCCATTTCTCTCAGCTGTGTGACTTTCTGCATAGCAGCAGCTTATTTGAGGATTTTCAGGATTTTGTTATTAGATCTTAGTGCTGCATTTGATACCATTGACAATCATATCTTATTACAGAGATTGGAACATTTAACTGGCATTAAAGGAACTGCTCTAAGCTGGTTTAAGTCTTATTTATTAGATCAATCTCAGTTTGTTCATGTTAACGATGAATCCTCTGTGCACGCCAAAGTTAGTCATGGAGTCCCACAAGGATCTGTGCTCGGTCCAATCCTGTTCACTTTATATATGCTTCCTTTAGGGGCAATATTATCAGGAAGCACTCCATAAACTTTCATTGTTATGCAGATGATACTCAATTATATCTATCGATCAAGCCGGATGAAACTAATCAATTAGCTAAACTTCAAATGTGCCTTCAGGATATTAAAACCTGGATGAGCTGTAATTTTCTAATGTTCAGATAAAACTCAGATAAAACTCAGATAAAACTGAAGTTATTGCTCAGGGGGCCAAGCACCTCCGTGACGCATTATCCAAAGAGATAGTTACTCTGGATGGCATCACGCTGTCCTACAGCACCACTGTGAGGAATCTTGGAGTTATCTTTGATCAGGACCTTTAATGTATGTCCTTTAATTCCTACATAAAGCAAATTTCAAGGATCGCCTTTTTTACCTACGTAATATTGCAAAAATCAGGAATATCCTGTCTAAAAATGATGCAGAAAAACTAGTCCATGCATTTGTTACTTCTAGGCTGGATTATTGCAATTCTTTGTTATCAGGCTGCTCAAAAAAGTCCATAAAGACTCTTCAGCTGGTCCAGAATGCTGCAGCACGTGTAGGAAAAGAGATCACATCTCTCCTGTTTTAGCTTCTCTGCATTGGCTTCCTGTAAAATCCAGAATAGAATTTAAAATCCTCACATACAAAGCTCTTCATGGTCAGGCACCATCTTATCTTAAAGAGTTCATAGTACCTTACAACCCTGCAAGAGCACTGCACTCCCAGGATGCAGGGTTACTTGTGGTTCCTAGAGTCTCTAAAAGTAGAACGGGAGCCAGAGCGTTCAGCTATCAGGCTCCTCTCCTGTGGAACCAGGTTCCAGTTTGGGTTCGGGAGGCAGACACCGTCCCCACATTTAAGAGTAGGCTTAAGACTTTCCTCTTTGATAAAGCTTTTAGTTATGGCATAGAATTGAATATTGTTCGGGAGTGAGGGGTCGCAGCGTCCGCCTAACCCGGCCCACCTGCCTCTCGTCATAGTTGTCAGATCTATCTATCATATAATCAATAATATACTATACCCTAACCAGGGTTTGTATCCCATCCCCTTCTCTAACCTTCCTGACCCTAACCCTAATTGTCTCTCCCCCTACCCTAACCAGGGTTTGTATCCTATCCCCCACTTTGACCCTCCTGACCTTAAACCCAATTGTTTCTCCCCCTACCCTAACCAGGGTTTGTATCCCATCCCCCACTCTGACCTTCCTGACCCTAACCCTAATTGTCTCTCCCCCTACCCTAACCAGGGTTTGTATCATATCCCCCACTCTGACTCTGACCCTCCTGACCTTAACCCTAATTGTCTCTCCCCCTACCCTAACCAGGGCATAGAATTGAATTGAATATTGTTAGGGAGTGAGGAGACGCAGCGTCCGCCTAACCCGGCCCACCTGCTTCTCATTATAGTTGTCAGATCTATCCATCATATAATCAATAATATATTAAACTAGAGGGAGGCAGGGCATACAGCCCGATCCGGTTGGGGAGAGTTCCAGCCTGACCAGGCTCCTCTCTTTACCCTGTCTCTCCTAGTTATGCTGTTATGCTGTAATAGTTTTAGACAGCTGGGGGACTTCCTTTGACACACTGGGCTCCTCTCTCCTCTATCTTTCCATTTTTCCGTTTGTGTGCATCCATGTCCCAGAAATGCTTATTACTAACCTAGCTCTGGGGAGTCATTCCCCGGAGTCCTTATGTTCTTTTTCACCCAGCATGTTTCCTTGGATCAGGGAGACTCCAAAATCATGGTAGCAGCTGTCGCCATGGTCCCACTACACATCCTGCGATGCCGTGTTCATCCTGCTACGCTCTGCTGGGCCCTGCTACGTCCTGCTGTGCCTTGTAATGCCGCACAGTGCCCTGCTATGCCATTAACTACTACAAAGAACTACTACAAACTATTATTTTTTGTGACTGTTATTGCCACTCTTTATCCTAACCCCAACCGGTCGTCAGACACCGCCTACCAATAGCCTGGGTCTGTCCGACTGGTCCGTCCTGTCTGGTGGCAGGTTTGTTGTTGGAGAAACACCAAACCTTCTTCTTAGGCATGGTGTTCTCCACACAGAAATTAATATAGTCCATAACACAGTGAGTAAGACTGTTGAAGTCCTTCTCATGTAACCTACAAAGCATTTCTCAGTCCGTGGTCTCAAAACAATCACTCAGTGCTTCACTGGCCTCCTCTGATCATTTCCTCACATACCTTGTGGTTGGGGGTTGTTTTCTCAACAGAGGTGTGTAAGCAGGTAGAAGATGAACCAGGTGTGAGCAACCAAGCGGGGGTAGGGGTGAAGCTATGTATGCATGTGTAGTGTTTGCATTCAGCAGATCCAGTGTTTTATTGTCCCTTGTGTTTACCAAACTGGGTGAAGGTGGGGAGTGTTGAGGACAGGGGAGCAGGATTAAAGTCTCAGGAGATGAGGAAGATGGACTGTGAGTGTCTGCAGCTGGGACAAAGTGTGTAGGCGCTCACATGCAGCTGTAGCATCGGCTGAAGGGGGTATGTAGACAGTTATTGCAATGATGTGCGAGAACTCCCTCGGTAATATGGTAATATGGCAGCATGCTAACTGCTAGCAACTCAATGTCTTTAGTGGAGCGGTGCTCCATAACACTAATGTGTCCGGGGTTACACCATCTGTCATTCACAAACATTGCTATTCCCCCACCCTTCCTCTTACTGCTCTCCTTTTCTCTCCTGTCTGCTCTCACAAGTTGAAATCCAACCAGTGTAACCAGTGAATTTGTACTGAGTTTATTCAACCAAATCTCATGAAGCCCATGATGCTACAAACTCCCGGTATTCCCTCTGCAGCCTGGTTTGCGCCATTAGCTCTTCCGTCTTATTGGTGAGAGATCTAACGTTCCTCATAATAACAGACGGAACACACAGTTTGTACCGTCTGTTCCTCTCTCTGCGTTTAAGTCCAGCTCTGCATCCCCTCCTCCTGATGTATTTTTCAGGGATCTCCAGTTCCTCAGTGTTAACAGCTGTTCCGAGTGTAAAAAATGGAGCTGCGGCCGAATGGGTCTCCCATTGCAAAGTTGTAAAGTCCAAAAAACAAAAGAAATACAGCTAATCTCCACAGTTGTACATCCATATATGCACATGTAAAGAATAGTTTGGAAGAAAAATAAACCCGGGAAAAAAGAAAGAAAAGAAATACTAGAACTGCACGCAGTTACAACGGGGTCCAAGCCACCGCGCGCAAGTCGGCGGCCACGACAGGCGGAACGCACGAAAGCGGAACCCGAAGCGAAACGGCGGGGGAGGCAGACGTCGGGAAATACGGAGAGGCGCACGTAACGTTACGGATTAATAGCACAATGAAACTCTACATCTACCCTGTTAATTTCAAGTAATTCACTTTAGGGGAAGTGGTTCATCCAGACGTTGGCCCGTAGGCCACGCCCACTTGAACCAATCAACACCCCGCTCTAAGGGCCGCCTCAGGAGTGGCCCTAGATGGTATCCATCAAATTTGGTAAAAATCGGATGAGCGCTTCATGAGATATAAACTTTTTGTATTTGTAGCGCCCCCTAGTGGCCAATATTCGTGAAATTTGTTTCAGACCCTCAGAGGGTCATGGCAAGGAATATGCTAAAGTTTGGCTTTGATAGCATTAATTTTGGCCGAGATATGGCAAAGTCTGTGTTTTCATAGTTATATACACAAATTTGATTGCCCGTAATATGCGCAATTTTTATTGTATAAAGAATCTTTATGCAATATTTTGTCAGGGCCATCTGGAGATGCTATCTGCCAAGTTTTGTGCAGATCCATTGCACGGTCTAGGAGGAGTTCGAAAAAGTAGGTTTTTGATAAATCGCGATTTTTCACGCATAAAAGTCTAGGCGGAAATGGGCGTGGCCTATATCACGAGATTCAGTAGGATCCAGGGAATGCGTGGATATAAGGTTTTTAAATTTGCGATGTACGGTTTGGGAGTTATAGGGCCAAACGCGTTTTTTTCTGCTATAGCGCCACCTAGTGGTACAAATGAGTGATTTTTTTTGGCTGAGGTCTTTGCGGACTTTCGGACCAGTCCTGAAAATGGCACGTCGCCACCATGTACGGTTTAGGCTGCAGCACCAGTTTTACGTGGAGAAGAATAATGAAGAAGGAAAAACCCATCTCATGCAGCCCTGGCAGTGAGGTCATTTGGACTGAGGGTTGGTCGGTTCTACGGTAAGCGTACCTGACTCATTTCCGTTTCCGTGCCTGTGGACCAACTAATACAGCAGCTTTTTCACCATTTAATTTAAGAAAGTTGTTCTGCATTCACTTGATAACTGCAGCCTAACCAGTTGGTAAATGGCTAAAGGGTCTGGTCATCACTTGGGGTACAAGTGCATTCTTCGAAGCCTTGGCGTAGAACGTAACATCACTATTGTTCTATACATGTGTTAACTAGCCTGAACTGAAAGCTGACTGGCTTGTATTTTATTCCTGAAACACTATTGTGAGAGCTTTATAAGTGCAGGGCTATTGTGCTGCATTATTTTGAATAATGTCCCTTTATGTTATGCATCAATCCGTTTAGGTCTTTGTTAAAGCGCCCATATTATGTTAATTTTCAGGTACATAATTAGGGGTCCAAGCCCGAGGATGCGTGCACCGCCGGTATTGCATAGCAATACGCGGTTCACACAGCAGGGCTGTGGAACCCTATTGTAATCGCTAAGATTTTCCTCCATTATTAGGGGTCCAAGCCCGAGGATGCGTGCACCGCGGTATTGCATAGCAATACGCGGTTCACACAGCAGGGCTGTGGAACCCTATTGTAATCGCTAAGATTTTCCTCCTCCTCCATTATTTTTCTTCTCCACGTAAAACTGGTGCTGCAGCCTAAACCGTACATGGTGGCGACACGCCATTTTCAGGACTGGTCCGAAAGTCCGCAAAGACCTCAGCCAAAAAAATTCACTCACTTGTACCACTAGGTGGCGCTATAGCAGAAAAAACGCGTTTGGCCCTATAACTCCCAAACCGTACATCGGAAATTTAAAAACCTTATATCCACGCGTTCCCTGGATCCTACTGAATCTCGTGATATAGGCCACGCCCATTTCCGCCTGGACTTTTATGCGTGAAAAATCGCGATTTATCAAAAAACAACTTTTTCGAACTCCTCCTAGACCGTGCAATGGATCGACACGAAACTTGGCACATAGCATCTCCAGACTGACCTGACAAAACGTTGCATAAAGATATTTTATAGAATAAAAATTGCGCATATTACAGGCAAACAAATTTGTGTAGCTAACGCTGAAAAAACCGACTTCGCCATATCTCGGCCAAAATAAATGCTATCAAAGCCAAACTTTGGAATATTCCTTGGTATGACCCTCTGAGGGACTGAAACAAATTTCACGAACATTGGCCACTAGGGGCCGCTACAAATACAACAAGTTTATATCTCATGAACCGCTCATCCGATTTTTACCAAGTTTGATGGATACCATCTAGGGCCACTCCTGAGGCGGCCCCAAGAGCGGGATGTTGATTGGTAGAAGTGGGCGTGGCCAACGGGCAAACGTCTGGATGAACTAAAGTGAATTACTTGAAATTAACAGGGTGGATGTAGAAAGCCCAGAGTTACATTGTGATATTAATCCGTAACGTTACGTTCTCCGTATTTCGACGTCCGCCTCCTTTCGAAGCTTGGACCCGTTGTAACTGCGTGCAGTTCTAGTCTTTTTCTTCTCCGTAAAAGTGGTGCTGCAGCCTAAACCGTACATGGTGGCGACGTGCCACTTTCAGGACTGGTCCGAAAGTCCGCAAAGACCTCAGCCAAAAAAACACTCACTTGTACCACTAGGTGGCGCTATAGCAGAGACACAAACTTTGTGGGCCTATAACTCCCAAACCGTACATCGGAAATTTAAAAACTTATATTCACGCGTTCCTGGATCCTACTGAATCTCCTGATGTAGGCCACGCCCATTTCCGCCTAGACTTTTATGCGTGAAAAATCGCGATTTATCAAAAACCAACTTTTTCGAACTCCTCCTAGACCGTGCAATGGATCTGCACGAAACTTGGCACACGGCATCTCCAGACTGACCTGACAAAACGTTGCATAAAGATGTTTTATAGAATAAAAATTATCGGGCAAACAAATTTGTGTAGCTAACTATGAAAACACCGACTTGTCCATATCTCGCCAAAATAAATGCTGTTAAAGCCAAACTTTAGTATCTTCCTTGGTATAACCCTCTGAGGCTCTGAAACAAATCTGACGAACATTGGCCACTAGGGGCGCCACAAATACAAAAACCTGTATTTCTCATGAATGTACTTTGCCATATCTTGGCCAAAAATGCTGTCAAAGCCAAACTTTAGATTATTCTTTGCTATGATACTCTAAGCTTATACTTTTACAAACATTGGCCACTAGGGGGCGCTACAAATACAAAAAGTTTATATCACATGAACCGCTCATCCGATTTTTACCAAGTTTGATGGATACCATCTAGGCCTACTCCTGAGGCGGCCCCTAGAGCGGGGTGTTGATTGGTACAAGTGGGCGTGGCCTATGGGCCGACGTCTTGAATAACCACTTCCACTAAAGTGAATTGCTTGAAATTAACAGGGTGGATGTAGAAAGCCCAGAGTTTCATTGTGCTGTTAATCCGTACCGTTACGAGCGCCTCTCCGTATTTCCCGACGTCCGCCTCACTTCCGCGGTGGCTTGGACCCCGTTGTAACTGCGTGCAGTTCTAGTTGTATTTTGAGGTTGTACCGGAATAGGTATGAATGATCAAAAAACACCATATTTTTGGTGTACTACAAATTGCTGCAGCTCCTCTATTCACCCAGTGTGTATGGGTCTCTGTTTTGCTTCATCAACTGACTACTAGATTCAATTGGTTTCAGTCAGAGTGTGCATAAGGCCATTCACTTTTTTAACCACACCCTCGACCTTGTGCTGACATTTTGCATCAAAATTGAAGATTTAATAGTTTTTCCGCAGAATCTTTTATTATCAGACCATTCTCTAATAACTTTTGAATTCTTACTACCCGACTATACTAAAGTAAATAAAACCTTCTACACTAGATGCCTGACCGTGCTATAGCTAAATTTAAGGAAGCTATTCCAACAGCATTTCATTTAATTCAGTTCCTCAAAATAACAGAGGACCTTTATGTTAACTTTAGTCCCTCCCAAATTTATAAATGTGTAGATGGTGCTACAACTTGCCTACAGACGACTTTAGACTCTGTTGCTCCTCTCAAAAAGAAAATGATGAAGCAAAGGAAACTAGCACCTAAGTCTCTCCCAAAGTCGCAAATTAAAACAAATCTTGCGATGGCGTTCCATCAAACTGGAAGAATCTCGTTTAGATTGGCAAGACAGTCTGAAAACAAATAGGAAGGCCCTAAGAAATACCAGATCAGACTATTACTCATCATTAATAGAAGAAAATAATAACAACCCAAGGTTTCTTTTCAGCACTGTAGCCAGGCTGACAGATAGTCACAGCTCTATTGAGCCATCTATTCCTATAGCTCTCAGTAGTGACGACTTTATGAGCTTCTTTAATGATAACATTATAACAAATAGAGATAAAATTCATCACCTTTTGCCCTCAATTTCTAACAGTTCACCTTTAAACGCAGTAGCACTAGAAAGAACGACAAGACCTGACATATACTTAGACTGCTTCTGTCCTATAGTCCTTCAACAATTAATGGCAAAGGTATCTTCAGCTAAACCATCTACCTGTCTCTTAGACCCCATTCCAACGAGGCTGCTTAAAAAAGTGTTACTCGTGGTTAACACTCAATTACTAGATATGAGCAATATGTCTCTATTAACAGGTTATGTACCACAGTCATTTAAAGTAGCTGTGATAAAACCTCCTGAAAAAACCCTCTCTCGACCCGGACGTCTTAGCAAACTACAGACCTATATCTAACCTTCCCTTTCTCTCCAAGATCCTTGAGAAGGTAGTTGCTAATCAGTTATGTGATTTTACATGAGGACTTTCAGTCAGGATTTAGAAAGTATCATAACACAGAGACAGCACTGGTGAAAATTACTAATGACCTAACTGCTGCTGACAAAGGACTTGTTTTTCTATGTCTTAGTGCTGCATTCGACACCACTGACCATACCATCCTGTTACATTTAGTTGGCATTAAAGGAATTGCACTAAGTTGGTTTAAGTCACATTTATCCGATCAATCTCAAATTTGTTAATGTTAACAATAACTCCTCCAAGTACGCGAAAGTTAACCATGGCGTCCCACAAGACTCAGCGCTTGGACCAATTCTATTCTCCTTATATATGCTTCCTCTAGGCAATATTATTAGGAAACACTCAATTAACTTTCATTGTTATGCGGATGACACCAGTAAGTCAAGCCAGATGAAACCAATCAGTTAGCTAAACTTCAAGCATGCATTAGATATAAAATCATGGATGACATACAATTTTCTGATGTTAAACTCAGAAAAAACTGAAGTTATTGTGCTTGGCCCTAAACACCTCCAAACTTCATTATGTAGGGATATAGCAACTCTGGATGGCATTGCCCTGGCCGCCAGCACTACTGTCAGAAATCTAGGAGTTATTTTTGATCAGGATATATCCTTTAACGCCCATCTAAAACAAACCTCAAGAACATCCTGTCTCAAAACGATGCTGAAAAACTAGTCCATGCATTTGTTACTTCCAGGCTTGACTACTGTAATTCTTTATTATCAGGATGCTCAAACAAGTCCCTTAAGACTGTCCAGCTGATCCAGAATGCTGCAGCCCGTGTTCTTACAAGAACTAAGAAAAGAGATCATATGTCTCCTGCATTAGCTTCTTTGCATTGGCTTCCTGTAAAATCCAGGATTGAATTTAAAATCCTTCTCCTGACATACAAAGCTCTAAATGGTCAAGCACCATCTTATCTTGAACAGCTTTTAGTGCCTTATTATCCCACTAGAGCCCTGCGCTCCCAGAATTCAGAGTTACTTATGGTTCCTAGAGTCTCTAAAAGTAGAATGGGAGCCAGAGCCTTTAGCTATCAGGCTCTTCTCCTGTGGAACCAGCTTCTGGTCTGGGTTCAGGAGGCAGACAGCATCACCAAATTTAACTTAAAAGTTTCCTCTTTGATAAAGTTTATAGGTAGGGAGTGATGAGTCGCAGTGTCCGCCTAGCCCGGCCCACCTGCTTTTTGTCATAGTTGTCAGTTTAATTTACCATATAATCAATAATATAATAAAACTAGAGGGAGAAAGGGCAGTACAGCCCAACCAGCCTTCTCTCTTTACCCTGTCTCTCTTAGTTTTGCTGTAATAGTTTTAGACTGCCGGGGACTTCTTTCGTTTGACACACTGAGCTCCTCTGTGTGCATCCATGTCCCAGAAATGCCTGTTACTAACCTAGTTTGGAAAACCATGTTTCCTTGGATCAGGGAGGCTCCAAAATCACGGTTGCAGCTGTCGCTGTGGTCCTGCTACATGTCCTGCAATGCCCTGTTACATCCTGCTACGCTGTGGGGTGCCCTGCAAAGTCCTGGTGTGCCTTGTAATGCCGCACAGTGCCTTGCTATGCCATGAACTACTACAAACTAATTTTTATATTTTATGTTTTTTGTTATTGCCACTCTTCATTTCAACCCTAACCGGCTCGTCAGACACCACCTACCAAGAGCCTGGGTCTGTCCCAGGTTTCTTCCTAAAAAGGGAGTTTTTCCTCGCCGCTGTCACACTGTTGCTTGCTCTGGAGGGAACTACTAGAATTGTTGGGTCTTTGTAAATTATGTAGTGTGGTCTAAACCTACTCCATCTGTAAAGTGTCTCACGATAATTCTTGTTATGAATTGATACTATAAATAAAATTGAATTGAAAAATAGAATTATACTGTCTTTGTTGGGAGTCGCACATGCCAGCTAGCTAACTCTTTATTATTATTAGGAACACCTGTTTAATTTCTCATAAATGCAATTATCTAATCAACCAATCACATGGCAGTTGCTTCAATGCATTTAGGGGTGTGGTCCTGGTCAAGACAATTTCCTGAACTCCAAACTGAATGTCAGAATGGGAAAGAAAGGTGATTTAAGCAATTTTGAGCATGGCATGGTTGTTAGTGCCAGACGGGCTGGTCTGAGTCTTTCACAATCTGCTCAGTTACTGGGATTTTCACGCACAACCATTTCTAGGGTTTACAAAGAATGGTGTGAAAAGGGAAAAACATCCAGTATGTGGCAGTCCTGTGGGCAAAAATGCCTTGTTGATGCTAGAGGTCAGAGGAGAATGGGCTGACTGATTCAAGCTGATAGAAGAGCAACTTTGACTGAAATAACCACTCATTACAACCGAGGTATGCAGCAAAGTATTTGTGAAGCCACAACACGCACAACCTTGAGGCGGATGAGCTACAACAGCAGAAGACCCCACCGGGTACGACTCATCTCCACTACAAATAGCAGGATAATGCACCATGTCACAAAGCTCGAATAATTTCAAATTGGTTTCTTGAACATGACAATGAGTTCACTGTACTAAAATGGCCCCCACAGTCACCAGATCTCAACCCAATAGAGCATCTTTGGGATGTGGTGGAACGGGAGCTTTGTGCCCTGGATGTGCATCCCACAAATCTCCATCAACTGCAAGATGCTATCCTATCAATATGGGCCAACATTTCTAAAGAATGCTTTCAGCACCTTGTTGAATCAATGCCACGTAGAATTAAGGCAGTTCTGAAGGCGAAAGGGGGTCAAACACAGTATTAGTATGGTGTTCCTAATAATCCTTTAGGTGAGTGTATATATATGCTGCTTAAGTACTGTAGTGCATCACTGAACAAACAAGGGTATCGGCTAACTAAACTCTCCATATCCACTTGTTGTCCAGCAGTTAAATGTTGTAACTGCAACTGCTAATTGCCAAGAGCCGCCAAATTTGGATGTCGCGCAGCCATAAGTGGTGGGACACGTATATCGTCTTCGTGATGGGTATCAGTCACAATAAGTGCAGCAACCTTGTGACCGGTATGAACATCAGCTGTATGATAACGTTTGAGCATATTTACATGACAAACTCTGTTTTTGCGCCTGTGGTCAAGAGTACTAAGAACATAATTAGTGTCACTAAGTTGTTCTCTAACAATATAAGGACCTGGAAACTTTGCAGATAGGTCTGAAGCCGGAATGGGCAACAATGCCAAAACCGGATTTCCTGGCTCAAAATGATGGCGCACAGCTGAGCGGTAGTAGAAACGTTTCATTACCGTTTGTGATTTCCTAAGTCTCTCTTTGGCAAGAGCATTAGCGAAACTTACAGACATAGTCTAATATTTTCTGTTTGGGCAACACTTCACAGAATAATATTTCATCATGTAGAGATTAAAGTGAGCCACGGGACGTGTGAGCAAAGACTAGTTCAGTCGGACTGAATCCAGTAGCCTCCTGGACTGCATCTCGCACGGCAAACAACACAAATTAAATCCCCCTCATCCCACTCTTCTCATCTCTACACAGTATTTCCGGAGCATGGACTTTAATGTCTGATGCCAGCGCTCTAGAGTGCCTTGTGACTCGGGGTGATAGGCAGACGACACAACATGCTGCACCTTTAAGGTTTTAAGTACCTGTTTAAAGAGTCAAGATTGAAAGTTTGACCTTTGGTCAGTTTGAATTACATTCGGCAACCCAAAAGTTGAAAAGAACTTTGTTAAAGCTTTCACTACTGAACTAGGGTTGATTCTGCGGAGCAGAATAGCTTCTGGAAAGCGAGTGGCGGTGCACATAATCGTTAAAAAGTGGAGCCATCACGCGGGCCATTCCTCTCCGGGCAGCCACACAGCTGAATTTGCATGCAGTACGAAACAGTAGCAAGTCCGAGAGTGAATGGAAGATGGAGTGGTGACAATCCTAATGGAATCGGATATTGAAAGATGGCGAGGGAGCGTAGCTGGCAATGGCAGTGGAGGAGTTTAGGCTGGTGCTGCAGATGAGAGAGACATGGTAAGAATCAGAGGTACAAACAATTTACAAAGTTAAGTTTCTTACTAGAGACTGAGACACTGAGAATTAAGGCTTGAGGAGTTTACCACGTAGTGAGTGGAAAAACAATCTGGCGACGAGTGACTGGAGAGCTGGGTTTCACACACACCACACACGGGAGGAGACACAGGGAAAGACTGACAGGGAAAAACAAAGAGAAAGCACAGGGACTCTGGAGATCACAGACCGGGCTGTGACAAGATTATCATGACCAAGAAGAGTAGAGACTACAATGGACTTTTGTGTGAGATCGGTTTTCCAATAAGTAAGAGGTAAAATTCAAGTCATGAAGTGACCTCGCTCTCATCGCTTTTTGTGTCTGCGGAAGATAAGGCATGCACGTCTCGAGTAAAAGACACATTGTAAAACATTTTGTAGCAGTGTATACATTTGATAAACAGAATGCAACCATAAAATGTCCCAAATAGTAAACTGTCTTTCCGGCCTGGGAGCAGGTGTATTTTCATGGCATTGCTTTAAAGATCTTGTGAGAAACCAAGATGCCTGGACTACATCCAACTGATAACAACGACGAACAGGATGGGGAAGAGAGCTTGGTGTAGAGACTAAAGAGTGAGAAGAGTATTATGTTAGTCTGGACCAGATTCCCGGAGAAGGCTCTGTCTGCATGTTAGGGTGAGGGAGAATTGACTTTAAGGAAATCTGATCCGTATGCATACGCTGTACACTGTTATATCTTGCAGTCTTTCAGATTGACCAAATTGGAGTCAGAGAGGTTATGGCCTTTAGGGCCTGACCAGAACCGATTCAAATTTATACCTACATGGTGACCCGCCGACGTGAATGGTTAGAACCGGAAGCCAAACACCTTTTGTGGCAGACTTCACACCCAGACTCTGCTCTTCTGATCCAAAAAAGTGTACCAACTTAAAATCAGGTGAGAGAATTTTCTGTTTTTGTAAAGACTTACTCTCACATTTGGACCTCAAAACTAAATTTCTTTTGGATCTGTGACATGTCGAACATCTGAGTTTTAATTAATTTAGGTAGCAATTAATGTGATTGATATTGCCAGACCAGGAAACCCTTGCGTGATAAGCGTTACTTGATTCCTTGAGTGATAAGGATGGTCTAGTGATTCCGGACACGCTTGCGTGATAAGCATTACCTGACACTGGAAGTAAAAAAGTGTTGTCCGATGCCAGAATTACCGTGATCATTCTGTCTGAAAAAAGCATTTTGTGCACATTATACATTACGATAATCTGAGTCAACTAGTACCAAAAAGACAATTGAAATTAGAAGGAATATTGCATCTGGAATGTGACATTGTGTTTCCACTGGAAAACTGGAGTTCAAGACATAGTGTAAGGGCGACATCTTTTGGAGAATTGGTGGTACAACATCCAACCTGGCTTTTGTCAGAGAAATCAGAAGTGCCTAAAAAAAAAAATAATAATAATAATAAATAAACCGTTGACACGCAGTGCAGAGTCAGATTAAAGTGTAAAAGTAATTACAAACGGAGCTCTGAGCAATCCTGTCCGAAAACCCAGGTGGACACAATTTTTACATCTTTAGAAGTGTGTGTCGGTTTATGTGTTGTCATTGTTTTGGTTAATATGTGGCAGTGCTATTGATCATACATAGCAGTGTTGGTTATGTGTTGGCAGTGTTTTGGTTTATATGTGGCAAATGTTGACTTTGTTTTTGTAACTAGTACTGAATTATGGATTGTGGCAATTGCACGGATTAAGGTGTTAACACAAGAGCTCGCTACTCCTGTAGAGTAATCAGTACGCGACTGATTATTAACGTTTTAGTATGATAGAAGCTAAAGATGAAACCTAAATGGAAAATAATATATTGTTATAACCTATATACTGTACTTGGTTGGGCAAACTCTATGTAATAGATCTAAAAAGAACTGTTGATCTGCAAAGTGAGTGTTCTACACCTAGCTCTTAATAAAGTGATGACTTGATAAGTATCAAGTGATAACAGGTAAAAATTGTATAAGGTTAAAAACCTATAAAACACCATAGTAAAATTTAAGATTAAAGTGTCAATAAGGTGTTTTTTGACATAACCAGATTTGATAAATAAATTGATCACTTGATCAAGAGTGTTTCAGTGACATGGTTTGCTGATTTGGGGGTGTTTAGTTGAAGTGAATTGCTAAATTGGTGATTGTAAAACTCTGGATTATATTAATATAATATACTTGTTATATTAAAAAACGATTGTTGTAGAAGACAGTCAGGAAAGTTGACAGGAAAGAAAGAGAGCGGAGAGCTCCGAGAGACAGAGTACAGGGCTGCAGTCACAGTGCACTGGATCAAATTACAACGCATGCACTCCTAGAGGAAAGAGTCTGGGCAGTCCTTGAACTGCTGCAGAATACACTATTCATTTCAACCCCAACCAGCCGTCAGACACCAACTACCAAAAGCCTGGGTCTGTCCCAGGTTTCTTCCTAAATGGGAGTTTTTCCTCGCCACTGTCGCACTGTTGCTTCCTCTGGAGGGAACTACTAGAACAGTTGGGTCCTTGTAAATTATGTGGTCTAGTGTTGTCTAGACCCACTCTATCTCTAAAGTGTCTCGGGATAACTCTTGTTATGAATTGATACTATAAAGAAAATTAAATTGAATGGTCAGAGATTACGACACTCTGGTAAGCACTAGAACATATAGTACGTTAGGGAGAAAGCTATCTGTTATGTCTGAAAATGTTCAATATTGTGTCCTGCTGGACTCTGTTATGTTATGCACTGTGAGTGACATTCTACTGTCCCTTTAAGGCTTACAGCAGTGGTTTACTGCAAGGGTTATAAAATGTAAGGTTTGCGGCAGTTCAGTATATGCAACATGAACAGAGCCACACGGTGGGGTTATTGAGTCCTACACAAACATAATATTTAGCAAACAAAGATGTCTGAACTTGTCTTACCACCACCACCTTTCTTACCTGTTCCCGGTGACCCAACTGTTCCCTGGGATCGCTGGCTGATGTCGTTTGACGATTATTTAGTTCGATATTGTTAGACGATAATGTTACGATTACGAGGACGTCTACAAATTACACCGAAAAGAGATACAAGGTTGTGTCTCCAAACTTACCTCAATGATACTACTTACTTGTCCCCTGCTAGCTGTATTACAGCATTTACTTTTAAAAAATATGTTAAATTAATAAATATTTTGTTGCATCTTATTTCGACAATTTAGATCTTTCGTCACTCTTATTTTGATCTGAATGGAAAGTTCACAGCTAGCGGCATCTTAAAAGCAGCTGTTGTACACAAACCACATAAATGTAGGCTACTATTTTCCCTCCACAAAACCGATCTACATTAAAATGTAACTGTTAATTGTAGCTGTTTTAAAGCTTCACAAACCTGTAAACTAGGAGAAAATATCAGACAGTGCTTCCGTTCAGTGCAACTTTTGCTCAGCAGAATGACGAAGCTTGAGTCTGTTCACAAAGAGTGTCCCTTAGTGCACAGCGCCACACTGCCTCCTGCTGGCTGCACTGCAATGCTGTATTATAAAGAGCCTTTAACTCCTACCAGAAATGAATGATTAACCATTATGGCTTTTATTAGACTGAGTATTCCTCTCATAGAAATAATATCCCCAAAAGAAAACAAACAAAATGACATAAAATGTGACCATAGATTTTGTGTGCATCACACGCAGCCACATTCTGTCACATTCAGTACCTGGTCCTAACTTCATATTCAATTAAGCATTCCATCCAACTCTGCTTCTCATCTCAAAGCTTTTCATTCTGCCACCACTCACGACTGAAATGCTCTGCAAAAGATTCTTAAACTGGACAAACTAATTTCCATTTCATCTTTTAAATCCGCTATCTCATCCTTGTTCCCCGACATATGCAGTTGCTTTTCCACATCATAATTTCCCAGCTAAACATTTGTATGGTTTCTCCCTTTTTTACTCACCCATGTACCTGTGTGCTTCTGTGTGCTATTTGAAATGGTAGTTTGAAAAGGTTTGAGGTAATAAATCAATCCCCTGATGGAGTCTAGACACTGGTGTGGTGTGAGAAACTCGAGGACCACACCGAGGAGCCGACGGCAGTCATGCCAGAAGAGGACCCAGGATCTGTGCGTGATGAAGACAGGAGGAGCAAGGGGAGGAGGGTTATGCTCTTAGCTTGAAATGACAACTGAGCAGCAGAGAAACAGGTTTAAAACAGGGAGGTCATGTTGTGATTGGCTTGTTAAATAACGCCTTTTAACAGCTATTCAATTTAGAAGAGAGAGAGAGAATGTGTTTACTTTAGAAGTCTTTGTGCAAGAATTTACGCAAAGTTCCATTTCAAACATTTCAAAAGAGTCTTTCTTGCAGAAATGCAAAGATTTATTGTACGAATGCATGATAAGTAAAGATGATCCGGATACTCGGCTGAAACGAGTAGTAGTGGACCGTGTCTGCATTCTGTGATAGGCACGCTCTGCTCACTCACACGCGGAACACTGAGAAATGAACAGCTCTCTCTCTCCCTCAGTCACTCAGGTCCGCGGGTCTTTTCTGTTAACGTTTAGGGTTTCTTCAGCTTCAGGTTGTTTATTTTACTCTTTTTTTTTACTTTGTAGTACTTACTTAACCAGTAGATTTCTGGTAACGTGGGGTTTCAGACAGTGCATGGTAGAATGCGACTCGGGCTGAGTCTCTGCCGTCGGACATTTAAAAAAATATATTTTTTTTAACTTCTGCATTCAATCTATTTGATCCGTAGAACACAGTCCCCCTCTCTCTTTATCTCTCTCTCTGTGTCTCTCTCTTACTCACACACGCATGTGCACACACACACACACACACACACACTCACATGGTGTGGAAATAAAAATAAATAAAAAAATAACCACAAAAAAAAATAATCACACTGATCATAAAAAAATTTAAAGTTAAATTATTGAGTATGAAAACTCTTGTTCATAACATTTTATTTCATAATTGCATAATTGTTGTATTCATTGTTGCAAAACTTGTTTTGTATATAGTTTGTTACCATGACAACACCATTGATCTGAAGCTCAATGCTGATGCTGTCATGGAAATAGTTTTCTAATCAGCAATAAATATAACAATTTCTGATCAACCCATATCAATTGCATGCTTAAAATTACATACCAGTTAAAGCACCGCCCATTTCAAGACAACCCAACCCACTTCCGGGTTAAATTCTGTCCACTTCCGAGTTAGGCCCCGCCCAGTCTGAGTACAGATACAGATAATTCATGTGGTAAACAGATACAGATAATGCTGTACTCGCTCATCCCTAATTATAAGACATGTACAGTCTTTGGAGATTAGACTCCCTCATTATGAAATTATGTGTAGCCTTTATATATATATATATATATGTATATGTAGGGGGTTAGAAAGCCAGAAGCTGATTGCTAATGTGACGAAAACTGGTGAAAGGAATATAACTACCTAATGGGCCACAATAAATCTGAGAATTGAATCAGCTTTGTATTCTAATCAGGCTTATAGTAATAAGCCTGATTAGACCCCTCAATCTAGTCACCTCCTGCATTTCCATGAATACCAGTCCAACCCACTCCTCCTGTTCTGCTCTTGTATTCTGTATCCCCCCACCCCCAACTCGTTTCTTTCTCTTTCTCAGTCATCCTCTCCTCTACTTAGGATCCTGAGGGGGGTTTGTGCTAAGCTGGTCGAGCACTCTTCTGGCACGAAGAGATGTGTTTGTGCAGAAACTAATGTCACATAAATGAAGCTAAGGCCACAAAACTGCAACCTGCACAACATCCTTTTAATCTGAGCTACATGTGTTTCAGGGCAAGAAGAAAAAAAAAACAGGACTTTCAATTTTTTTTGCCAATTACTTTTGGCCTGCTTGCAGCAAACTTCAAAGAGGGGTCTATTGATTAATGGAAAGTGTTGTGTTGTATTTTGCAGTCTCCCCTGAGCTCCAAGCTTATCATGAAGAACATGCCAGAAGAACAAAGTTTATATTTGCATACACAACACCACGAAGTCCCAGTATAAAAGAAAATGTAAAAGTGAAGAGAATTGAACGGGGAACTGAATGCCCTCATCCTATTATTGCTATGGTAAAACATGTAAATAACCTTTGATTTTCTTTGCCTTTGATGTCCTCTCTAGGGAGGAAACACTCAGCTTAGCTTTTTAAGAGCTCATAAGTAGCTGAAAGCCCCCAGTGGCATACAGCCATTTTTCTTTATTTGAGACATCGATCCAAAGTCATTTGCTAACATCTCTCTCCTTGTCACCTTCTCCGTCCCTGTCTTTCTGTGATGTTCCAGTAGCTGGTCCTGTGTCATCTTTGCCGGCTCATCACTTCAGCCAGAATAATAATTCAAAGCAATGTCAAAACTATAAAGACCAAGAAATCTGTTGATGGCGAGGAGGGAAAATGAAGTGCTGTTAGAGAGGCAGAGACATATTTCTGTCCTAATTGAGTTCTCATTTATGTTAATTAATCTGGGCCTTGTTAGAGGGACCCAGACAGACAATACTCACCCAGTCCTGGGAGAAACCTGGCAGTCCTGACAGCTGCTACCACAAGAAATCCATTAATTGATTTAGGAGCTTTGTTGTTACAATTCTGTGCAATTGCCACCCACCCAGATGGACAGGTGTGTTTAGGAGGCATTGTTGGCTTCCCCCTAATAAAAAATACCGAACTCAAAAGAACAATCAACACAAGCTGAAAATTCTCTCCTAGCATGAGCAGGTGTTTCCTGTATTTGTTGGAATCAAATTGGAAGAGGAAAACTCAAGTTTAGAGATAAGGGTATTCAACATGGTGTTATATACATTTTACTAAGACAGGTAAGTTTATACAACAACAAGCGGTAATCCTCATGTTCATATATATATATATATATATATATATATATATATATATATATATATATATATATATATATATATACATACACTTACTATTCCATACAACAGTAATTGCAGATGTAAATTAAAGATATCACAGGACAGATACCAAACCCCCACCCCCCCAATTAAAAATAAATCTGTAATAATAACAATAAAGAAAACCCACTCACAGACTCAACTCATATTGCGTACTGCGCACAGAGATCAAACATTTTGTGTTATTGACATAAGACAGGAAGGGATTCCAGGACTCGAAGACAGAAAGTCAGTCTTATTCTTTTTCTAAATTTTTCTGCGGCTAAAACTTTGAACATGAAGGTATCTAAAAAAAAAAGATCCAACAATGTAATTGAAGGTAGGACAACTTCTAAGCGTCTGACTAGCAACTTGGACAATAATTTGAAGTCGGCATTCAGCAGACTAATGGGACGATATGAACCGGATGAAAGTGTTGTGGTTTGGGGTTTTGTTTGGGATTATTTTTCCCTTTTGACCCTCCTTGTGTCTGTGTCTCAGCTTTCTCCCAGGTCTGGTGTTGGTACTGTCCTGTGTTCCCCTCAGTGTCATTATGTTCTGTTTCCCGTTTATTTTGAAGTCTGTTTTTTGTCTTGTCTCGTCTCTAGTTTGACTTCCTGTGCCTGCCCGCTCTTGTAATTACCTGATGTTTTCCACCTGCTCCCCTGCCCTCTCGTCACCTGCCTCTTGTTACCTAATTACTAGGGATGAGCCGGATACTCGGCTGAAACGAGTATCCGGTACGGATAAAGCACTTTTGCCGAATACAAGTATTATACGAGTAATACGAGTCATTATCTGTACTCGGATTGGGTAGCGGACCGTGCGCCCCGCCCGTACACACACGCTCTGCTCACTCACACAGAACACGGAGAAGTGAACAGCTCTCTCTCTCTCTCTCTCTCTCTCAGGTCCGCGGGTCTTTTCCGTTAACGTTTAGGGTTTCTTCACCTTCAGGTTTGTTTTTTACTTCGGTTTGTAGTACTTCCTTAACCAGTAGATTTCTGGTAACATGGGGTTTCAGACAGCGCGTGGTATAATGCGACTCGCGCTGCGTCTCTGCCGTCGGAGATTTTTTTTTTTTTTAAACCTATGCCCTACTCGCTCATCCCTACTAATTACCCTGTGTATTCGAAGGGTAGCAGAATCTCCGCTCTGTGTGCATGCGCGCTCCCACAGCCAGGGGATACAAATCCTGGCAGGGATAAGTACATTGGCACCGGCTCGTTAAAAAAAAATTATAGCGGACCTAAGCGGGAGTTTGAGCGGCATCGCTGACGATGAAATAATAATTTAAATTTAAGTATCTTTAGTGTGTGCCATACATTTGTTATCATTGTTAATATTTTACATCACTGTAAAGCTTAACGCTTTAATGCTTGTACAAATTGCTATAATAATTATACACCCCGAGTACACCAAGTACACCAACTTTCTAAATCTCTGCTAACGCATATACCGTAAGGGCATTTAAAAAGAGATGAACATGCCACCGTACATTAAACTTTACAAAGACAGCAACCTAGCTAGCTAACAGACGAATGTTAAATGATAGGTTCAGTTAGCTAACGTTAGGGTGTATCTACCTAATTATTATAGCAATTTGTACAATCTTTAAAGCATTAAGCTTTACAGTGATGTAAAACATTAACGGTGATAACAAATGTACGGCACACACTAAAGATACTTACATTTAAATTATTTCACCGTCAGCGATGCTGCTCGAACTCCCGCTTAGGTCCGCTATTTCTTTTTTTTAACGAGCCGGCAAAGAGCCGTGCGTAGGATTGCGGGTGATTTGGGACCGCAAATGATACACATATGCATCCTTCTCTGTCTATGGGAAATTTTCTGAATGAAGGACTCAGTCCTTGGAGGAATTTGGAGGATCCTCGAAATTGGAACGGTCCTTCGACGGACGGCAATGACGTAGCGTCCTCCTCCTGGCTTTGGAGGATCCTTCCTTGACATTAAGAAACGGCTGTTGATTCATCTTCTCCATCCCAACAGCATAATTAAACAGCACAGTTAACAGTTCCACAACCATTTTCATCCAGTGTTTTTTGCAAAAAAAATTTAATGACGCGAGCCCGCAATGACGTGCACTTGATAGCCTGTTCCATTGTACATGTTCTCCAAATGCTAAGGACTCTGACCTGCTCCTGAAGGATCCTTCCTTGGAAGTATTAGTCCTACCAAGGAAGGATCCTTGACATTGAGAAACGGGGTCGGTCTCTTTTGGGTTTTCGCATGGGTTTCATGCAAGTATAGTATATTATATGAGCATCGAGGTGGCATAAGTAGTGCAACACTTTACTGCGCTTGATCGGATTATTAAAGCCCCTACAGTTTAAACTCACAAATCTAACATCCCCACCCACAATGAATATTGTACCCTTAACCTGGGTCATTGAAAAACAAAGAATTCAGTATGCGACAAACAAATGCGAGAGAAGGAAAATATATACTGTATATATATATATATATATATATATATATATATATATATATATATATATATATATACACACACACACACACACATTTTTTTAAGAATCCATCTATTAATTTAAAAAATGTATAATAAATAAACTGGATCAAAAGCACTACATTCCAGAGTCAGTACGACCTCATCAGCAGAGACTGACCAAAAGAAAAATAGCACCAGTATGCTCTGAGTGGAGCAATCTGTTAGGTCAGGGTTCACATATTTTTACATATGGGGCTCCAAGTGGCGGGCTAGGAGCTTTGCAAAGATTTTTATGTCAGCGTTAAGCAGGCTCAGAGGCCAATAGCTAGAACACTCTGTAAGGTCCTTATCCTTTTTCAGGAGTAAGGAAATCAAGGCTGTGTTAACATCCCTTGAGAATTTACCCATTTCAATAGAGAAGTGATTTCCTTTTTGCATATTCTGTACTGCTAGTCGCCAGTGATTCCTCTGCTGATAACTGAGACAAGTCAAGCTGATTTAACCAGCTGTCACAGTGGGATCTAATGTAACCTCATTGTAATACAGATTGGAATAAAATGTCTTAAAGGAATTGTTTATTTCAACAGGGTTAGTTCTAATATTACCATCTGAAGATTTAATAGTGGGAATGTCTGCAAAATAATCACTGGATCTTAATCTTATGGTGAGAAGGTGACTAGGTCTAGCGCCCTGAAAGTAATAGCGCTGTCTTGATCTATGGATGAGAAATTCAGATTTACGTTTCCAGATGTTGTTTATTTCCTTCTTGACTAATGATCGTTCTAAAGCTCGGTCAGAAGAATTTGTGTGTCATTGTGTGTAGTCTGGTGAACTTAGCGTCAAGGTTTTGCAGCTTCAGTAACGTAGCTTTGCACTCATTAGAGCAGAAATGTATGGTATTACTCCTAATAAAACCTTTTATCGCGTCCCACAATATCCTGGGGTCTTCTACAGAGCCAACATTAATTTCTGCAAAGATCTGTAATTCTGCTATAAACTGAGTAATATAGGATTCATTCCAGTAAAGAAGTATTGAGGCGCCATCTAACTGCATGTTAACTGCACAATTTTGGTGGTGCAAAGGACCCCTTTATGGTTTTATTTTTGAGCTTGCTGATGAAGATGCAATTGTGATAGAATCTACTGGCTAAATGGCTGGCATCTACCTGCAGTAAATGAGTCTCCTGTAAAAAATACAATGTCAACATTTCTCTCTTAGTAAGCCCAGAGTGCTGGCTCGTTTGTGAGGAGCATTCAGACCACCACAATTCAAAACTAAAAATATAAGATCACCCATTATCAAAAAAGCTGCATTCTAAATGTAAGTACATGTGGATAAATCTTAAATGTGCATCCAAAGTTAAGTCCCTCAATACACAAAACATATAAAACACATAACAGACGAGACATTGATACAGAAGGCAGAGAAGGGGGGAAAACATAGCCAGAAAGGCTAACATTCAAAATAGGTCTGTGATCAAGGCAGCAAAAATGGAACACTAGTCCATAAAAACCTGGTTGCAACAGCAACTGGTTCCACAATAACTTATCAGAATAAATGCATTTTCCGTCATAGAAACAAGAAGCACAAAGCACAAAACACCTTGGAAAGGAAACTCTAGCGTAGCAGTGGCCCAGCTAACCTATGGAGAGTAGACTATATTAAACTAGGTCGACATAGCATTCAGAAACATAGTCTCTGTAATCATATCAGACAACAGTGCGATAAAAATCAGGATGCATCAAGAGAACAAGACAAACCAATGATCCGTGTTCACCAGGCAGTTTCAGTCCTGATCCTACTTCACGGTGCCCTCCGTGACGGGATCCTAAGCGTCAGCACTCCCCGCCGCAGCAGCAGGAGCATGACGGGGTGCAACCTGATTCATAGTCCTCAGCCTCCCAGGCGGAGGTGAATGCTCTGTACTGGGCGCCGTTTCAGTGTTGCCGGAATAAAGCAGGACAAAATTCATACCCTTGACTCCATGGTTTGATAGAAGGCTTGCCGTTGCTGTAATCTGGGGAGAAACCAATTTTCCGACCCTGAATGACGAGCGGAGATCTCCCCGCAGCTTGTAGGATCGCCTGACTGGTTGTGTAGCGAAGGACGTTGAAAATCAATGTGCGAAGAGATTCGGGAACCACTTAGGCAGTGAGCGTGAGAGATACTGGGTAGCATTAGCACCTTCTAGTCCCTTTTTCCTTTTTTTGAATCTGAGAAAAACGTGGCTCGAGATAGCTTTTCTGTTTCTCCAGCAATGCCTCTGCAATTGCGTCTGTATCGCCGCGTTGGACTTTGTTCTTGTTTGCCATTCTTCAAGTAACTCTAATGAGCACAAAGTGGTACAATATCGAAGTTGGAACCATATAAAACAACTAGCCTCCATCCTCTACCAACTGGGTTCCAGAGAAAGGGTTTGATCAGGTGGCTGTGACGCCGCACTGCTCTCTGGTACAAGGCTCTCAGCACATGCTGCTGGAAGGCATCTTCTGTTGGGTGTAGATTTGCTGCTGACAAATCTGTGGTAGATGCTAGTGTGTACCTCAGCTCATCAAGATTGGTGCAAGGATGCCCATCCACCTTTTTCTTTTGGCCATGCAGGAGGAGGGCATACCTTCTTGCACTTCCAGGCTACCAGAGGAGCCAAATTTGGTAATTTCCTGTAACTCATAAAACTAGGTCTTCAGTCTTGTGAGGGCAGTGGCCTTCCCAATTCCGTACAAACTGCTTGTGGTAAGGGCGTGGCATACAGGTAAACACTCACAAAGCACTGCACCAAGCTTCTGGGCAATCAAACAGGGACAAATCTTTCCTTAAGGCCTGCCCAGAGTGCATAAACACTGCTGAGGATCCAAATATCCCTTTGCTTGAATAGTACAGAAGCAAAACTAGTCTAGTCTCATCACATTTCACAATTAGGCAATAATTTGAAAGGTGTATTGCATGTAACACCAGCCTTGTGTCAGCCTCATCCTGGTCACTGTAAAGATCTGTCAAGCAGCCAATGTCTGACTTGCTAATCCTCTTAACCTCCTGACCATTTTCAAAGCCACCCGCTAAGATGACAGTGTTCCCTGAAAAAATTCTTTGGCCCAGTACTGGTGACGTAGGTGTTGACAAACACCTACATAGAGCAGCCTTGTTTCAACTGATCCACATGTATTCTCTGTAGTTTGAAACACTGATGATATGTGTTTGTCTGCTGGTTTGAATGGGGCATCTTTGTCTTTCAAGATCTTTGAGTGTTGGTGGTCAAGCACTATAACGACACAGCTTTTGCCTTCCTTTTCCATTAAAGTTGTGATTATTTTCCAGACACACTCACCTAGGTCATTGAATGTTTGAAGGGCTGAATCATTGAGACTCAGAGTCATGCCATCGATGATATATGCTGATGGTTCTTCGACATTTGGCAGCTGCTGTGTCTCTTCAACAACAGCCTTGAGTTTCTTGGCCAGGTCAGCTTTTGTTGTCTTCCTCATGCTTCCATCATCATAAAACAAAGAGGGAGGGACAGTTGGGAGTTTGTGAGACATCACAGTCTCCATGGACACCTCTTTGCTTAGAGACAGCCAGTAATCTTCGAAAGAGCATGTCTGAGTCCATGTAAACCTTTCTAGAAATGCTGACTCCAACTGATGTTTTCATGTCTTTGAAGGTTGCACACTGGTTTATTTTCTTTGGCTCCCAGAAGCTCTATGTTCTTTTTGATTTTGTCAGATGTTTAATAAAGATGGCATTCTGCTTTGCACCATCTTGGAGGAAGCTTGAGAGCTCTTTTGCAACTTTCTTAGATGCAACGTTGATCAGTTCTTCAGGAATGCTATCAAGTTCAAGGAAGTATCAAGGAATTCTGCCTCTGCTCCACAGCTTCCATTATCTTCTGTATGTCTCTTTCATCTCGGCCCATTCTGGACGCTCCATGCTCCTTGTGTGCTTTCGTGCTCTGATCAGCAGTGTCACAAAGATCTTTCATGGCATCCACGTATGCTGTGGTCACATGTTTTGTCATTAACCATCTTGTGAGAGCTCCTTTTCATAATCTGAAGCCAACACCTCCACCCTGACTCTTGCCTTCTCGATTAATGGTTTGCTCCAGTGCCTGATCAGTAGTCACACAGTTGAAGTTCATTCAGAGATGTAGTGTGAAAGGCACATTTGATGGTATTTGGCATAATATGCAAAGAGATCTGGTCATGAAAGAATTCAAAGATGTACATCTTCATCAAACCTTTCAGAATCTACCCGAAGGACCTTGTCTCTTGTACTTGTGCCTGTACCAGTCAAAATGTCTGTCAGAAGTTCTGGTCTAGAGCTGGCCTTCCCACAAATGAAGCAGTATCTCTGTATTATAAATGCCCTACTCAGCCTTCTTGGTGCAGATGTCTTATCTCTCTTAACATTTGCAACTTGCTGTTGCTCAAGAGATTTTTGTCTTAATGCAGTAGTTCGCTCTGCATGATACATTATATGAAACTTTGATTTTGGAGGAAAGTTTGTCATCTGTATATATCGCCAGAGGTTCATGGACATCATCATCTCTCTCGTGAGCAAGGGTAAGTATGAGTTAGAGGCCTTCTACTGTGGAGTTTTGGACATAGGGATCGTTTTTCTTGCCCTTTTCAAAATGTTCCCCACAAATCATACAAAGCTTTGGATTCAATGTCTATAATTCAAGAGACTAGTGAAAAGGAAAATTATATACATTTTAGAATTTTCATTGAAATGCAAATCAAGTTGAATTACACATGCAACATTAGTCAGAAGGCTAAGAACTTTCTTAGCTAGGCTAAATAGTTTCCATTAGCTGTCTCTAGCTAATTGTATTCTTGTGTTGGTAGAAAGGTGAACATGAACATCCATTTAGAAAAAAAACAAACTGATTTACCCACCTGTCCAGCAAAAACAGAGCCACCTAAATGTTGTTGTCTAGAGACAGTTCTCATCTAGCTAACATCCCTCGTCACGCTTCTCTCTCCCCCACTCCTCACATCCCCCTTTATGTTCATACGTACTAACCCCCCAACCCCCACCCCATAAAACCACCATGTCACCTGCCTAAAAAAAAGAACATGTGACATCGCTTAGAGCACCTTTAACAGTAGTCAACTCACTAGACCACAATACTCTTATCAAATGAAATTCTAATATCTTATTCTTATCTAATCAAAGATCACACCAATGGGGTGAAGTAAGTGTATTCTCTACTGCCCACTGCTGGTCTGGACAGACAAAAGCTAACAATTTTACATTACATTATTCAGTAATGACTTGACCAAAACTAAATTCAAGTGGCTATAAATATTTACAGTGGTGTGAAAAAGTGTTTGCCCCCTTCCTCATTTCCTGTTCCTTTGCATGTTTGTCACACTTAAGTGTTTCGGAACATCAAACCAATTTAAACAATAGTCAAGGACAACACAAGTAAACACAAAATGCAATTTGTAAATGAAGGTGTTTATTATTAAAGGTGAAAAAAAATCCAAACCATCATGGCCCTGTGTGAAAAAGTGATTGCCCCCCTTGTTAAAACATACTATAACTGTGGTTG
Source organism: Percina caprodes (assembly GCA_013375575.1). NCBI lineage: Eukaryota > Metazoa > Chordata > Actinopteri > Perciformes > Percidae > Percina > Percina caprodes. Next base: position 6,927,271 of record JABXJD010000008.1, read on the forward strand.
TCCACACCTGTTCACAATCAAGGCATCACTTAAATAGGAGCTGCTTGACACAGTAAGGTCCACCAGAAGATCCTTAAAAGCTACACATCATGCCGAGACCCAAAGAAATTCAGGAACAATTGAGAAAGAAAGTAATTGAGATCTATCAGTCTGGAAAGGGTTATAAAGCCATTTCCAAAGCTTTGGGAATCCAGCGAACCACAGTGAGAGCCATTATCCACAAATGGCGAAGACATGGAACAGTGGTGAACCTTCCCAGGAGTGGCCGGCCGCCCAAAATTACCCCAAGAGCGCAGCGACGACTCATCCAAGAGGTCACAAAAGACCCCACAACAACGTCCAAAGAACTGCAGGCCTCACTTGCCTCAGTTAAGGTCAGCGTTCATGCCTCCACCATTAGGAAAAGACTGGGCAAAAATGTCCTGCATGGCAGAGTTCCAAGGAGAAAACCACTGCTGAGCAAAAAGAACATCAAAGCTCGTCCCAATTTCTCCACAACACATCTTGATGATCCCCAAGACTTTTGACATTCTGTGGACCGATGAGACAAAAGTGGAACTCTTTGGAAGGTGTGTGTCCAAGTATATCTGGCGTAGAAGGAACACTGCATTTCATAAAAAGAACATTATACCAACAGTAAAATATGGTGGTGGTAGTGTGATGGTCTGGGGCTGTTTTGCTGCTTCAGGACCTGGAAGACTTGCCGTGATAAAAGGAACTATGAATTCTGCTGTCTACCAAGAGATCCTGAGGGAGAATGTCCGACCATCTGTTCGTGTATTCAAGCTGAAACGAACTTGGGTTCTGCAGCAGGACAATGATCCTAAACATACCAGCAAGTCCACCACCGAATGGCTGAAGAAAAACAAAATTAAGACTTTGGAGTGGCCTAGCCAAAGTCCTGACCTGAATCCTATTGAGATGTTGTGGTATGACCTTAAAAAGGCCGTTCATGCTCGAAAACCCTCTAATGTAACTGAATTAGGACAATTCTGCAAAGATGAGTGGGCCAAAATTCCTCCAGGACGCTGTAAAAGCCTCATTGCACATTATCGCAAACGCTTGGTTGCAGTTGTTGCTGCTAAGGGTGGCCCAACCAGTTATTAGGTTTAGGGGGCAATCACTTTTTCACACAGGGCCATGATGGTTTGGATTTTTTTTCACCTTTAATAATAAACACCTTCATTTACAAATTGCATTTTGTGTTTACTTGTGTTGTCCTTGACTATTGTTTAAATTGGTTTGATGTTCCGAAACACTTAAGTGTGACAAACATGCAAAGGAACAGGAAATGAGGAAGGGGGCAAACACTTTTTCACACCACTGTAAATAAGTGTTCCATTCCAATATTAATTGCATGCAATGGGATCTGTGTTTCAAATGCTATAGGATACTGTGTCATATGAATTATATCATTATTAAATGTATCATAAATATAGCTCAGCACTTACCTCATGTAACTTACTTTGCAGTAACAATGAATCTGTCAACATCCTTCTCACCACTTATAGTGTGATTTGGACTTGAGTCTGTATTTTGTCAGTGTTTTGTTTTCTGTCATTTTGGCAACCTCATACATTGAGTGAATGAACACCCTGATTTGTCATGCTATATTTACATATTAGGTATTGCTGGATTCACCACAACCCCACTGTCATGGAACAGAATGCAGGACTCAAATGCACGGTTGAGCACATAAAAAAAAAAAATAGTTCTGAGCAGTGGGAGCTCTCTGCGGACGTTCACCAATATAGCTGAATCAACGATAAGGTGAAGAGTGGGTGAAGAGCCGGGGTAGTAATACGGAGGTTGCTGATGATGGCAGATAGGTATGAACAGCGGGAACGGGTGATGATTGGCAGTTGTGGCAACGAGGATCCGTGACTGCAGATGGGAGGCAGGTGTGAGTACTCAGCTGGCTTCAGACAGGAGAGAGGGGAAAGAAAACCAAACAAACAAAGGTCAGGGCAGGACGACAGAAAATTAAGTAAAATAATAAACAAAACAAAAACTCACGGCCAGCTGGACCCCAACCATGACACTGTTGAGTTTAAAAAAAGTTAAAATGTCTGAAGGAGCCAGGTTAGAACATTATGCATACCTCTGTCCCCCATTTCCCCCCTCTTTTCCTCTGAATGTAAAGAACCACAGGTCAAGTCTGGCATTTAACATATGGAAAGGGGTTTCCTGCTACTCAACAAAAGGTGGCCTACTGTCTGCCACCCCCTAGGGTCTTAGTCCAGGCTAAGACAATACAATGTTGATTAACTATATTGATGTCAGAGTTTTACATTTACACGACCAACCCATTTGGATCTGTAACCACAAACGACCCCCAAAGGGGCAGAGTTTAGACCCATGTCATTCCTCATTGGACAGCGAAGATGCGCTCGGCATGTTGTCATGACAACAGCGGACCAATGAGAATGGATTTGAATGCATCAGGTGAAAAGGAACCGCCCCCAGGTGCAAGGCATAAATGAGTGTGATTTATGGATATTCAAGACTGTTTTCACGTGACTCCGTCAGGGGGAAGCGTGGATCCAGTCTGCTGTCAGCTGCAGTGTTTTTGTGTTTGTCTTTGTCTCATCATCCTCATCATTCTGTTGCATTAAACCTTTGTCTTAATTCTCAAGTCGACCCTCAGCCTCCTTCCTCAGAGATCCAACGAACACAAAGTTAGTTTAAAAATTCAAACAACACCCACCCTTTTAACAAGCCATCATATCTGTTTCTACGATAATCTCTGGCAAAGCAACCACAAAGTAAATGAAAAAATTCTCCATAGATATTCATTCTTTGCATGTCCGCCTATTTTAGGTATGTGTTTATATGTCTCCATTTATCCCATACATCACAATGTTCACATCCAGTCTTTTCCAGTAGGTACAGCATCTCCCTCAGTACAAACATGTCAAGTTTCTAAGTCCTTTGAGCTTGTGTGATTGATCTGCACTAGTTTATATGTCTTAACTCCTATACGGACAGGCTATATTTGAGTCCTTTTTTGGTTTTGGAGTTTATAAAAATATCTGTTAATTAAACAATCTTAGCAGTAAAATATTTTTAGCCAAGAATCCATTTCATATATGGGAGACCTTTAAAGATGAGGAAAAACATTGTTGGGATTAGATCTACCTCTGGTAGGGGTCTCTCAATAATATGAGGCCATTGTCACTAGCCTATTTGGTTTAAGCACGCAACGTGTGGTAGGCCTCTTGTCGAGTCTCAGCAAATCCATCAAAAGTTTTGCAATAAACTCTGTAGGTTGGGGACCCTCGGACAGCCCCACTGTCAGACCCGGCCGGCAGAAACAACCCAAACGCAGACAAGGAATGGAAACAAAGGAGAGTTTATTTGAGAAAGTCCGTGAACCAGATGACCAAACCAGGTGAAGCGGGGGAAATGCTGTGGCGGCAGGGCAGTGAAGATGAATCCTGAGGTGTAGAGTGATGATGATACGTAGGAGAATTACTAGGAGGTGTAGACAGAGAGACAGACATTACCGACACGAAGACAGATACGAAGCATAAGATAACTAGCAAAAATCAGATGAGGCGCCAAACACATACTAGGTAGACTAACAATCCGACAAGGACTGGATGTCAGGTCATGGTATAAGAGCTGGTGGTGATGATGATGAAACACAGGTGGGTGCAGGTGATTAGGCTGAGCCGGAACAGGTGATAGTGGAGATGAATGAAGGAGACCACGCCTCCCCAGGTTGCATGGCAACAGGAACCGTGACGTAACAGACAGAGAAAAACAGACAGAGACAGAAAACAGAATCAGAGCGGGGGGTGCCTGACAGTACCCCCCCTCCGACGGACGCCTCCAGGCGGACCACCCGGAGCACCGGGCTGGCGACGGTAGAAGTCCCGTAACAGGCCGTCATCCAGAATCTGGCGACGCGGAATCCAGCTCCTCTCCTCCGGGCCGTACCCCTCCCAATCCACCAGGTACTGAAACCCACGACCCCGCCGACGTGAGTCCATGATGCGATTCACGGTGTAAACAGGACCCCCATCGACCATACGCGGAGGCGGAGGACGAGCTGGAGGAGGCAACAGGGGACTATGCAGAACCGGCTTAAGCCGGGAAACATGGAAAGCTGGATGTACCTTGAGCGAGCGAGGAAGCGTCAACCTGACCACAGCAGGGTTAATAAGACGCTCCACAGTGAACGGGCCAATGAACCGGGGCGACAACTTCCGAGATTCAGTCCTCAGGGGCAAGTCCCGAGTAGCCAGCCACACCCGGTCCCCCACAGCGTAGCGCGGAGCCGGAACACGGTGGCGATTAGCCTGGGTCTGGTACTGCCCAGAAGCCCGCAGTAATGCATTCCGAGCACGGTGCCAAGTCCTGTGGCAGCGGCGGATATGAGCCTGAACAGACGGCACCGCCAGGTCTTTCTCCTGAGATGGAAACAAAGGGGGTTGAAAACCATATACGCATTGAAAAGGAGACATACCAGTAGCGGACGTAGGAAGCGTGTTGTGAGCATATTCCACCCAAGGGAGCTGAGAAGCCCAGGAGCGGTGGTTCGCCGACACCAGGCAACGCAGCGTAGTCTCCATCTTCTGGTTAGCTCTTTCAGCTTGACCGTTAGTTTGAGGATGAAACCCAGACGACAGGCTGACGGTGGCGCCGATGGCGGAGCAAAATGCCTTCCATACCGCCGAAGTAAATTGGGGACCACGGTCCGAAACAATGTCGCAAGGCAGACCATGAACACGGAAAACCTCCCTCACCAGAATCATGGCCGTCTCCTTGGCAGAGGGGAGTTTAGGCAGAGGCAGGTAATGGGTGAATTTACTGAATCTGTCAACAACAGTGAGAATCACGGTATTACCTTCAGATGGAGGTAACCCGGTAACAAAGTCCAGCGCCAGATGCGACCAAGGGCAACGATGTATAGGCAGAGGCCGCAGAAGTCCTGCAGCAGGCCGATTGGATCCCTTGTTCTGAGCACAAACAGGACATGCAGAAACAAAAACACGAGTATCCTCACCCATGGCAGGCCACCAGAAACGCCTCCGAAGCATGGCCATAGTGCGCGCCACACCTGGATGACATGAGGTCTTGGCAGAATGTGCCCACAGAAGAACATTAGAGCGGACAGTCTCAGGGACGAAAAGTCGCCCCGGAGGTCCGTTACCTGGGTCCGGTTGGTTGTGCAAGGCGGCCAAAACTTCCTCCTCAACCTTCCACAGCACAGCGCCGATGACCTTGTCCCGAGGCAAGATGACTTCCCGCTCCACTTCCTTCTCCTCCAGTGCAGAGTATATGCAGGACAAGGCATCAGGCTTGCCGTTCCGAGAACCGGGCCTGAAAGTGAGAGAAAATTTAAAACGTCCAAAGAACAGTGCCCATCGGGCCTGCCGAGGATTAAGTCGTCTGGCCGACCTAACATATTCCAAGTTTTTATGGTCGGTCCAGACCACAAAAGGTTGTGAGGTACCCTCCAACCAATGCCGCCACTCCTCCAATGCGAGCTTTACAGCCAGTAACTCGCGATTTCCCACATCATAGTTCCTTCAGTTAGCATGACACCAAGTGCTCCAACTAACTATCTTGCTAGAACCCCAGTTAACCGTGGGATTATGTTTTACCAGCCACGGAAAACCCAGGACTAAAGGAATAAGAGGAGAGGGCATGACGTAGAACTGAAGCTCCTCCGAGTGATTACCAGATAGCAACATTTTAACAGGTTCGGTTCTGGCAGTGATGCGGCTAATAAGTCCTCCATCCAAAGTGGTAGCTTCCATGACCTTGGGTAAAGTTTCCTTAGAAAGTCCCAGCTGATCCACTAGTCCGGAATCCATAAAACAGTCATCAGCACCAGAGTCAATAAGCGCCTGTATCTCGATAGGTTGTCCTCTAACAATTAAAGTGGCATGAAAAGGTGCTCGAAGTTGAGGGTGGGGTGTACTAGAAGTCTGACTCGCCAGAATACTCCCCACATCTAGCGAGCCCGATAGTTTCCCGGCCGCAGAGGACAGGATGCCAGGTAATGGCCGGGATGTCCGCAGTACAAACAGCTCCCAGTCTCCTTCCTCCCGCTCAGACAAATGCTGACGGCCCATCTGCATGGGTTCGGACTCAGGAAAAACCTCCTCTCTCTTAGGGGCACGGACCACAGGAACCACGGAGCTAACCGCCTCTCCATGATCTCTCCTCTGGCGAGGTGTAGGTGGAAGATTGGGCATCCTCTGCCTCCTCTCTCTCCCTCGCTCCAGACGACGATTATCCACCCGAACAGATAAAGAAATTAATTCCTCCAATCCTGCAGGTTCTGGGTAAGAAATCAGGTCGTCCTTCATCTGCTCACACAGTCCCTTGTAATAAGCAGCCTCCAGTGATTCATCATTCCAGCGGCTCTCTGCGGCCAGCGTACGGAACTCAATGACGTACTCCGCAACACTGCGCTCTCCCTGCTGTAACGAAGAGAGGCGTCTTGCGGCGTCCTTGCCACGAACCGGTAGATCGAATAATTTCCGTAATGCAGCCGTAAAGTCTGAATAAGAAGAGGCAATCCCTTCGCCACTCTCCCACACAGCTGTAGCCCATTCCAAAGCCTTGCCTCCTAGCAACCCCATCACAAACGCTACTTTGGCTCTGTCGGTAGCGTAGGATCGGGGCTGTTGCTCAAACACAAGTCCACATTGCATTAAAAATGAACGACACTTCCCAAAGCTGCCCTCATATCTCTCCGGTGTGGGAACCCACGGCTCACGAACAGAGTCTATAGCAGGTCTTACCGCAACTGGCTCCGGTAGAGACACGGGTGCAGGCGAAGCTGAAAAACTGGCGAGCTGGCCCTGGAGACCAGAAATGTTAGTAGCCAGTGACTGGAGAGTGTTCATAATCTCCTGGAGAGCAGCGCTGTGTTGTCCCAACAAAGCGCCCTGGTGTGAAACCGCCTGCTTCACCGTATCCATGTCTGCTGGGTTCATTGTTTGGTCGGATTGTTCTGTCAGACCCGGCCGGCAGAAACAACCCAAACGCAGACAAGGAATGGAAACAAAGGAGAGTTTATTTGAGAAAGTCCGTGAACCAGATGACCAAACCAGGTGAAGCGGGGGAAATGCTGTGGCGGCAGGGCAGTGAAGATGAATCCGGAGGTGTAGAGTGATGATGATCCGTAGGAGAATTACTAGGAGGTGTAGACAGAGAGACAGACGTTACCGACACGAAGACAGATACGAAGCACAAGATAACTAGCAAAAATCAGATGAGGCACCAAACACATACTAGGTAGACTAACAATCCGACAGGGACTGGATGTCAGGTCATGGTATAAGAGCTGGTGGTGATGATGATGAAACACAGGTGGGTGCAGGTGATTAGGCTGAGCCGGAACAGGTGATAGTGGAGATGAATGAAGGAGACCACGCCTCCCCAGGTTGCATGGCAACAGGAACCGTGACGTAACAGACAGAGAAAAACAGACAGAGACAGAAAACAGAATCAGAGCGGGGGGTGCCTGACACCCACAAGTCGAATATTTTGCCATCTAGAGCGTGCCTCAAATTCTTCACATTTCTTGCCCAGAGACTCCACCGTAACAGATAGCTATATTCACCTGCATGTCCAGGTCACTGATGGTTCCACTTTGCAGGGAGACATTTTCTTGCAGCAGTTTGAGAGCAGTCATTAACTCCCCCTTAACCAGCTCTGATATGGTTGACTCGAATTTGGTCACAATTTGTTTGTTGGTCATCCATCATTACCTTAATGCTACCAAGCATCTCTTTATTAACGCCTGGTCTCTCGGGTGATACGGGCCCCGAGGGATGTTCTGACTGGACTTTGCAGACTCATTTTTCGCCCGACAGCTCAACATAAATGCAGTTCGGACTCTCGGGGATGCAGGTCTCCCGAAAAACGTTCAATCACCTTAAAGTTGCAGACAGTCGACAAACTTAGAATGACATTAAAACTATAATATAATCACATTACCGAGGAGCGACTGAAAAACATGTTTCAAATGCAGTGTTTCATGTTTGCAAACATTGTTTGCATCCCACCGCAATCCATGTTGCTTTTTTACCCTCAATCGCGGTGGGCAGAGTGTATGTAATTAGTATATTAAAGGAACATGCTTACTGGGACTTCAGATTATTCACCGTATCCCCCAGATTTAGACAAGTCAATACATACCCTTCTCATCTCCGTGCGTGCTGTAACTCTGTCTGACGCCCCCAGCATTAGCTTAGCCTAGCAAAGATCCTGCAGGTAACTGGTTCCAACTAGCTACTTCTCTCAATAATTGACAAAAATAACCCCAACATGTTCCTATTAACATGTTGTGATTTGTATAGTCAGGGTGTCTACACCGCATACTAAGAAAGGCAAAGCGCTGCTACTTCTGCTACTTGGGCGGAGTGATTTGCACATGAGAAGCCCGGTCACCGAGCAGAGTTCGCCTGGAGTTTGCTCAGAGTTGGAGTAATAGAGTCAACAATTACTAGATACTAAAAGCATAGTTTACAATCATGGGTGTTCGCTGCAACAATAAACAAGGGAGAACAGGCGCTTTTTAACCCCAGAATAAATTGAGCGGTGCCAGAGCTAACGCTCATGACTGTAGCCTTTACCTTGCTAATTAATTGGATTGCACATAAACACCACCAGTCCGTGTTCATTCTAAATCTCCCCTCAACCTGGTCGGCATTTTGTTTATCAGCTTCCAAAATTTGTAACTCCTCATCTGTGTATTTTGGCTCAAAAATATATTTTCTAGATCTTGGTTTGATACTAAGTAAAAATCCTCTGACAATTCCTCAAAGTCAGCCATGATCACCAGTGTTGTTTGCTACTAGTAATTCACAATGCTGGAAGTAACTGTGCTTTTCACTGTTGTGCTAATTACTCTTTCTTTAACTGTAACCACTCCGCTCAAGTAGCAGTGCTTCGCCTTTCCGAGAATATAGTTCCTAGTTAATATACGGTTAGAATATGGGTGTCATGTGACCTTGTTATTTGTACACCCTGTGACTAAACAAATCACAACATGTTGGCATTATTTTGTCACTTATTGGGAGCAGTAGCTAGTTAGAACCAGTTACCTGCAGGATCTTTGCTAGGCTAAGCTAATGCTGGGGGGCGTCAGACTGGGGACCAGACGTCCCCGGTTTCCGGGGACAGGTCACCAAAACCGGGGATCTGTCCCCGGAAATGTCCCCAGCTTTCACTGTGACTGACAGACCCAATATTGGAATGAAAGAAAGAAAACACTGACCAAACGGAGCCAGAGCAAGCGCTGCTCAGAGCTCAGAGATGTTTTAGAAAGCCGTATTTTACGATGCTAAAATTATTGATTATTTATATGGAGTCTGGTGGGTTTAGCCAACGCAGGACTTTTATGTTTTAAAAAAGGATCTTAATCTTTAACAGGAAGGTCGACCTTAGAAATCCTTTCCATAATGTTGTCAGACACTTAATCTGAGTCTGTCAGTAGCAAAACGAGCACTTTTATGAACATAAATACAAGATGGACAATTATCCTATTAACTTCCATTGTATCTTGTTTCTCTGCTGCCGACTGCAGCGATCTCGTTTAATACTGGATGAATGTCAAAGGAAAATATTTCCTCAATAGTTTTTATTGTATCCAATACTGTTGCAGAAACAAGCCTGAAGCAATAAAGCAAAAGCTGTCAGATAAATGTAGTTCAGTAAACATTACAACAATATGAAATTTTAGGACTTTCTATCTTGAAATATTAGGGCTTTTAATTTTGAAATATTAGAACTTTCTATCTTGAAATATTAGGACTTTTTATCTTGAAATATTCCCCTCTGAGGTGTAGTGGAGTGGAGTATGAAGTAGCAGCAGGGGTGAGTCTAGGATCAGACCTTTTGGGGGGGGGCTCAGCCCCTAATGAGAACAGCTCTAGGTCTAGTGTCCCCGTTTTAAGTTTTACAAAAATAAAAAGTGACGTGTTTTGGAGGTATTTACGCTTCTGAGCTGAAAATGTCCCCGGATTTTGTCTGAAAAAACTGGTCACCTTACGTCAGACAGAGTTACAGCAGCACGGAGATGAGAAGGGTATGTATCGACTTGTCTAACTCTGGGGGATACGGTGAATAAGCTAAAGTTCTAATAAGTGTAAATTGTAATTTCCCCACTGGGGATTAATAAATAGAAAGACAAAAAAAGGGAAAAGTTGGTGTGTTCTTTTAACAAATACATTTTCTATTTGAAAGGATATAGCCACATTTTTTTCAAGTTTGAGTGAATTTTGTACTAAAATCAGTTAAATATTCCCATTACCTCTAGCAAGAGTGCAGCTAAACTGATCTGCACTCAACAATGACCACAACTGAGGAGCAACTATCTTTGTCTTTAATTGAAGCGTCTTCTTCAAGACTAAGTGTAGTGCCTCTCTAGTGTTTGGCTAAAGTGAGAGGTGGCAATCCTGAGTTCTTTAAACCCTCTATCCAATTAATCAAGTAAGTGGGATTTCTCTAATACACTTATCAGTGTTTAACTGGTTTGTGTGTTATTACTAATTATATGAACTAGTCTTTCCCTTTGAATCACCATTTAAGCATTAATATTCACACTTTAACATAAAATAAAATGTCTAGGAATTACTTTCAAACTTTAAGCACTTTTCTTAATTAACTTAAAATATCAAAATAGTCATTAACCACAATTGTTTTATAAATATATATAATATATAAAAGATTTATTTAGAAAAAGTAGATCAGTAATTAAATGTGTCTTGTCAAAATCACTTTCCAGATCACAAATGCATTCAATTTCACATTCAAAACATAAGCACCTATCAAAATAAACTAGCTGGCAATAACCTAGTCTAATTTGATATACCCTTTAAATGTTCAAATTGGATGTAGCTCGGATACGTTGTAGCCTTGAGCAAAATGGCTGCTCCACCACACAGAAAAATGGTACCTGTACTCAATGGGAATGTAACCTCACACATGAAGGATTAAAGACAACAGCAGCAGGACATATGACAAGAAGATTCATGATGAACAGAAGACGTTGAAGAGAAGACTCATGCAGCTGACGATCTCGGCAAAGTCCACCACGGTCACGCTATCCGGCTCCATCAGGGTGTTAGTCCGCCGTTGGTCTCACAGTTCCACACAGGCTTAACTAGTCAACAACAACAAGTCGCTGGTTGCTAGCTTGTTAGCAAAGTCCAGGTGAACTTAAACTCCTTTATGTCTTCTTGTGCTGAGTGTTCCATTCAAACCGACAGAACTATCACCATTAATATAAGAGTCTCTCTCACTAAACTGGTGCATTACGTTAACATTTAGTCTTTCTTTGTCAGCAGACAACACACTTCTCCCCTCTTACTCGTTCATCCTTGGCACTGCCCAATGTGAGGAGAGTGCAGATTTGAGTCACGCTTGGTCAGACTTAAACGATTTACGGCATAACGCGCCATACCCGATGAGATTCGAGTCAGACCAACTTTGGCCGAGTGCACATGCTGAAATTTGTGAAATCCATGAAATAATAAACTTCTCATTACAAACAATAACAGAAGATGGAATAATTTCAAAAACGTTTTAGCTTAGGGTGACCAGACGTCCCCGGTTTTGGCGACCTGTCCCCGGCTGGATCTGTCCCCGGAAATGTCCCCGGTTTTCACTGTGACTGACAGACCCGAAATTGGGATGAAAGAAAGAAAATACTGACCAAACGGAGCCGATAGTCGCACACCCTCCACCCGCAGGCTCAAGACAGCCAGAGCCAGCGCTGCTCAGAGATGTTTTAGAAGCCGTATTTTACGACGCTAAAATCACTGATTATTTACGTGCAGTCTGGTGGGTTAAGCGAACGCAATTTCGCAGACTTTTATGTTTTAAAAAGGATCTTAATCTTTAACAGAAAGGTCGACCTCCTTAGAAATCCTTTCCTTAATGTTGTCAGACACTTAGAATATTAATCTGAGTCTGTCAGCAGCAAAACGAGCACTTTTATGAACGTAAATACAAGCTGGACAATTATCCTATTAACTTGCACTGTAGCTTGTTTCTCTGCTGCCGACTGCAGTGATCTTGTGTAATACTGCATCAACGTCAAAGGAAAGAATGTCCTCAATAGTTTTCATTGTATCAGTGAGCTGTTGCAGAAACAAGCCTGAAGTAATAAAGCAAAAGCTGTCAGTAGTTTAGTACATTACTACATTATGATATATTAAGACTTTCTATCTTGAAATATTAGGACTTTCTATCTTGAAATATTAGGACTTTCTATCTTGAAATATTAGGACATTCTATCTTGAAATATTAGGACTTTCTATCTTGGGGGGGGGGGGCAGCTCTAGGTCTAGTGTCCCCGTTTTAAGTTTTACAAAAATAAAAACATGACGTGTTTTGGAGGTATATATACCTCTGAGCTGAAAATGTCCCCGGATTTTGTCTGAGAAATCTGGTCACCTTATTTTAGCTATCTGTGAATGTTTGGTTGCTAACGTTAGCTAAAAACACCATTCCAGTGACAGCCTTTGTTGTGTTTGATTGCTAGCTTGTAACAAAGCTAGCTGTCATTTCAAAAACATTTTAGCTATCTATGATTGATTGATTGCTAACGTTAGCTCAAAACACCATTCAGCTGACAGCCTTTGTTGTGTTTGATGCTAACTTGTAGCCAGCAGTGAATGAACTTCGTTAGTCCGTCTTTACTGTATTGACATACAGAAGTCTCTTGTTAGCATCTTATATGCTACTTGTCGCAAAGTGACGCATGCTCAAATCTGCACTCTCCTCACATTGGCCAGTGACACCCCTCTCCCAACTCCCTTGTTACATATATTACGTTGTCTTTCTGTTTCTCTCGTTCCACCCACTTCCCTGTCCTTTGAACTCAAATGTGATTGGCTCATTCACAAAACTTTAAGAAGTAACATAAATTCACAAAACATTTGGGTACCTCTTTCTTCTTATTCTTACAGGCATTTTAAAAGCATTTCCACATTATTACACAACAAATATTTTACTAAATGCTGTATTTAGTAAAACATTAACATTACCCAATATGCATTTCTCTTATTGATCAAATCATAACTTCATTGCTGAATGAATCTTAACTTTTTAACCTTAAATTCTATTTACTAAACTATGGAATTATTTATTAAAACTCAAATGAATACATTGAATACCAGGGATGAGCGAGTACAGCATTATCTGTAACTGTTTACCACATGAATCTGTATCTGTACTCGGACTGGGCGGGGCCTAACCCGGACGTGGATAGAATTTAACCCGGAAGTGGGTCGGGTTGTCTTGGAATGGGCGGGGCTTTAGCCGGTATGTTATTTTAAACATGCAATTGATATGGGTTGATCAGAAATTGTTATATTTATTGCTGATTAGAAAACTATTTCCATGACAGCATCAGCATTGAGCTTGAGATCAGTGGTGTTGTCATGGTAACAAACGAACTATATACAGAACAAGTTTTGCAACAATGAATACAACAGATGCGGTTGCAATTATGAAGTAAAATGTAATGAACAAGAGTTTTCATACTCAATAATATAACTTTCTTTTTTTTAACTTTTAATTTTTTATGATCAGTGTGATTTTTTGTTCTTTTTTTTTTTTTTATTTCCACACCAAGTATGTGTGATTGTGTGTGTGTGTGTGTGTGTGTGTGTGAGAGAGACACAGAGTGTGAGAGAGCGAGAGAGAGAGAGAGAAAGAGGGGGCGGGTGGGGGACTGTGTTCTGCGGATCAAATAGATTGAAGGCAGAGGTTTAAAAAAAAAAAAAAACAGCAGAGACGCAACGCAAGTCACATTCTGAAACCCCACGTTACCAGAAATCTACTGGTTAAGTAAGTACCACAAACCAAAGTAAAAAACAAACCTGAAGCTGAAGAAACCCTAAACGTTAACAGAAAAGACCCGCAGACCTGAGTGACTGAGGGAGAGGGAGAGAGAGCTGTTCTCTTCTCAGTGTTCTGTGTGTGGGTGAGCAGAGAGTGTGTGTGTGTGTGTGGGGGGGGGGGCTGTGCCTATCACAGAACGCTAGTAGTAGTCTACCCAATGAGGAGTTTTATTCAATCCGAGCACAGATATTGACTCGTATTACTCGTTTAATACTTGTATTCGGCAAAAGTGCTTTATCCGTACCGGATACTCGCTTCAGCCGAGTATCCGGCTCATCTCTATTGAATACACAACAGGGTTACATAAGCATAGCCATGTAATCAATCAAAATTGTGCAATGTAACTAGTGCACTTTTGAGCAACTTCTACTTGAATATTTCCATGTTATGCAACTTTTACTCCACTCCATTTATGTGAAAGCTAGTTTATTAAATGCACTGTACAACTCTGCAGGACACAAAAGCATAGTAAGTTCTATGTTGGAAAAACACCATGAACTTATCCTTTAAATGTGGAGACGGTGAACCAAAACTTGGAGCTTGGTAGCTAAAGACTCTGGCTTCCATTCTACTTTCGGAGACTCTGGGACACAAGTAACACTGCATTCTAGGAGTGCAGTGTTCTTGTGGGGCAATGGGGTAAAATGTAAAAGCGCTTTGCTAGTCTTAACAACTACTCAAAGTGCTTTTCCACAGTACAGGAACCATTCACATTCACACACGTTCACACACTGTGGCCGAGGCTGCTGTACAAGGTGTCACTATGAGATCTTTAAGATTTGATTGTGCGTGATCATCAAGAGCTTTGTAGTTCAGAAGAAGGATTTTAAAATTCAATCCTGGTTTTACAGGAAGCCAATACAGGGGGCTATATGATCTCTTTTCTTAGTTGCTGACAGTACATGCTCTGCAGTATTGTGGATCAATTGGAGAGATTTTTTTGAGCATCCTGATAATAGGGAATTGCAGTAGGCCAGCCTTGAAGTTACGAATGCATGGACTAGTTTTTCTGCATCATTTTGAGACATTTTTGGTATTGTTTCACAGGTGAAAAAGGTGGTTCTTGACATTTGTTTTATGTGGGCGTTAAAGTAAAACATTAATGGACTAGTTTTTCTTCAGGTGCTCCTTATATAAGCAACTACCGTTTATTGAGTTAGACCTTTTTTTTTAATAAATGCTTTTTATTAAATTCAATGTTAAATTTGTTGGAAATGATTTCCTTTTCATTTGTTTTAAATCCAACAAGCAGTTTGTTGTATGTCAACAGAATACTGAAAGAAAGAACACTTTATCTGATTATTTATCACAATATTCCACGTTGTTGCATGTCGCATATTCTCCTCATATCGTGCAGCCCTAACATTCATTAATATGTTACCGATGATTCTCTGTAAATGACAACGCTCATATACAGACAGGCACATGGTCATATAGGAATCCTCGAGAGTCTGAATAAATACACTAAAAGCATTGATGCCAATTAATCAAAAAGAGTGCTCATGTAACTTTAAAGACATAACTATGTATGGTACCTTTCCGATATTGGCTAGGCTGCACTGCAAATGCACTCTTATTACTGTATATGGTGAAAGTAGCTAAAAGACAATCCTAAATACAGCAAGCAAATTAAATGTGCTGAAGATGCTAAATTAAACTGATAAACATTACACTGACCTTACACCTTCACCCATTCCTATTCAGGGTTATAGCAGGTTGGGGTTTATTTCAGAATGCAATGGTTGAAAGGAAAATTTGACACCTTTAATGTGCATGTCCAATAAGTCCTAATGGTATATGCAGTTTACTGAAGAAATACATACCAGAGTGGGCTGTATTGACTGAGAAAGCAAGTTCTCCTTTTTGCCTCTATCCAAGAAAGCAAGCAGAAACACACATACAGCCTTGGGAGAGCGTGCAGCAGAATGATTCAGTTTCTGTTGGAATCGAACGGCAATTTGAGCAAAGGCTCCACCTTGTGTTTGCTCTTGGCAGCTCAAGTTCTAAAGGCTCTTCTGCAGTACAATAAAAAAAACAAGGAAGCTTGGCATTGCCAGTGCTCAAGTAGCTTGTAGTTCTTTTGACGTGACTGGAGAAGAGATTCTGCAGCTGCAGAAGGCTAAGCCCCAGAGACACAGAGAACATTGGAAAGAACAGCAGGGTTTTTTCACACCATATTCCTCATTTAGATATAAATAAGGTTGAGGGGAGGCATGAGAACATCATGTTCAATATAAACTGTTACAAACAAAACAAACACAACTTTAACCATTTAAATAATTTGAACACATAATTGTAATAAAAACAATATTATAAGAGCTTGAATAACACTGAAAGTTGGCTTCTGGGAGAAAAGGCCTCCACTTTATAGTATAGTATACAGGAGGAATGTCCAACTCTCTATCCGCTTGTCTGGAAAATCTCCTAGATTTGCTTAAAGTTAGGCTAAGTTTTGGGTCATGGTAATGTAAGAAAAACTTACACTGAAAATGAAAACTTTTAAAAGTAGTCCTTAACGACATTTCACCACAACCTCACTTTCCACTGAGGGATTTCAATGTCAAACTGCTATCTCTTTCTCGTCGTGTCTCCTCTATATAATCAGTTTATAGCGGAGAAATGTATTTCTTTTACATTCATGCACAGAACGGAATATGTGCATGAGGACATCTTTCTCAATTACAGTATTTGGTGAGACTGACCTGTTAATTGTAGTCTTTACCTTGGTCTGGTACTGTGTCCTTCATCATAATACCTTGAAGTTAGCAAACTCCTAACACTCCAGCTCCAGCCCCCTATTGCCTCCTTTTAGCACGTTTTCCTTTTCGTTATACTTAACAGCCAATGAGAGCCACTTGGAAGTGAAGGCAAAGGCAAATATTAAAAGAGTGAGTGTCCTCTTTGAAAAGACATCTTTTCATGGTGGTTATCCCCCAGTCTCACCTTGCTTCAGGCCTGCATAGCACTCTACCCCAGTCGCTTGCTGGCAGCCTGGCACATCCAACGCTTTATCCATGAGACACAGATTATCTTCTAATACTTTGAAGAGGTTGCATGTGAAGAGGACATAACAGGAGCACCTCTTTCTGTCCTGCTGCATGACATAAATATTAATTCAAAACCAACCTTGACTCAGTGTGATGAAGTCAGCTAGGGTAGCTAATGTGATTACTTAAGCTAAGAGCAACAAGACATACAGCAAAGGTTTGGCTGTGTAGAATGTGTGTGAACTCACTGTACAAAGATTTTGCACTATAAAAATCCCAGCCGTACTTCTTTTGACTCAGTTTAGTTGTCAAAGTTCAGAAAACCCCTTTTGTATTTGATTTCCCCTGAATTCAGCTTCAAGTATTTCTGATGAACATGAAATTCTATTAAACGTCCAATGTGTAAGAATAGCTATCATTGAGATCATATATTGCAATCAACTCTCTCGCGCCATGCAGTTCAAAGTACGTATTACAACTACGGTAGCCTTCACGCTTCAAAAAGCCAGTCTTTTGCCCTTTTCAAAATCCGTTTTCTTTTGCTGGGCCAAGAAGAAGCCTTCTGTTCCTGAAATTTGGATTTTGAAGCACCTGCATCATGTGACAGTGATAACAAGAAAGGCAGAGCAGTATATCCTGTATGTCCCTTCCTGGCTAGCGTATTTCAAGATGGCGCATGAATATGGAGCATCTACCCCAGTTCATGCAAATGGAAATGTAAAATTTCAGGCCAATAGCAATACTTGGAATTGATGGTGGTGGTAAATATTCATTAAAAAGTTTGTGAATGGGCAACACCGATTTTGATAATGAACAACTAAATACGTTACACACTGGACCTGCTAACATATTTAGTAAAAACCTTTATGGGACTCAGTTATGGAATATTTAAAAAAAATTGACTGATAGTTATGATTTTCTGCATATATCCATAATCTGTGACATATTTTTCCTTAAAAGTAAGTAATTAGAATATTTACTCAAGTACTTTACTGAAGAACAATTTTGAGGCACTCCACTTGAGTATTTCAATTGTAATGCTACTTTCCTCCACTACATTTATTGTACAGCTATAGTTACTATAGGATTGTACATACAAAACAATCCTGACGAGTTTCTAAAATGTAATGCATTGTTATAAATTAAGCCAGTAATAACCATATAAACTATAAGAGTATATTGCTGATAATTTCAATTCAATTATATTTATTGTATCAATTCATAAGTGTTATCTCGAGACACTTTACAGATAGAGTGGGTCTAGACCACACTCCATAATTTACAAGGACCCAACAGTTCTAGTAGTTCCCTCCAGAGCAAGCAACAGTGCAATAGTGGTGAGGAAAAACTTCCTTTAGCAGGGCACTGTGCGGCATTACAAGGCACAGCAGGACGTAGCAGGGCACAGCAGAGCGTAGCAGGATGAACATGGCATCGCAGGACGTGTAGCGGGACCATGGCGACAGCTGCTACCATGATTTTGGAGCTTCCCTGATCCAAGGAATCATGCAGGTGAAAAAGAACATAAGGACTCCGGGGAATGACTCCCCAGAGCTAGGTTAGTAACAAGCATTTCTGGGACATGGATGCACACAAATGGAAAGATAGAAAGATTGAGGAGAGAGGAGCCCAGTGTGTCAAAGGAAGTCCCCTAGCTGTCTAAAACTATTACAGCATAACTAGGAGAGACAGGGTAAAGAGAGGAGCCTGGTCAGGCTAGAACTCTCCCCAACCGGATCGGGCTGTATGCCCTGCCTCCCTCCAGTTTTATTATATTATTGATTATTTGATAGATAGATCTAACAATTATGACGAGAAGCAGGTGGGCCGGGTTAGGCGGACGCTGTGACCCCTCACTCCCTAAAAATATTCAATTCTATGCCCTAACTAAAAGCTTTATCAAAGAGGAAAGTCTTAAGCCTACTCTTAAATGTGGGGACGGTGTCTGCCTCCCGAACCTGGTTCCACAGGAGAGGAGCCTGATAGCTGAACGCTCTGGCTCCCGTTCTACTTTTAGAGACTCTAGGAACCACAAGTAACCCTGCATTCTGGGAGCGCAGTTCTCTTTGTAGGGTTGTAAGGTACTATGAGCTCTTTAAGATAAGATGGTGCCTGACCATGTAGAGCTTTGTAGGTGAGAAGAAGGATTTTAAATTCTATTCTGTATTTTACAGGAAGCCAATGCAGAGAAGCTAAAACAGGAGAGATGTGATCTCTTTTCCCGGTTCCTGTCAGAACACGTGCTGCAGCATTCTGGACCAGCTGAAGAGTCGTTATGGACTTTTTCGAGCAGCCTGATAATAAAGAATTGCAGTAATCCAGCCTAGAAGTAACAAATGCATGGACTAGTTTTTCTGCATAATTTTTAGACAGGATATTCTTGATTTTTGCAATACTACGTAGGTGAAAAAAGGCGATCCTTGAAATTTGCATTATGTGGGAATTAAAGGACATGTTCTGATCAAAGATAACTCCAAGATTCCTCACAGTGGTGCTGGAGGCCAGAGTGATGCCATCTAGAGTAACTATCTCTTTGGATAATGTGTCATGGAGGCTTGGGCCCCAGAGCAATAACTTCAGTTTTATCTGAGTTTAACATTAGAAAATTACAGCTCATCCAGGTTTTAATATCCTGAAGGCACATTTGAAGTTTAGGTAACCGATTAGTTTCATCCGGCTTGATCGATAGATATAATTGAGTATCATCTACATAACAATGAAAGTTTATGGAGTGCTTCCTGATAATATTGCCTAAAGGAAGCATATATAAAGTGAACAGGATTGGACCGAGCACAGATCCTTGTGGGACTCCATGACTAACTTTGGCGTACGCAGAGGATTCATCGTTAACATGAACAAACTGAGATTGATCTGATAAATAAGACTTAAACCAGCTTATAGCAGTTCCTTTAATGCCAATTAAATGTTCCAATCTCTGTAAAAAAATATGATGGTCAATGGTATCAAATGCAGCACTAAGATCTAATAACACCAGTACAGAGATAAGTCCTTTGTCTGATGCAATTAGGAGGTCATTAGTAATTTTCACAAGTGCTGTCTCTGTGCTATGATGAACTCTAAATCCTGACTGAAAATCCTCAAATAAGCTGTTGCTATGCAGAAAGTCACACAGCTGTTTGGCGACTGCCTTCTCAAGAATTTTAGAGAGAACTGGAAGATTGGATATAGGTCTATAGTTGGCTAAAACATCTGGATCAAAGTTGGGCTTTTTCAGAAGAGGTTTAATTACAGCTACTTTAAAGTGCTGAGTTATAATTTAGTTTAGGTTTAGAGCTGATTGGTAGACTAGAATCGAAGATAGCTGCAACTCCACCTCCTCGGCCTATGCCTCGAGGAATGTGAGTATTAATATGACTGGGGGTTGGATTCATTTAGGCCAACATATTCTCCATCACCCAGCCAGGTTTCAGTAAGACAAAATAAATCAATATTAGAATCTGATATTAATTCATTTACTAGTACACCTTTAGAAGAGAGAGATCTGATGTTTAAGAGTCCACATTTAATTATCCTATTCTTTTGCACTATTGCACTTGTGGTTTTAATTGTTATGAGGTTTTCATGCACAGCTCCTCTTCTTTTTACCTTTGATTTACAGTGAGGAAAATAAGTATTTGAACACCCTGCTATTTTGCAACTTCTCCCACTTAGAAATCATGGAGGGGTCTGAAATTGTCATCGTAGGTGCATGTCCACTGTGAGAGACATAATCTAAAAAACCAGAAATCACAATATGATTTTTTAACTATTTATTTGTATGATACAGCTGCAAACAAGTATTTGAACACCTGTCTATCAGCTAGAATTCTGACCCTCAAAGACCTGTTAGTCTGCCTTCAAAATGTCCACCTCCACTCCATTTATTATCCTAAATTAGATGCACCTGTTTGAGGTCGTTAGCTGCATAAAGACACCTGTCCACCCCATACAATCAGTAAGAATCCAACTACTAACATGGCCAAGACCAAAGAGCTGTCCAAAGACACTAGAGACAAAATTGTACACCTCCACAAGGCTGGAAAGGGCTACGGGGAAATGTCCAAGCAGCTTGGTGAAAAAAGGCCCACTGTTGGAGCAATCATTAGAAAATGGAAGAAGCTAAACATGACTGTCAATCTCCCTCAGACTGGGGCTCCATGCAAGATCTCACCTCGTGGGGTCTCAATGATCCTAAGAAAGGTGAGAAATCAGCCCAGAACTACACGGGAGGAGCTGGTCAATGACCTGAAAAGAGCTGGGACCACCGTTTCCAAGGTTACTGTTGGTAATACACTTAGACATCATGGTCTGAAATCATGCATGGCACAGAAGGTTCCCTTGCTTAAACCAGCACATGTCAAGGTCCGTCTTAAGTTTGCCAATGACCATTTGGATGATCCAGAGGAGTCATGGGAGAAAGTCATGTGGTCAAATGAGACCAAAATAGAACTTTTTGGTCATAACTCCACTAACCGTGTTTGGAGGAAGAAGAATGATGAGTACCATCCCAAGAACACCATCCCTACTGTGGAGCATGGGGGTGGTATCATCATGCTTTGGGGGTGTTTTTTCTGCACATGGGACAGGGAGACTGCACTGTAGTAAGGAGAGGATGACCGGAGTCATGTATTACGAGATTTTGGGGAACAACCTCCTTCCCTCAGTTAGAGCATTGAAGATTGGTCGAGGCTGGGTCTTCCAACATGACAATGACCCGAAGCACACTGCCTGGATAACCAAGGAGTGGCTCTGTAAGAAGCATATCAAGGTTCTGGCGTGGCCTAGCCAGTCTCCAGACCTAAACCCAATAGAGAATCTTTGGAGGGAGCACAAACTCCGTGTTTCTCAGCGACAGCCTAGAAACCTGACTCATCTAGAGAAGATCTGTGTGGAGGAGTGGGCCAAAATCCCTTCTGCAGTGTGTCCAAACCTGGTGAAAAACTACAGGAAACGTTTGACCTCTGTAATTGCAAACAAAGGCTACTGTACCAAATATTAACATTGATTTTCTCAGGTGTTCAAATACTTATTTGCAGCTGTATCATACAAATAAATAGTTCAAAAAATCATACATTGTGATTTCTGGATTTCTTTTTTTTATGTCTCTCACAGTGGACATGCACCTACGATGACAATTTCAGACCCCTCCATGATTTCTAAGTGGGAGAAGTTGCAAAATAGCAGGGTGTTCAAATACTTATTTTCCTCACTGTAAATAATTTCAATGGTCGGGGGGCAGACACCGTCACTATGGGGTTTTTACTAGGTAACTCCTGGAATGGAGGAGCAGAGAAGTGTGTTAGACTGCGATGGGATGAATGCCGTCTCTCCGAATCAGACCAGGTATTCCCCAGAAAGACTGCCAGTGATCTACAAAGCCCACATCATTATCTGGACACCACCTCGATAGCCAGTGGCGAAATGACGACATGCGGCTATACATGTCATCGCTGGTTAGATTTGGCAGGGGTCCAGAGAAAACTATGGTGTCCGACATTGACTTTGCGTATGTACACACCGATTCAACATTAATCTTGGTGACCTCCGTATGGCGTAACCGGGAGTCATTAACGCCAACGTGAATAACAATCTTACTGTATTTACGTTTATCCTTAGCCAGCAGTTTCAAATAAGACTCAATGTTGCCCGCTCTGGCCCCCGGAATGCACTTAACTATGGCTGTCGGCTTTGCTAGCTTCACGTTTCTCAAAAGCTAGCTAACTACCCCCCAGTAGTCGGCCCACACCGACTACCGGGGGGTGGTTAGCTACAGTAACTAACGACTTCTAACTCACTAAGCCTTGCCTCCATGTCTATAAATAAACTACACTTGTTACACATACCATTGTCGCTAAAGGATGCAGAGGAGTAACTAAACATCTCACACATCGAGCAAGAGAAAGTAGGAGAGGGAGACGACATGGCTAACTGCTAAGCTAAAGTTGCTAGCAGCTAAGCTAAAGTAGCCTACGGTAGCGTTAGCTACCAAGCGTTAAAAACAACTGTTATTTAACAAAAGTCGCTGACAAATGAAAAGATCTGTGAGTGCTTAGGCAGAACTACTATAAGAATAAGTGTTTAGTGGACAGTTAGCCGCTGTAATAGCAAATCTAACAAATTGAACTAGTATTTAATGAGCAGCAACACGCTACCAACACACACAAGCACCGGAAACAGAAATGAGTCCGCTTACCGTAGTCAGTCCCTCCATGATAACATATTGATTCATCAGTAACACTTGATGCAATGTGTGTGTGTGTGTGTGTGTGTGTGTGTGTGTGTGTGTGTGTGTGTGATTCCTTTTAATGTAAACATTTAAATGAACTAGGATGAAAAACCCGAAAGCCGACTCCACACACACCAAATACAGTATAACGTCAGACTGACAATAACACTAATTAATTTTTCAAAGATTATTTTTTGGGGCATTCTTTCCCGTTATTAGATAGATAGGAAAGGTTAGAGAGAGATGGGGGATGACACGCAGTAAAGGGCCGCAGGTCGGATTCAAACCCTGTCCGCTGCAAAGGACTCAGCCTACATGGGGCGCACGATCTTAGCTCGAGGTCGCCCCGACAACAACACTTCTAATGGCGTAGTTCAGTGGTTACGAAACTTTTTGTAAATACAAAAAAAATGTAAGGCCACCCCCTCCTGCATTGAAACGGAGCAGAGACACAGGTCAGACAGAACACCTGATTTGCACAATTAGCTGTTTCTCTGTGAAGGGGCTAGACAGAAAGAGAGAGAGTGTAGTTTTGTTGTCTGCTTTTATAAACTTGTCCACGCTTTGCTAGCAGTGCCACAGAACCATTCATCATTTGGTTATATTTAACCTTGCTTCACCGCACTCTTGGTTGAAAGAAAAAGGCTTAATGAGTGGCAATTCACTATAGTTTTAAGGAACTGTCATATGCTGTTTGGGACACAGAACTGTGGCCACTCTGTAACTATACATTGTGAAAGCTGTTCTTGTCATTTTGATTGTTCTCTGCAGAAAACAATTAAACCTTTTCACCGAATATCTAAAACCTTTAAACCAGTTTGCAGGTGAAGGTCCTGTGAATCCAACGTCAAGTACCAGTGAGGCTTCCCTGAGAAGGACTGTCCGGCCAAATGCAGGCAGACATCCAAATCTTTACCACCTCTCACAGGCTGTTTGGAGTAGTACTATTGGGGCTCAACTCTCTGAGGCCTGTGCTTAGTGGCTCTGCTGTGTTTAGGCCTTGGCAGTAAGTGCCAATTGTTGGGCCGACAATTGAAAACCTGGGGGTAGATTGTAGTGAGTGGGTGGCTAGGCACCGTGATGGAACCTCGCTCCTGTTGTATGCAAGTAGGCTCTGGGATTCTATTAGTCCATGTTTTATTGTGAGTGTTTGTAGTGTTGCCCTCCCAGATTAGGGAGGTGGGGTATCCTGTCTGCCCCCACTGAAGCATCGGCCCACTGATGTGAGTTGATTTGTATTCTAATATACTTGGAGCATTGTTATAGTAGTTTGTCTAGATCATTGTTAATAAAAACATTTGTTGTTTTCTCTGTCTCAGTTTTTGACCCTGTGTCCTTAAAACTGGTTTTCATCATATCAAGGGGTGCTAGTCCCCAGGTGGCTTTGTTGGTTCCTACGTTTGTCCCCCAGTTGTCTTTAGTCCCCCCTTCAAGCATACATTTTTAAAAAAACAAATTGATTTGTTACCCGCTCCCGCCACACTGCATGCTCATCCTGCAGTCTTTTAGCCTTTTCTTCTTGTTTCTACGTCTTTCCTCCACATTTGTTTTCTACTGTACTGCTGTCTCTTCTGTTCATCAGCATCACACCTGCCAATATAGCACCTCTGCTTTTCAGCACTCAATGGTGTGCATAAACTCAGTAAATAAATATATTTTTTTATAAATCTCAACGTACTGAAAATGATCTGAACATTATGATCCTCCAGGTAACGTTATGTTTCTTCTAATTGTGTCATTGGAGTAGCTATACCTCAAGTCTCAACTGTGATTCCTCCTGCTAAATACTGTCTCACCTATTTCTCCTAGTGACTTTTAGGAGCATCATATGAGGGAGGCCATACAACACTGAATTTAAAAAAAGAAAGAATTGCAGGGTTGCATTGGTTTGAGTGGTACAGTCAAGGCTGAGAAGACTGGGATGAAATATGAAAATTAGAGGATTTACCTTTGGTCTATTCTTGGTGTTAGCAAATGGCTTGAGTAATTCCTCATGTGAAAGGGATTTTTCTCTTCCTCTGCCAGGTAAATAGATGTTGGTAACAGGGTTGTGTTCATGTTGTGGGACACAACTTTAGTGCATAACTATTGTTAGTCTCAGGAGAAGTTTAATTTACACAAGAGCATATTTTAGTAGTACTTAAAATTTTATAAATGTCTATTCTATTCCACACTCAAAACACCCCTATTGGGAACTCAGTTGGTAGAGCGGGCCATATAGAGGTTTTGTCCTCAAGCAGAAGGCCAGGGTGCAAATCTGACCTGTGGCCCTTTGCAGCACTTCATTCCCTCACTCTCTCCCCTGTCATGTCTTCAGCTGTCCTGTCAAAATGAAGGCCTGAACTGCCCAAAAAATATTCTTTAAAAATAAATACCCCTATCACCAGCACTGAGTTCACTGTCGAGTAACCAAGTTCATCACATTAATGATGGACTTGTGAAATTACTTGTTTGTTGCCATTTAGATGGGCTCTTTGTGGCTCCCTCCAGGATCCTTGCGAGAGTGAAGATCTGATCCGTTGTTCCACGACCAGTACGGAATCTGCATTGTTCCTCTTCAAACTGAGATTCGACGATCGGCCGAACCCTCCTTTCCAGCACCTTGGAGTAGACTATACCAGGGAGGCTGAGAAGTGTGATACCCCTATAATGGCACACACCCTCTGGTCCCCCTTTTTGAAGAAGGGAGTCACCACCCCGGTCTGCCACTCCCTAGGCACAGTCCCAGACCTCCACGCAATGTTGAAGAGGCATGTCAACCAAGACAGCCCCTCCATACCCATAGCCTTCAGCAGTTCTGGACGGTTCTCATCAATCCCTGGGGCTTTGCCACTGTGGAGTTGTTTAACTACCTCAGCGACTTCCATTAGTGAAATTGACAACAATCCCCCATCATCCTCCAGCTCTGATTCTACCATATTATATTATTAGCTGATCAACCGATCACCACCAGATGGTGATCAGTTGACAGCTCCGCCCCTGTCTTCACCCGAGTGTCCAAAACATATGGCCTCAGAGCTGATGAAACGATTATAAAATTAATCATTGACATTTGGCCTAGGGTGCTCTGGTACCACATACACTTATGAGCATCCCTATGTTCGAACATGGTGTTTGTTATGGACAATCCATGACTAGCACAGAAGTCCAACAACAGACAATCACTCTGGTTTAGATCAGGAAGTTTAAATACCTTGGTGTCTTGTTCATGAGTGAGGGGACAATGAAGTGGGAAATTGGTTGGAGAATCGGAGCAGTGGGTGCGGTATTACATTCCATTTATCGAAAAGAGAGCTGAGCCAGATGGCAAAGCTCTCGATCTACCGGTCAGTTTTCGTTCCTACCCTCACCTATGGTCATAAAGGCTGGGTCATGACCTAAAGAACGAGATCCAGGGTACAAGCGGCCAAAATGAGTTTCCTCAGGAGGGAGGCTGGCGTCTCCCTTAGAGATAGGGTGAGAAGCTCAGTCATCCGTGAGGAGCTCGGAGTAGAGCCGCTGCTCCTTCACGTTGAAAGGAGCCAGTTGAGGTGGTTGGGGCATCTGGTAAGGATGCCTCCCGGGCGCCTCCCTAGGGAGGTGTTCCAGGCACGTCCAGCTAGGAGGAAGCTTCGGGGAAGACCCAGGACAAGGTGGAAAGATTAAATCTCTAGTTCTCTACGCCTCGGGATCCCCCAGTCAGAGCTGGTTAATGTGGCTCGGGAAAGGGAAGTTTGGGGTCTCCTATCCGTGTCCCGATACTGGATAAACGGTATAAGATGAATGGAAGGGACAAGTTATGAAAGGACAAGTTATGGAAGGGGGCGTGGTCTGAGTACATGGGTGTGGATAGAGTATAGGGGGCGGCTCAATGTCACATGTAGGCCACACATTCTAAGGTGCATGTAACTTGCTGTTGAAGTTCCTGTTTCAAGTTTTTTTGCAGATTGGACTCACAGCCCAGAAGGAGTTAGACAAAGTATGTTTCCCATATATCAATTAAAAAAATTTTTTTTTTTAATTCTAACAGTGCCGTCTAAAGAGACATTACACAAATAACAGTTAACTCAATACATCTTAACAGTCTTTCAAATACACACTCGGTTCAACAACATTTAACATGACTTAAAATAACATAGGAGCCTCAAAACGGGACAATATACCCAATGTGACACGTTCCGTGAGCGCAGCTAGCTTACTCGGCTTTAGCTTTAGCCTTCCGACCACGTTACTCAGTGTTTCTCTAAATATACACTTTTCATCCAGTATTCAAACATGGAAAAGCATTCATACCAAGTGTTGACATTATTTTGACCACATGTGTGTTTTTATCAGCGACTAACCTGAAAAGAACAGGAAAATTATGAGACCGGCAACAGGTATTGTGTTTCCTTCTCTCGCTTCTGCCAGACTAAAGACAAGAGGCTAAAGCCACAATATGCCGTCTCACTGGAAGTCGCGGCCACCTTGTGGTGAACTTTGGCATAGAGCTTATAAACAAAATTTACACCAAATGCACAAACTGAGGCTCTTATAAAACAATATACATTATATACTGACTATTCAAAACATCCAAAATGAAACCACATAATGTGACCACACATTGCTGGGCATCACACAGTCATGGTAAATGGGAAATATGTCCACAATCATTAGAGCAATTACCATGCATTAGGGGGCGCTATGGAGCCCGCTGACAGGTGTGGGCCAAATCGCTGAACAGTCTCGCAAAGCTCCCAGGTGTTTATGTGGGTGCCAATTTTTGTGAGTTTTCGTATGTATTGAGGCTGTCAAAAATGTGCCCAAGGGCTAAAACCAGACTAAAAAGAATTACCACTCCCAAGCCTAAATGTGAATTCAGATGAAAGAGTTTCATATTGTGCACATGGCTGCAAGATTTTGAGAGTTTTTGAGGATCCTAAAGTCCTCAAACAAGTCTTCGTAAGATGAGAAATTTTGCACGAAAATTGCCATATGGTAAATTTTGTAATTTTTTTCTAAAAATAGCTTGATAGAGTTCCAGATGATACACACGTTCCCTCAAAAGTTAGTATGATAATTACTTTTGATGAATTCAGGGTGCACGTTAGGGGGCGCTATGGAGCCCCCTGACAACGCTCGAGACCAATCACTACAGAACTTTGTGATTTTTCATAGATCTGACATGTGTGCAAGTTTTTGTAAGTTTTCCCGCATGCTAAGACCCTCAAAAAAGCAGACACTGTTGGCGCCCTTGCACTTCAGTGCTCGGGCTCTAATAATTAACCAAAAACAATATATCACTTAATCCTAATTTACCAAAAGAAACCCATAAACAGAGACACCAATCTCCACACACATAAATGGGCTGGACAAAAAAAAGGCAAAACCACGCCTGTGTCACAATCAGTCAACCTAATAGGCTACACTCCTGTAGGGCATCCAGATGGGCAAAACAGCCTGACGCTGAAAGGTGCGTGGATGCGGCACTGAGAGGCGCGTGGAGGCTGGAGTGAGTTATGTACAGCCCATGAGACAAAGTTGGTTGAGACAAAACACCAGTGTGGCAGGGAAAAGGGGGGGGGGAGGGGCAGAAACCAGTGCCAGCAAAGGAATTTACAATCCTGACATACAAACACATCAAACCAAATTTAGTCAGTTTATGATTTAACGTAACAATGTATGAAATTCTAACCACCATACATACATACATACCCGTCAGGGACCTTTGCACCAATACATCTCCAATAGTACCGATATTACAGCTACAGAGGGCCTACAATGGGACGGCCGGTTAATTAAACACTCAGGGAAATACCCAAGAGAATGAAAGCGCATGCCAAACCAACCTGCAGCAAAACTCAACTCAGTTCCGTTGCAGGAGTAGTCTATTTTGTGACAGGGAGACACAGCAAAAGACAATACACGCATTACCTGTCGAATTAACGTGACTGCGCCGGGACCCAGAGCGGAAATGTGGCTCCGGCAACAAAGAGTAGAGAATAGGCTCGTTCGAGATGAACTGCGCCTCGCCTGTAAAGAGCAGGCGGCAGCAGCAGGGGGCGGGAAAAAAAGCTGCGGTAAAGTCGGACAGTTTCCATCCGATTCCAGCCGCCTTCAGACTGAACAGGAAGTGACAAAAACACTATGGTGCAATTATGATTTAATAAAATATAATCAAACCCACATATCAGTTGGTACACACTCTCTAGTTGTTTTAATTATGACAGAGTAGCTCTCAGAATGTTCTACATGCAATCTGTAGCTGATTTATATTAACAACAGACTGTAGATGATCAGTGATCTGAACGGATTTAGTCTCTCTGACTTTTTAACATCACTATCAGCCACATAAAGTGTGTTCTGTACAGAATAAGTCTTTAAATCAGACAAATAGCAACTAAAATCCCTCAGATTAAAAAACAAAAGTTTATATAAAACGTCATCATGTTGTAAACCAATCAGCTGTTAAATCAGCTGAGAAGCCGCCGTTTCCCAGCATGCTCTGGGTCCGCCTGGCTCTTGCAGTCTGTCGGTGAAAAGCAACTGCGCTACCTGCGTCTCAGAACTGCGGCCGCCTTGCTCTCGTGAGACTCCCGTTGCCCACGTGTGCATGACGTCAGAGCAAGTCGGGATCAAGTCGGAGACAAATCTAACCAGCATGCAACAGGCGCCGATTGCCGGTGATTGATTCTGCGCAGACTTGGCACATCTCGAACGAGCCTAATGTCAAGAGGGCAAACCCCCTGCCTATATAGCATGCAGTTACTTCCTGATTGGTCCAGAGAGTGTGCTTGAGAAAATAGCGACCAATCAACCTGCTACATGATCATTTCTTAAATGGGTAAGCCTATGTGATTTAAAAAAAAAATAAAAGATTACACATAACGAGGATTACATGACACATACCTGAATTATATACAAACTAATTACAAAAACAAATTGTTAGTGAAGATTTTCTAATCTTCCCAGCCTACATGAAAAAAGTCATTTACATGACATTAACATTCTCCTTATCACTTTAAACGTGTCACAAATAGTGCATATAGCTGTATTTTATCTACAGGTGAAATTATAACACTAACATTTCTACCATTCACAAACCCTAATGGAAGAACACGGAAGGGATAGAGAGACCCTGCCCGGAGGAAGCCCGGGGCCCCCGTCTGGAGCCAGGCCCAGATGGTGGGCTCGACAGCGAGCGCCTGGTGGCCGGGTTTGCCACGGAGCCCGGTCGGGCACAGCCCGAATAAGCGACGTGGCACCTCTCCCTCCTGCCCATGGGCCCACCACCTGTGGGAGGAACCAAAGGGGTCGGGTGCGCTGCGACATGGGTGGCAGCGAAGGTCAGGGGCTTCGACGGACCAGACCCGGGCAGCAGAGGCTGGCTCTGGGGACGTGGAATGTCACCTATCTGTGGGGGAAGGAGCCGGAACTTGTGCGGGAGGTGGAGCGCTACCAGTTAGATCTGGTGGGGCTTACCTCTACGCACAGTCTCGGTTCTGGAACCGTACTCCTGGATAGGGGTTGGACTCTGTCCT
The DNA here is from genome assembly GCA_013375575.1 of Percina caprodes. NCBI lineage: Eukaryota > Metazoa > Chordata > Actinopteri > Perciformes > Percidae > Percina > Percina caprodes. Next base: position 6,957,861 of record JABXJD010000008.1, read on the forward strand.
ACTCTGGAGTTGCCCATGGTGTGAGGCGCCGGGCGGGTGTGGGGATACTCACAAGTCCCCGGCTGAGCGCCGCTGCGGTGGAGTTTACCCCGGTGGACGAGAGGGTCACCTCCCTACGCCTGCGGGTGATGGGGGGGAAAACTCTGACTGTTGTTTGTGCATATGCACCAAACAAGAGTTCGGAGTATTCGGCCTTCTTGGAGACCTTGAATGGAGTCCTGTATGGGGCTCCAGTAGGGGACTCCATAGTTCTGCTGGGGGACTTCAACGCACACGTGGGTGATGATGGAGATACTTGGAGAGGCGTGATTGGGAGGAACGGTCTCCCTGATCTAAACCAGAGTGGTTGTCTGTTGTTGGACTTCTGTGCTAGTCATGGATTGTCCATCACAAACACCATGTTCGAACATAGGGATGCTCATAAGTGTACGTGGTACCAGAGCACCCTAGGCCAAAGATCAATGATCGATTTTATAATCGTTTCATCTGATCTGAGGCCGTATGTTTTGGACACTCGGGTGAAGAGAGGGGCAGAGCTGTCAACTGATCACCATCTGGTGGTGAGTTGGGTCAGGGGTGGGGAAGACTCTGGACAGACCTGGTAAACCCAAACGGGTAGTGCGGGTGAATTGGGAACGTCTGGAGGAGGCCCCTGTCCGACGGACTTTCAACTCACACCTCCGGCGGAGCTTTCGGGCATCCCTGTGGAGGCTGGGGACATTGAACCTGAGTGGACAATGTTCAAAGTTTCCATTGCTGAAGCTGCGGCGGCGAGCTGTGGTCATAGGGTCTTAGGTGCCTCAAGGGGCGGTAACCCACGAACACCCTGGTGGACACCGGTGGTCAGGGAAGCCGTCCGACTGAAGAAGGAGTCTTTCCGGGATATGTTATCCCGGAGGACTCGGAGGCAGTTGCAGGGTACCGACGGGCCGAAGGGCTGCAGCCTCTGCCGTGACAGAGGCAAAGCAGCGGGTGTGGGAGAAGTTCGGAGAAGACATGGAGAAGGACTTTCGGTCGGCACCAAGGAGCTTCTGGAAAACCGTTCGCCACCTTAGGAGGGGGAAGCGAGGAATCATCCAAGCTGTATACAGTAAGGATGGGACGTTGTTGACCTCAACTGGGGAGGTAATAGAACGGTGGAAGGAGCACTTTGAGGAACTCCTAAATCCAGCCGACACGCCCTCTGTGGTAGAGGCAGAGCTGGAGGATGATGGGGGATTGTCGTCAATTTCCCTGGTGGAAGTCGCTGAGGTAGTCAAACAACTCCACAGCGGCAAAGCCCCAGGGATTGATGAGATCCGTCCAGAAATGCTGAAAGCTCTGGGTGTGGAGGGGATGTCTTGGTTGACACGCCTCTTCAACATTGCGTGGAAGTCTGGGACGGTGCCTAAGGAGTGGCAGACCGGGGTGGTGGTTCCCCTATTCAAAAAGGGGGACCAGAGGATCTGGAGAAGGCGTATGACCGGGTCCCCCGGGAGAAATTGTGGGAGGTGCTGCGGGAGTATGGGGTGAGGGGGTCCCTTCTCAGGGCCATCCAATCTCTGTATGACCAAAGCGAGAGCTGTGTCCGGGTTCTCGGCAGTAAGTCGGACTCGTTCCAGGTGAGGGTTGGCCTCCGCCAGGGCTGCACTTTGTCACCAATCCTGTTTGTAATATTTATGGACAGGATATCGAGGCGTAGTCGGGGCGGGGTTGCAGTTCGGTGGGCTCAGGATCTCATCGCTGCTTTTTGCAGATGATGTGGTCTTGATGGCGTCATCGGCCTGTGACCTCCAGCACTCACTGGATCGGTTCGCAGCCGAGTGTGAAGCGGCTGGGATGAGGATCAGCACCTCTAAATCTGAGGCCATGGTTCTCAGCAGGAAACCGATGGAGTGCTTTCTTCGGGTAGGGAGTGAGTCCTTACCCCAAGTGAAGGAGTTTAAGTACCTTGGGGTCTTGTTCGCGAGTTAGGGGACTATGGAGCGTGAGATTGGTCGGAGAATCGGAGCAGCTGGTGCGGTATTACATTCAGTTTATCGCACCGTTGTGACGAAAAGAGAGCTGAGCCAGAAGGCAAAGCTCTCGATCTACCGGGCAATTTTCGTTCCTACCCTCAACTATAGTCATGAAGGCTGGGTCATGACCGAAAGAACGAGGTCCAGGGTACAAGCGGCCGAAATGGGTTTCCTCAGGAGGGTGGCTGGCGTCTCCCTTAGAGATAGGGTGAGAAGCTCAGTCATCCGAGAGGAGCTCGGAGTAGAGCCGCTGCTCCTTCGCGTCGAAAGGAGCCAGTTGAGGTGGTTCGGGCATCTGGTGAGGATGCCTCCAGGACGCCTCCCTAGGGAGGTGTTCCAGGCACGTCCAGCTGGGAGGAGGCCTCAGGGAAGACCCAGGACTAGGTGGAGAGATTATATCTCCAACCTGGCCTGGGAACGCCTCGGGATCCCCCAGTCGGAGCTGGTTGATGTGGCTCGGGAAAGGGAAGTTTGGGGTCCCCTACTGGAGCTGCTGCCCCCGCGACCCGATACCGGATAAGCGGATGAAGATGGATGGATGGATTTCTACCATTCTCCACCTTTCTTTTCTTATATAAGACATACCCAGGAGTAAAAAACAAAATATCATATATCTGCAGGTACATATTTTATTGTATTTAATACAGAGATGAAACAACAGGAGACGATTTAATTAAATAAAAACAGCATTAGAGAAAAAGAGAAAACTGGAAACATAAATAGCAAAAGACAGAAAATAAAAAGTGTATTCGTCAAGGATAAATATGTACACTGATGCAGCATTCCTTCTTAAACATATACAGACACAGAAAAGACACACTGTAAAGACATCTTTTAAAATGTGGACGGCTGTACAGGGAACAGAGCATAAGTGCTTTAACACTTCTAACAGATTCTCTTAAATGTTACAATAGAAGCTTTATAAAAGCTGGAAACTATCTTATATTTAAATGTTGAAGGTGGGTTAATTACAAGGACTAATATATCAGGTGAAATTAAGTCTACCCCACTACATTAAAACATCATTAAATGTCAGTTAATATTAAAGGTCATAAGGTATAAAGGTAATTTAAAAAAAACACGGTAAAGGGCAAGAGGGGTCAACCTTGTAACTTTAACTAGTACATAAAACTCACAAAGAGCTGCATTTGTTAAATGGAAATACCTAAACATGTACAGTTAAAAGTATTTTTATTTCTTTAAAGCACAGTGAAATAAAACTAGCATTCGAGGACAGCAAAACGTTCCAATTTTAACCAGATGACAGACATTGTTCACTTGGTCAATAGTTAAGTGTTCACTAAACACTGCCAACAATGGTAACCAACAAGGAAGCTGAACAGGCAAAAACATGTGAAAATGTGTATGTTACATTAACAACAAAAATCAAGCATGTCAATATAAAATTAACAAGTTCAGACAAAAAGCAGAGAATCCTTCATTTTTTAAGGGTAAGGCAAACTTTATATGACAGTGGTAATCACACAGCTGTAGCCCTTAGCAAGGTGCAGTACCGTTCCAGTTAGCTTCTAGTCTTAATTCAAGCATTGTGTATGTTTAGAAACAAGCACCAAACTGCATATATCTAACTTAATACATCATATGGTAGGCATTAGGTTGATGAACATCTGGTTTATTGTTTTAACCCTTCTTGGCCAAAGTTGCAGTGGTGAAGCACTGTAGCAGTAGCTAAACAATGAATTATTCAGTGCCTTCAATGCCATTTTCCTTTTGGATTTGGAAAGTCTGTGCGGAGCTCCAGTATGGACAAATGCTTATTTGCCATATATACAGGTAACTTCTACTTTTTTTGCACCCTTCCAAGCACCAGTGTCTCAGAAGAGGTGGGTGGTTGAACGACTGAATGTGTGGTACTTCCTCTCAAACATGGAGGGCAGATTGACCATGGAGGGGGAATGGTGTGCCTGTAAATAAAAAAAGAGCAACAAATTAGAGAAATAAAAATGTGTGTGAAGAAGAGGTGACAAAAACCTAAAATAAAGTGTAAAGTTTTGTTGTTAGTTAACAAAACGTGGCTCTTATTTATATTTTTTTTGGCCATTCACCACATTGACGGTATGACTACAACAAAGTCAAACAAGGCAAGAAACGACAAGCCTTTAGGTTAGTCAAACTTATTTGGAATAAAAAACAAAACTGAAAGGGCAAAATTATTATCCCAAACGGTCAATTATAAACATTGCTCCTTTGCAACTTTCTGCTTCGACCTATTGCACTCACCTAGTTGTGTGTACACTAGGGCTGTACGTTTGAATGGTAGTTTAAATTTTGAATTCAATTTAATTGCACTGGTGTGCACACAGCAATCCTGCACTGCTATTTCATGTGTGCTTACTTTTGATTTTTACCTCCCAATAAAGTGGTTTAGACAATATGGCTTTACAGATCTGACGGTCTGCTCCTTTTTTTTTTTTTTGTCCAATCGGAGTTTTGCTTTATCAATGTTACTATCAATGTTATCAATGTTACCAACTTTCAGCAGTGAGTACAATGCTATAATAACTGAAAGCAAGCAACAAAAAAGTGCTAAGAGTAAAGTATAAAACTAAAATATCCCGTGCATAACCTTAAATGACAACTGAGCAAGATATTACTATCTGAAACAAGAAAGCAACAGTGCAT
>JABXJD010000008.1:6967500-7007500 GCA_013375575.1 Percina caprodes
GCTATCAGCTAGAAGCCCCCGCAAAGTCCCATTGCTGAAAAAATACATGTACTGAATAGGTTGAAATTTGCCAAAGGAGACATTGATTGGCCAAATGAGAAATGGAGCAACATTATGTGGACTAATGAGAGCTAAATTGCTCTTTTTGGGTCTAGGGGCAGCAGATAGTTTGTTGACCCCCATGCACTGAATTCAAGCCACAGTACACTGTGAAGACAGTAAATCATGGTGGTACAAAAATCATGTTATAGGAATGTTTCTCATACTGTGTTGTTGGGCCTGTCATAGGCCCAACAACACAGTATGAGAAACATCTCTATAACATGATTTCATGTTGTTGGGCCTATGATACATAGGCCCAAAAGGTAATGCCTGTGAAATGGGTCTTTCAACAAGACAATGACCAAAAAAACACCAGTAAGGAACAAAGCCTTGGTTCCAGATAAACAAGATTGATGTTATGGAGTGGTCAGCCCGATCCCTGGACCTCAATCCCATAGAACACTTGTGGGGTGACATCAAAAATGCTGTTTCTGAGGCCAAACCCAGTAATGCAGAGGAATCGTGGAACCCAGTTCAAATCGTCCTGGAATACCTGTTCACAGGTGCCAGAAGTTGGTTGACTCCATGCAACACAGATGTGAAGCAGTTCTAAGAAATAATGGTTATGCAACTAAATATTAGTGCAGTGATACTGCTATGTTTTTGAACAGCCTAATATTCCTTTTTTCCACTTTCTGTAAAGGTATAACACAAACTTGATGCTATAACTTGACAAACAATGATGGTCATGTTTTGATTTGGAATTGAATGTGCAGTCTTCCCAATGCATTGCTATTATGGAATTAAAAGCTATTATAAGGATTTTGAGCATTAGTCACTTTTTTAAACACACTGCTATTATTCTGGTACGTTCAAAAGTTTTTTTTTTGTTGAGTCATGAGCCAGTTATTAGGCATCTGGCCCCTGGTTTTACGGTCACTGCTCAATCATTTTTACTTTATTTTTGGTCATGCAACAAAGTTCCCTGGAAATGAATCAAACTTGGGACCAGTCACTTCCTAATGTTAACAATTTGGGCAAAAAGTAAATAAAACATCTTTTGAAAAATAGGTTTTGCTATTTATTCTACAGCTGCCAAACACACTGCATTAACATCCTCATTAAAAACAAGGTAATAATTTAGATAAGGCAATTGAATGAGTGTAAATGTTGCAAATAATGTTTTTCTTATTTTTAATTAGGCAAAATAGAAACTACTAAAACCGACTGAAAGCTGTTCCATCATAAATTGATGTAAGACTCCGTTGCCTGGTTTTCAGCAAAGGGAAAAAAGAGATAGAACTGAAAAGAAATCAAGGACAGAGACATCCAACAGCCACCCAGTATTAATTGTGTTTTGCTGTTCATACAAAAAAGACAAAGTAGAGACATCACACACACACACTTCAAAAATCTTATGAAGTAAGTAAACCAAAACACAGATATTAGTGTTTGAATCATAAAAAAATGTGGATATTAGAGAGCATCATGTCCACTTTTGTGGGTATATTAACAAAAACACTTACAGCCAATGTGGAGCTGCCTCCAATGCGGTTTTCACAACTTAGTCTCTGACTTTTCTCATCTGGAGTACTGCTAGCCATGAACGCCCTCTGGATCACACGTTTTGGGGTCTTAGTAAAAGAGAACGCCCTCGTCACCTGGCACAAACACAAAGACAGAATCTTAGCATTTTATTTTGTATTTTTAGCCATTTTCTTTTGAGTATCTGTACTCACTCTTTTTTTTGTCTCTTTCATGTTATCTGTTCAATTCAGTTTTATTTCAAGTGGAATATCACCATAATACATGGTCTCAAAACACTGTACAAAAGGGAATTCAGTAAAGTAACCTTTTGAACAATTCCGGTTTATTGCTCAAATTTAAATCTGTGGGCTGCAATGACTGAATAATTATGAAAAACTGTTGGATTTGTTTTCCAATTACAGTAGTATTATAAAAATCAGGAATGCAATCACAGTCTTACCAAAGACCTGACACTATGCACCATATATCTCAAACGAACTTCCAAAAAACTCCAGCTCCATATTATATTATATTTGGTTATTAAACCAGGATTGTTATAAGTTATAAAGTTATAACAAGAGTCATAGCTTACCAATAGACAGATTTATTATACAATGAGATGTCTCTTTTACCATTTTACCAAGTATGAAGTTCAAGTGTGTAACACTTTAATTACTGCATAAAATAATTTTTCATATTACGAGTCTATGGCATATGGAGGAACAGGTCTACCATATTTAAAAATAAATACAGAAATAAATAAATGCTCGATAAATAAATAAGCATACAATTAATTGCCCCAAAAAATACAATAAACAAATAAATGTAGGTAGAAATTAAATTATACAGTGAGACATAAATGTATATATCTCTTTTAATTAGCTTCTTTATTTATTCACCTTTGTAATAATTACCTTATTTATTTATTGTCCGTTATAATCTTCAACTTTATTTATTAATTACTTATTTTTTAAATGCATTTATTTCTGTGTGTGTTTAAATGTTTTGTCCGTTTTATTCTTCCGTTGCATTTTCTACCCTATTTATTTTCACCCCTGGTATTTATTTCTGCCTGTCAATTTTACATTTCTTCATGCATTCCTGCCTCATTATGCAAATGAGGAGGGGCTGGTCTTAAGGGGTCCACTTCTGCCCATTGGTTGGTTAGCATTTTACTGCATCGGTCGAATCTACATGCCACCGGCCACAGTCACAACATAGATGGCTACCTACAATGAAGTTGTCAGTGAGCTGAGGCATTTAGCAACAGTTTTTGAAAACAATGCTAACGTTATAAGTATTGACTTTATAATTTTTTGTTTAGACGCTCTGACAGAACGTGTGTTTCAGTTAGCGGCACACATGGACACAGATGTCGACAATGTAGTTTTTCAGAATCTGGAGGAAGCGGCCTATCTTCTTAACTCGGTCGCTAACGTTAATCACACACACCTGGGATAGCTGGTCGCCCTGCTTATATGCTGCCTGTGGACGCCGTGGAAGGACTTTTACATGCGGGTTTGCCTGTTGGTGCCATTGCAAGGCTTTTTGGAGTCAGCGAAACAACAGTTCATCGTCGGCTGGCAAAGAATGACATAAGGTGAGTGTACCATTACATGTGATGCCAATAGAACCAGTGCGTGTAACGTTACCAATTCACAAGAATGACACAGGACGTGCAGCCTCGCGCAGCAGATACTACGTGTTAAGGTAGGCAGGTTATAGGTAACGGAGGAAGGTAATAACGGCAAGCTCAGCCGACGCTTCCTAAAAATAAACATTGTTCACGAGTCCCGCACCTGGAGTCGGAGAATTAACAAAAGCTAGCAAGGGTTTGCCTTTCTCCTGTGTCATTCTTGTGAATTGGTAACGTTACACGCACTGGTTCTATTGGCATCACATGTAATGGTACACTCACCTTATGTCATTCTTTGCCAGCCGACGATGAACTGTTGTTTCGCTGACTCCAAAAAGCCTTGCAATGGCACCAACAGGCAAACCCGCATGTAAAAGTCCTTCCACGGCATCCACAGGCAGCATATAAGCAGGGCGACCAGCTATCCCAGGTGTGTGTGATTAACGTTAGCGACCGAGTTAAGAAGATAGGCCGCTTCCTCCAGATTCTGAAAAACTACATTGTCGACATCTGTGTCCATGTGTGCCGCTAACTGAAACACACGTTCTGTCAGAGCGTCTAAACGAAAAATTATAAAGTCAATACTTATAACGTTAGCATTGTTTTCAAAAACTGTTGCTAAATGCCTCAGCTCACTGACAACTTCATTGTAGGTAGCCATCTATGTTGTGACTGTGGCCGGTGGCATGTAGATTCGACCGATGCAGTAAAATGCTAACCAACCAATGGGCAGAAGTGGACCCCTTAAGACCAGCCCCTCCTCATTTGCATAATGAGGCAGGAATGCATGAAGAAATGTAAAATTGACAGGCAGAAATAAATACCAGGGGTGAAAATAAATAGGGTAGAAAATGCAACCGAAGAATAAAACGGACAAAAAATTTAAACACACACAGAAATAAATACATTTAAAAAATAAGTAATTAATAAATAAAGTTGAAGATTATAACGGACAATAAATAAGGTAATTATTACAAAGGTGAATAAATAAAGAAGCTAATTAAAAGAGATATATACATTTATGTCTCACTGTATAATTTAATTTCTACCTACATTTATTTGTTTATTGTATTGTTTGGGGCATTTATTTATTTCTGTATTTATTTTTAAATATGGTAGATCTGGTCCTCCATAATGGCAAGAGGGTTACGTGTGTAATTCAGCACACATATTTACCTCATGATCTAGACTACAATTTAGAAAGTCTCGTCAGTGTGAACTAGGGCTGTACCCGAATGAGGAAATTTGGGTCGACTTAAAGTCGTCACTTCAGGCCAATGTGTCTCTCTTGTGTGGCTGCTGACAGCTCTGTCAGAAGAGTCAGTCACATTGGATGGCAGTAGGGGAGGTTTTGCCAGTTTGACGATTAAAAGCAAATTTAGCCGACATTCAGCACCGGACTTGCGAACAGAACTGGGTCATTTCTGGCTCCTTGACCGATTCTTCAAATCATCTATGTTTAGGGGGCAGCACAAGAATAAATAATGCTTGGCTTCTAGGGATGATTCATGATAACATCATACATGTTGAGCAAAGGTGCAGTTTGGAAAGCTGCCTTTACCTTTTTAGAGGTCTTCTTGATGGCCCTGGAGGCTTTGCTTAGGGTGCTGTCCATATCCTTGGTGTTGACCTGTAGGGAGTTTGGGTCTGTACACTGAATCAGGTCCTCCTGATTACAAGACAAAAACCATACAATCTCAAACTCAATATAAATCAGTGTGAAATCAATTAATTCAAAACATTATGTTTTGCGGTCAAAATTTTTGCAACAGGGGACGTGAAGACAGAGAGCGACAAGACAGACAAAGAATTTCTCTCTCCCCCTCACCCTGCAAGCAGGGCTCTTACTCATCTATGTTCATATTGAACTGCTGATCCAGCTAAAACAGTAACAACATTACCCCCTGCTGCTTGCTCTACTAAATACAGCATAAAACAAGAGGGGAAGCTAAGGGATAAGCTTCCCAAAAATAGCACAAAAAAGTGAAAATGTGCTCAAACCTTGGCTGTTGTCATAACAGAGGGATTCTGCAGCCTGATCGAACACTTGGAACCATGGTACAGTTTGTCATTACGGAAAAAATTTTTGGTTAGGCTTTCACCTATATATTATTTAAATTAAATGAGCTGGTTTGACCAAGAAACATGCTCTAGCGCAGAACACAGGACCTTCTTCTTGTATTAACTTTGACTGCTTCTGCGCAGACACATCCGATCAATATAATTCATGAAAATAACCTGTACTTGGGACTTAAGTGGGCAAATCTCGAATATTCCCAATCAGCAAAGATGGAGAGATTAGGTTTGTTAGGAGATAACATAGACACAGGCTAATTATTGCTATCTAAAATGCTAATTAACATTAGTAATTAAACGGAAACAGCTGATGTAAGTCAAAACTGTCTGCAAACTTCTGACAATACAGTGATTTGTCAACTATGCGATAGCAAGTTGCTTGGTTATGACACAATCATTAGCCTATTTTTATAAAAATGTCTGCTACGGAGCCATAACGTAAGGTACAAGGTAATGAAGCATTTTATATATCGTCATGTTTCTTTAGAAATAAATAATGGACAAATAAAAAATTAAAAAATGAATATTTCTTTTTTATAAGAGTAAGAGGAGAGCTCCAAAGACAGGCACGTCTTTGCAGAAGAAATGGGTCATGTAATACAAAATTAAACCATATCGATATAAACAACATTGCTTCGCTTGTGGAGAGGCAGCAGATGCGAGGACATTAGGTGCACCGCTGCGACCTAGGAAAAATGTTAGTTGCACCCTAGAGCCCTGTGAGCTACCAGACACTAACCAGCTAACAGACACAAACTAGCACTGGTCACTGCTGTTGTCAGAAAAACAACACAGACGGGAAAAAATGTTGCGTTTACTGGTAAACCTCGTCACCGACGTATGACCTAACTGTTGTGGAATTTTCCTCACGTTACTCCTCTGTGACTGTCTACATCTACAAACTAAGCTGTGCGGTGGAGGGAACAACTCTGACTGGCACATGATCACATGAGCGGTAGATGGGCTTTGCAAAAAAACTTGGAGCGTTCTATGAACTGAATGACACATTTCAAAATATAACTTGATTACGCAAATTTGACTGTGGGAAACCAAAATTGTGATTGTGATTAAAATTCGATTAATTGTGCAGCAATACTTCGTAGCATTAAAATGGCGCCATTGGAGCTACGCTTAGAGAGAGGAGAGGCTTGCCCCTTGTCTAAACCCAACAGGAAGTCCGCCATTTTGAATTGAAGTTCAAAATTAGTGCAATTTTGGCCATTTCCATGTCGTAACGAACGCCTTCTTTCATCCAATCAACTTCAAATTTGGTCTGTGCCATCTTAAGACCTTAGCAATGAAAACTTTTTGTCATAGGGCATGGCTATGGCGGGGCAGCAGTTCCCTTTTCATTGATGACGATTTGCAGTGTCTGAATGCCGCGCAAATGCACAGTCGCAACAAGTGGCATCCACCAGTAACCCCGACGTGCGCAGAGGAGCGAAGGCCTTTAATTGTGATTGTGAAGTTCCCACAGAATGTGATTCCCATTTAGTTTGAATGTTGTTTTTACCAAGTTAATGTGTTAATTGTGATTTAAATTCTATATTTCTGTGTAAGCTAATATATAAGCTAATATTAGCACTTAACATTTATAAAGATTTGATTCCTGTTTAATTCAATTTTGATTCCTGTTTAATTCAAATGTTTTGTTTTTACAAAGTTAATAGTTCATACTACTTGTAAATTGTAGTCTGTAAGATTTTGATCTAGTCTGTTAAGTTCCTTTCTATTAAAGAGTGAGTTAAAACAATGGAAATTGAGCATATGACCCATTGGTGAAAGCATTTGTATGTCTAAGTAATACAACCTGAGTGCCTTGTGCGACTTTCCCGCCCTAAATCCAAATGACGTGTTTTACGTCATTTAGCACAGGGTGATCTCCCCGTCTGCCTAAGGTGGCAATAGCTAACTTGGCTAATATTTCAAGTTGTAAAAAGGAATTAATGCCTTGGCTTGCAGTGTACACATGTAGACACTAGCCTGTATTAGTGTGTGTATGTGTGTGGCTTCTCACCGAATCAGCCCTGCAGATGGTGTTGGCAACATGGCGGCAAAGTGTTCGCAACAAGACACTTTTAACGATTTCCTCTCCAGCCAGTTGGAAGCTGAACAACAAGTTCTCCTGTTCAGTTGGAGGGCGAACCACCAAGGCGAATGCATTCACACACTCTGAAGTGATAGAGAAAAAATAATGATTAGTGACAACAACAAAAAAAACGATGACGAAAATCGACCTAGTGAAGAGATTAAGATGAAGAAAATGAGATGGAAAAGTATGAGGATGATCGAGAAAGGGTGTTAGATGGAGAGAAAGGGAAGAGAAATGAATGGAAAACTTAGAGCAAACAAAAGAAAAGATCACCACTGTTGCATGTGTAAAGACAGCATTTGTAATTATTTCTAAACAATGTGTTTTCAAATGAAACTACAGGGTAGACAATACATTATTTCTAAACAATGTGTTTACAAATTAAACTACAGGGTAGACAATACATGAAAACACAAAATTATGTTGAACTTGCTTTTAAACTTCCTTTTCTAAAGCTTGTCAGTGTGTCATATTGTATCCTGAAATGTGGAATCTGGGAGTGGTCCTACAGTAGGGAAAACTAAGACTTTGCAGAGTAAAAGAAGAATTCCACTTGAATTGTTTTAATGATATCTAGCTCTGAAATCAGGATTGGTACTACTCTTGTTGGTTAATCAATTATTGTTGATAATTCCTTTGAGCAATAGAGTGTTAATCGGACAAAACGGTAAGAAGGTAAATTGTATCCAGAAATGTATTTAAAAAACTAAACATTCCTTGTCTTCTTGTACAATGATCTTTTAACGTGTTATTGCCAACTTTTTACTTTTACTCCTTACAATTTAACACGAATATCGGTACTTTCTACTACTTAGATTTTACAAAATTGTCTCGTTACTCTAGTTTTGTACAAAAGGTAGTCTATCAGGTGTGATTGTGAGTGCATGTAGGAGAATAGTGGACATGCGCCTCACACCGCGAGCGGGCGCACACGCCACACACACACAAAAGAAAAATAAACTAGCTGTCTTGAAAATAACCAGTTGAGATTGTGTGCGTTTTTGAGAACTGTAAGTCATATAACTGATGTCAGTTCATTTAAGAATATTGTTGGTCTATAGTTCTGGCAAATTTAAAAGTTAGCTTGTTTGTGTTCTTCACCTGTTATTTAGGTTGCACATGGCTGTTGATTCGATAGAATGGCGATTGTTCAACATCCTTGCTAATTAGTAGTACTATCATCAGTACCCTTTGCACTATGTTCCACATTTAAATCATTTTTATTGGACTCTTCATTGCACTCATCCCTCTATATTGTTTCTGTTTTGAGTATGTATATATTAGTGTGTACATATTGTTTGTTTGTTTTGAATGTGTAAGCACATTGTGAGCAATTATGCCCCAAGAGAAAAATTCCTCGTATGTGTCTTCATACCTGGCCAATAAAGCTGATTCTGATTAAGATAATGTAATTAATAGTGGGTTTATTGTTATTTGTTATCTGCAATACTATAATGTTTACTTGCACTGCTGACTGTTACTTTAGTAACAACTGTTTATATCTGATCTGGCACTACTTACCTTGACTGATATTTCAATCTGCACTGCAGACTGTTTATTTACAGTACCAATTGTTTACATATACATCTGCAATATCGTACTTTAACTGTAATATGCAATTACTCTCCACTGCACTTTAATTCGGATAGTTTCTGCCCAAACTTCATTTGTACTACCTTTAAATCCATTGTTATTCTGCTCATTTTAGCCTAATTTATTATATATATCTATCTGTAAAAATTCTGTTTATAGTAATAGCCATCTGTATACATATTCATAGTACATATTCACTTGTAAACTCTGTAAACCATCCGTATATTATGATCATTGTACATTTCTGTAATAATTCTATTTATAGTAGTATCCACCTGTATATTATATTCAGTAATTATCCACCTGTAAATCCTGTTCACAATACTTGTTATCTATATATTATATTCATAGGATAATCTAGCTGTAAAATTCTGTTTATAATAGTATTCATTCTATATTTATTCAGTACACACCCATCCTGGACTATGGAACCATTGTATATCCTGCACTTACTGCTATTGCACTTCTGGTTAGACCCAAACTGCATTTCGTTGTCTTGTACCTGTACATGTGTAATGACAATAAAGTTGAATCTAATCTAATCTAATAGCATATATGATTCCTATGCATTATGTATGGTAGCCTTTGCAATGTTAATTTCTTTTATTACCACACACACAAACAGCAATAGCAGAGCTACCCACGCCCATGTTTATACTGATGCTTGATTGTAATAAAGCATCAACAGAGAGAAGTTGTCTCCGTCCCTGTTTTAACAGACACACTTGGGTCGAAGTTGGAAACCAGAATCAGCTTTAAGGCCAGTCCTAATCCAGTCTTCACTAAGTTTAAAATAATTTCACTGGAGTTAGTTATTTTTGTGTCATCAATACCAAATTGAATCTAATTGGATGGGAATATACACATACTTCAATCAAAATCACACTTGAATTCATATCTTGCTATTCGGTCAGAATCTTATTAACCTTGAGTCCCAGTCGCTGTCGCAATAGATAAGCTATATGTTTTAGGCCTATTGGCAGACAGCCATTTAAAATGTAGGAAATAGCATATAAAGAGCCATTTTTCCATGTCCACTGTAGTTTCTCAGCGTGCTCTCTAGTAACATCTGTATGGTCCAGGTAGCTTTGTCATTCGCAAGGCTACTTTTACTTTTATACTTCCCAAGCCTCTACTTTGTTACTTTTACTTGAGTAAAGAAGTTAAATAAGTACTTCTACTTTTACCAGAGTATTTTTTAACACAATTATCTGTACTTCTACTTGAGTACGGGAAGTGAGTACTTTTGCCATCTCTGTCTAAACGGCACACCCAATTAAAAGTGGTACAGCTCCCACATACTTTGACACTCTGGGGTGTGCTTGATATCATTGGAAAGGTAACACTGAGGTCAGACACAGAGTTACAGAAGCTTGAATGGAGTTTTATTTGGAGTTCCCCTCCAAGTCATACATCTGTAAACTGACTAAAATACCATTCACAGACAGGATTTCACAGACTTTTTTTTGAGATTGTTGCAGCCCAAAATGGCTGATGTTGTGGGAGCTTTTGTAAAAAATTGCGATATAAGTTGCAATGTTTTTTGTAGTGAGAGAGAGATAGGAAAAAAAGTTGTGAATTTTTTTTATATAGTTCTTTAAAAATAAAAAGGAAACTTCTTTTGGAGATAATAAACTACTTTAGGGTGAGTTTTCCCAGTAACCTTACCAAAAAGGCTCAGGATGCTGCAAATGTTGGTATAATATGAAAATAGCTATTGAAAAAATAATTTATTGAATGAATCAAATTTTAACATGTCTGTCAGTGGCTTGTTGATCTTTACATTGTTAGTTCATTTCCTATCCTGGCCTGGGACACACATTCATACAGTTTGATAGGACTTATTGGACTTTAACTTATCATTGCACTTACAAGTGTAGCTGTCCTCAATTTAGGTCATCCTGTACGTATCGTCTCCAATTTCCCCTGCATCTGTGTGTGTGTGTGTGTGTGTGTGTGTTGACTGACATAAGCTGCAGAATTTGCTAAATAGTTGCGGTTATTGGTCCAAATTGCAAGTCAGTGTTTGGTTGAATTTGCGTGAATTGATGCGATCGCAACATCGCAAAATTCTGGAGGGACTGAAATAAACTGCTGTAAACACATCTAGGTGAAATACAGATAACACAAGGCTAGAGCCACATGTCTCAGCTTACTAAAGAAAATGTGAAGTCAAAAGACTCAAAAATGGATTTTTTTTTTCTTATTTCCATTTGGAAAGTGTAAAGCAAAAATACCAAAATGTGCAAAATACAAAACTTCTCAAATAAACACACAGAATTCTAAAACTCGTTTGAATTGTCTCCTTATTTGCAAAAAAGGTAGGGTCTCGTAAGATGGAATTGTAACTGGTTTGAGCAACTGTCAAGCAAACGCCACGTGGTGCTACTTCGTTTCAGAGGTATCATTGGCTTTTAAGCTGTCTATCTCAGCCTCCCAGGAACAGATCAGCTCAGCTCATGAGAGGTCTTGTTCGATTCCTAACACTTAAGAGAACAACATGGATCCCATTGGTCGTTAGAAGTCTCGCATGAGAAATCAGATCCATTTGAAAGGCCTGGAAGTGAAATAGTGGGGTTCTTTTTTGTATTTTGGTCTCGTAATATCAAGATTGTGAGGCAAACAGCTAGTTTTGGATAACATGGCTTGGCTTTTCCATTTCCTTGGACTCTTGGCGAGGTATGAAAAAAAATAAGACAATATCGGGAGAATGAAAAAGGTATGAATGCAAACACACTCAGCACTAGCTACGCCAGCTTTGGCAACTTTATTACAGTTGTATAAATTGCTATAAATCATCTTATGTGTGTGGGCTTAATTGAATCATGAGAGGCTACGCTTTCAATCATTGTTCAAGTTCAAGTTACTTTATTTGTACCCAGAGGTAGATTGTTTGCAGTAGAGTCCTCATGCACACATAAAAAGTAAAATAACTGGTAAATAAACAAGTTGTAAAAAGTAGTTTTAGAAGTGTACTGGAATTTGTGAAAAAACATTACCTTACCCATTGTGATACCCAACAATTTTGGGCACTTGAGGTGATTGTATGAAGTCTTAGGTATGTAACAAGCACATACACTTTCATCTGCTCCAATGTTTTGTGACCTAAAGTTAGCGATGGGAGAGGTAATGGCTCTTTCACTGAATTTGCAAAAGACAGCTTAGTCCAGGTGAATATCTACAAATACAAGATTTTACCAGGAAACCTGGGTGATGGATGGAACTGTTTTAGCCTTGACCCTTAACAGGTGAGCTATATCTCAAGGATATATAATATTATTCAGAACATCTCTAGCCCTTTTAAGCATCTAAATTGTGCCTGGGTAAAATAACTGGGGATGGGACTAACTGGTGAGACATGACAGTCTGCAACTGAGATACCTTCAATTTGTGTAAGACAATTCAAAGTGTTCTATCACCGCTCTACCATGGTAGAGCAGATTCACCAGATTGTACCATGATGTAGATCTGCAACCCTCATGGTCCCCCTCTGCCCTGTATTTTTCCAGTCAGTCAAGTATTAAATTTTGGTATATATTTAAAACTATCATGATGTACAGCCTACATATCTCACTTCATAACGGTTATCTTTGGAGTTACTCCAGAGGAGATGGCCCTTTCAAATAGCCAGTTAAACTCTCTCATTTGCTCATGGCCTGCCATTTATTCTTTTTAAGTGGAAGGACAGGACTCCACAATCACATCCCTATTGGGTTAAGGATGTAATGGCAAACTTGAACATAGAAGAGCTGAGGTACTGTAGCCGGGGACCTATTAAAGGAGTATGTTACAGCTGGAAAGAGGGTCTTCTCATAAAACTGGGCTGTCTATGCAACTGAATGGCACAATTGTGGGTGTTTTTTTTGTTTTGTTTTTTAAGATTGGTGCAGGACGGCCGGCTGGTAATTAACAATTTCGTATTACAGTTAAACAGTAACCTAAAACAAGTTTTAGGATCATTTTAGGCAAGGAATTGTCAATTCTGTTGCTCTAACTATAGTTAGTTATTATTGACTTACTATTAGCATTTTCAGGGCTGGAGTGGGACTCATTTTCAGCTCTGGAGTTTTATGCCTTAGACGGACCAACTTTACTTGACAACTAACTATGTTAAAATAATGTAGTTAAAGCTTTAGCATATATACATGTCTGCAATAGCACACTGTTCTCTACAGCCTTGTATTTCAGTGTATTTTTGTAAAATATCACCATTTCCAATTTATTAGAAATACAGTGCTGCTTTACAATGTAAAATAGTTAACATCTTTACAACACAATGATGTTCAACATCAAAATATATTATTTTCTGTGAGAATGAGTGTTTACTGATATCCAAAGCTTAAAATGAAAAAGGCAAAGAATAAAATGAATTGCACTTTCTAATGACATTATCATCTATTTTTTTCTTTACATAATATTTCATATTACTTTAATCCTATTCGCTTACAATTGTGGGCTTTGTATATTTACTATGTTAGTTTCAAGGATAAAAAGGAATAATGGGTCACTAGTAACATTTGGGCATAGAAAGTGGTTACATCGCAACTAATCTATACCCACGTTCCACTTCCGGGATTATTCCGAGCGCTATTTCACAAATCCTAGATAACGGATTACCGAGATTTCCCAGTTAGCCTGGCTTTATTTAGCGTTGACTCGGTTTCACAAAAGCAGAGGAACTCAAAACCCATATATCCATGCATTCTTTGGATCCAACTGAATCTCCTGATCTAGGATAGACCTGGGCATCGTACGGCCCGTGGTCCACATCCGGCCCTTTGGGCAGTGTTGGAATTTATAATTGCTTTGCACCAGACAAAGGAGCAGTCTATAATCCTTGAAAAAAAATTATGTGCTTTCATAACCTTGTTTGTATCTACTAAAACCTAAAGTTGCTGAGCTTTCTGTTTGGAGTGTCTGAAATATGTGAATAAAAAGGGACAGCTGAAAAAGAGGGGGTAAGACAATTGGGTAATCTGCTGCTGAGACATGTCTCTCTGTACTTTGCCTGCATCTTGTCTCCAGAACGTTCTGTAATAAAGTACACTGTATACTCCAACTGCAACCGTGAATCTCTTCCTTCCTAAAAAAGAACATTGGGGCATTATTGTAGCCCAACAGCTGCCATAACCAACCCACGTGAGGTCAATAGGAAGTTAGCAACCAAATGTAAATAAGTGTACATCATGCATGAAATACAACTGCATTGCTTTTATTTTGAAGGCAACTGTTTTTTGCTGTTGCTTTTTTTGTGCTAACATATGCTTGTTGCAAGTCGCAATTAAAAATAAGAAGAACTGCAATGTGTCGGCAAGCCGCAAACTGAGCTCACAAGATGTTAACATGGACGTGAATGAGCGGTTATCCTTCGGCACCAAATTTTTAACCAAACATGGACTTTTAAATATTAATTTACTGAAGTCAAAGGTAAAGCCGTGGCTTAGTTTACGGAGAACAGATCGGTGTGTTGAAGCATTATAATTTGAATCGTCACTACTATACTGAGAAATACAACAATCTGGACATCTTAAGCTTTGCTAGTTAAACTGCAAAAGCAACAAGGCTTTTTCACCAAGCGTTGAACATCCAGGGATAAAGCAGTCAAGACCAGCTTTGTGATCTCCAACAAGATCAACAAAAACAGTAAGCCATTTTCTGAAGGGGAGTTTATTAAAGAGTGTTTGGTGGACTCTGCTGAGCAAATATGCCCAGAGAAAAAAAGAGACGTTTCAGAACGTGCCGCTTTCTAGGCGAGCCGTAACAAGAAGGATTGAGGACATTGCGGGAAACCTAACCTGGAGATTCAGCTGCAAAGCAGACAATTTCAAACTTTTCTCATTGGCTCTGGACAAAAGCTGTGATGTCCACAGCCCAGTTACAAATTTTTGTACGCAGGATAACGAAAGATGAGATAACGGAGGATCTGAAAGCAGTGCGATCAATGAAAGGGACGACGACGGGAAGTGATTTGATACTAAAGTAAATGCATGTTATGACAAAATTGGACTTAAATGGAACAAACTGGCATGTGTTGTCGGAATCTGACAGGAAAAAACGTCAGATTTTTGAAGTGGATGCAAGATAAAGTGAAGTGAAGTGAACTCAGAACTGAAAATGGTATTTTTGCATCAGCAGGTGTTGTGTAAGTCAGTGCTAAAACTGAACCATGTTATTGATGTTCAGCCTGGGCAAGGTGCTTAAAAGAGTATGGGACCTGAGAGCAGAGATTCTATAGTTTTGTGATATGAAAGGCAAAGACATCACAGAGCTCTCAGATGAAAACTGGATGGCTGATCTTGCATTTGCTGTTAATGTGACTGCACTAATGAATTAACACCAAACTGCAAGGTAAGGGCCTATTTGCACATGAAATGCAAAATAATGACATAGTGTTGGTATTTTGTAGTATGTCTGCATGAAAAAGTTATTTCATATTTAAAGAAAAAAAGTTTTAAAAAAACGAAGCAAATTAGCTTCTCTGCATTGGCTTCTGGTAAAATACAGGGTTGAATTTAAAATATAAAAAAAAAAAATGTAAGTTCAAGTCACCACTACTTCTGGTCAAAATATTGACTTAGTATCTCAATATATTGACTCTGTATCTCAGAATATAAACTAACAATCTCAAAGAAATAAGAAAATTTAAAATATTGACTTAGAATCTCAATAAGTCAATATATTGAGATACTAAGCCAATATGGCTTAGTATCTCAATATATTGACTTAGTATCTTAATATATTGACTTAATATCTTAAAATATTGACTTAGTATCTCAATATACAGAATTGATTAGTAACTAAGAATATTGACTAAGTATCTGAAAGTAATGACTTTAAAATATTGAGTTAGAATCTCAATATATTAACTTCAGCACACCAGCGTGCAAAACTTTGAATTATGAAGTATGGGGATCCTTTTTTCTTGTTGAAGGGGAAATCTATTCTTGGGACACATTTGTTTCTACTGTTTCAACTGAATTTAATTAATGTTCAGTGTTTGGATTCTTTTAATGGGTTGTTTGAATTCTGCATTAGCAAAAGACAAAAAATTATAAAATGAAAATTTTTACTTCTTTAAAAAAAAAAAAAAAAAAAAAGTTACTTTTGTGCATGGACAAATTAAACCTTACCTTACTTTGTTTATATGTCTTTGTTTCGCTGCATACTTATGTCCATTGATTTGTCTGTCTAGTTTCCTTAAAACTCTAAATATAAAACACCCTCAAATGACATGCAGAAAAAGTGATAAGCTGTAACTTCATTAGTTTGCAGTGTGCACATGTTGTCGTTGTTACCCTCTGTATCCTGCAGGTCCAGTACTCTTCGAATCTGGGACAGCGGCATCAGTGTGATGTGTTTGAGCGGTGGTGGTGGTCTTG
Source organism: Percina caprodes (assembly GCA_013375575.1). Classification (NCBI taxonomy): domain Eukaryota; kingdom Metazoa; phylum Chordata; class Actinopteri; order Perciformes; family Percidae; genus Percina; species Percina caprodes. The sequence continues at coordinate 6,983,846 of JABXJD010000008.1, forward strand.
TCTGTCCCAGCGGACTCTTAAATGTATTGATCACCTTGTGTCGCTTCCTTGCAATCTGCAGAGACACAGACACACACAATAAGACTGCAACTTTGGAGGTATGTCAAAAAAGGCAACTTGTGTGTGTTGTTGCGATTCAGAATTGAGTGTGAGTGCATTTTGCAGAGTGTGGGTAAAGCTTGGCAATAAATCAATGACACCTTCAAAAATGCAACTCATTAATGCCACGTTACTTTATCAGAAAGACGAAAGAAAGAGGAGTACGGATAAAGGAAGATCAAGATGGGGGAGAGGATAAAAAGGCACTTCATCATAGGTCATTGTTATTTTGGCAGTGTGAGTTGTGCACACATCACTCCAAAAGTCTGGAGCTGTACTTGATACAAAATAAAATTATAAACCTATATCCATTATACCTTGTATTGTCTTTGAAAAAATAATTTATGATCAACTTTCACATCTCACAGTACCAATACTATCTCAGTACCAACAATAACCTATCACCATTTTAATCTAGCTTCAGGTCTAATTACTGCATAACTACTACAATACTACAATGATGTCTACTGTGCTGGAAATAATGGTGAACTGACAGGAGACATCTTTACTGATTTAACTAAAGCCTTGGATTTTCTTGATCGCTTTCTGCTTTTAGATAAGCTCCATGATATTGGCCTCTCTGGAAATGCAGTTTATTGGTTCAGTTCATATTTGAATAGAAAACAATCCATTGCTCTACATAGAAGTAAATCCCATATTTTGATTCAACAAAGACGTGTGCCACAGGGCTCAATAATGGGACCACTTTTCTTTATTTGGGTTAGCACACTTGCTTCTCAACTTACACTTCCGATCCTGGACTATGATGTTCTATATAAAAATGCAATGCAAAGTTGCCTTGCACCATTGGATCTTCTGAAACACACAGAGAGGGAAATCCAACAACACGGACTGCTTTTTCCCTTCCGAGTCTGCTCTGAACCGCTCCAGTTGAGCCGTTTCGTGGGATTTGCTATTATGTACTGTTGGCTGCCTCCATTTATTTATTTATTAATTCTTTGGGTTTTATTATGGAGCTGACCTGTGTAATGACAATAAAGTTGAATCTAATAAAGTTGAATCTAATCTAATCTAATTTAAAATCAGACCTTGTTCTAGTTAACACAGCATATAATAGAATAGTCCTTTTCTAAATTTAATATAAGTTTAAACTAATCTCTGAGGGACAAAGGAACACATGCAGCCACAGACAAAGGGCACACTTGTAAATTCCAGAGCCTTTTCACCAAACTCCTACAGGGAGAGTTCACAAAATGGCTGGGGGGAGGAGCTGTAGAAAGGGGATTCGCACCTTCAAGACCTCTGAGTATTCCCATTGGTTCAGCTGGACTATAAACACCGCATAGAGCCATATCCATTGGCCTGAACTATAAAACATCACGTTGATCCTCCCCTCCTTGCTTTCTACCACAACTCAAGTTGTAACAGGTCAGCACACAGACATCTGTGCTAACTAGTTCATTTGCCAGAAAGAGTGCACAAAAAAAACACTATTTTGGTGTTCTGGTGAGCACCATTGGATCTTCTGAAACACGCAGAGAGGGAAATCCAACAACACGGACTGCTTTTTCCCTTCCGAGTCTGCTCTGAACCGCTCCAGTTGAGCCGCTTCGTGGGATTTGCTATTATGTACTGTTGGCTGCCTCCATTTATTTATTTATTTATTTATTAATCCTTTGGGTTTTATTATGGAGCTGACTGGAGCTGATTTAGGACACCAGCTTAGTTGTCATGAATGTCGGAGAATGGCTTAGCGCATTTCACGAAACCCAAGGACGCTTCACTTAAGTACAGGGGGACGGGAAAGGGTAAGATAACAGTAGGCCAACACAAACATAGACTGAAAACCCGGATAGAGGCATTAATAATAACTATATAAAAAATATTGACTTTTTCACTGTTAGTCTTGTTTGCTGTTAGGTCATTTATGATCACATTACACAATTTCAGAAATATTTAAAAGTTATATAGTAACTTTAAATTAGATTAATTCAGGGTAAGACGAAACTATTATTAATTTGAAGACAAAGGAATAAAATCACTTGTTAAAATCAAAACAGATGGATTTGGCTTCCATCATTTCTGCAGCAACTGTAGATATTAAATAGTATATATATATATATATATATATATATATATATATATATATATATATATATATATATATATATATATATATATATATATATATATATATATATATATATACACACTATTTAACACACACACACACACACACACACACACACACTACCGTTCAAAGGTTTGGGGTCACATTGAAATGTCCTTATTTTTGAAGGAAAAGCACTGTACTTTTCAATGAAGATAACTTTAAACTAGTCTTAACTTTGAAGAAATACACTCTATACATTGCTAATGTGGTAAATGACTATTCTAGCTGCAAATGTCTAGTTTTTGGTGCAATATGTACATAGGTGTATAGAGGCCCATTTCCAGCAACTATCACTCCAGTGTTCTAATGGTACAATGTGTTTGCTCATTGGCTCAGAAGGCTAATTGACGATTAGAAAACCCTTGTGCAATCATGTTCACACATCTGAAAACAGTTTAGGTCGTTACAGAAGCTACAAAACTGACCTTCCTTTGAGCAGATTGAGTTTCTGGAGCATCACATTTGTGGGGTCAATTAAACGCTCAAAATGGCCAGAAAAAGAGAACTTTCATCTGAAACTCGACAGTCTATTCTTGTCCTTAGAAATTAAGGCTATTCCATGCGAGACACTGCTAAGAAATTGAAGATTTCCTACAACGGTGTGTACTACTCCCTTCAGAGGACAGCACAAACAGGCTCTAACCAGAGCAGAAAAAGAAGTGGGAGGCCGCGTTGCACAACTGAGCAAGAAGATAAGTACATTAGAGTCTCTAGTTTGAGAAACAGACGCCTCACAGGTCCCCAACTGGCATCTTTATTAAATAGTACCCGCAAAACACCAGTGTCAACATGTACAGTGAAGAGGCGGCTGCGGGATTCTGGGCTTCAGGGCAGAGTGGCAAAGAAAAAGCCATATCTGAGACTGGCCAATAAAAGTTTAAGATGGGCAAAAGAACACAGACATTGGACAGAGGAAGACTGGAAAAAAGTGTTGTGGACGGATGAATCCAAGTTTGAGGTGTTTGGATCACAAAGAAGAACGTTTGTGAGACGCAGAACAAATGAAAAGATGCTGGAAGAATGCCTGACGCCATCTGTTAAGCACGGTGGAGGTAATATGATGGTCTGGGGTTGCTTTGGTGCTGGTAAGGTGGGAGATTTGTACAGGGTAAAAGGGATTCTGAATAAGGAAGGCTATCACTCCATTTTGCAACGCCATGCCATACCCAGTGGACAGCGCTTGATTGGAGCCAATTTCATCCTACAACAGGACAATGACCCTAAACACACCTCCAAATTGTGCAAGAACTACTTAGAGCAGAAGCAGGCAGCTGGTATTATATATCGGTAATTGAGTGGCCAGCGCAGTCACCAGATCTGAACCCCATTGAGCTGTTGTGGGAGCAGCTTGACCGTATGGTACGCAAGAAGTGCCCATCCAACCAATCCAACTTGTGGGAGCTGCTTCTGGAAGCGTGGGGTGCAATTTCTCCAGATTACCTCAACAAATTAACAGCTAGAATGCCAAAGGTCTGCAATGCTGTAATTGCTGCAAATGGAGGATTCTTTGACGAAAGCAAAGTTTGATGTAAAAAAAAATCTTATTTAAAATACAAATCATTATTTCTAACCTTGTCAATGTCTTGACTCTATTTTCTATTCATTTCACAACGTATGGTGGTGAATAAGTGTGACTTTTCAGGAAAACACAAAATTGTTTGGGTGACCCCAAACTTTTGAACGGTTGTGTGTGTGTGTGTGTGTGTGTGTGTGTGTGTGTGTGTGTATATATATATATATATATATATATATATATATATATATATATATATATATATATATATATATATATATATATATATATATATATATATATATATATATATATATATATATATATATATATATATATATATATATATATATAAAATCCCCCTCTCCCCCCTTGTGGGGTGGTATGTGTCATCCTCAAGCTCAGGTCCTCTATCTTGGCTGTTCCTAGGAATGCACTCTTCTGGACAGAGACCTCTGATGTTTTACCTGGAATCTGCTGTAGCAACTCTCCCAGTTTGGGGGTCACAGCCCCTAGTGCTCCGATTACCAATGGCACCACTGTTGCTCTTACTTTCCACAGCCCATGGTATTTCTCAAGCTTCTCGTGTTCCTTCTTCTTGATGTTGCTGTCGCTTGGGATCGCCACATCTATCACTACTGCCTTCATCTGCTGTTTGTTGATCAACACGATGTCTGGTTGGTTAGCCATCACCAGTTTGTCAGTCTGGATCTTGAAGTCCCACAGGATCTTAGCTCGGCCATTCTCGACTACCTTAGGAGGTGTCTTCCATTTTGACCTTGGGACTTCCAGCCCATACTCGTGGCAGATGTTCCTGTACACTATGACAGCTACCTGGTTATGGCGTTCCATGTACGCTCTTCCTGCCTGCATCTTACACCCTGCTGTTATTTGCTGTACTGTCTCAGGGGCATCCTTGCACAGTCTGCACCTGGGGTCTGCCTGGTGGTAGACCCCAGCCTCTATTGATCTTGTACTGAGTGCCTGTTCTTGTGCTGCCATGATTAGTGCCTCTGTGCTGTCTTTCAGTCCAGCCTTTTCCAGCCACTGGTAGGATTTCTCAGTATCAGCCACTTCTATTTGTCTGTGGTACATGCCGTGCAGCGGCTTGTCCCTCCATGATGGTTCTTCATCTTCCTTGTCCTCACCTTTGGCTTTCTGCTGCCTGAGGTATTCACTAACCCCTTCATCTTTGGGGGCCATCTTTCTGATGTACTCCTGGATCTTTGTGGTTTCATCCTGGACAGTGGTCTTGACACTCACTAGCCCTCGGCCTCCCTCGCTACGCTTGGTGTACAGTCTCAGGGTGCTGGATTTGGGGTGAAACCCACCATGCATTGTGAGGAGCTTGCTCATCTTGATGTCAGTAGCCTCTATCTCCTCCTTTAGCCAGTTTATTATACCAGCGGGGTATCTGATGACTGGCAGGGCGTATGTGTTGATGGCTCGGATCTTGTTTTTCCCCCCATTCAGCTGACTTTTCAGGACCTGCCTCACTCTTTGTAGGTATTTGGCTGTGGCGGTCTTCCTTGCTGCTTCCTTATAGTTTCCGTTAGCCTGTGGCACCCCAAGGTATTTGTAGCTATCCTGAACATCTGCAATGTGGCCTTCTGGTAGTTTGAGCCCCTCAGTTCTGATCATCTTCCCTCTTTTTGATACCATGCGACCACACTTGTCCAGTCCGAACGACATTCCAATGTCGTTGCTGTAGATCCTGGTAGTGTGGATCAGTGAGTCGATGTCTCGCTCATTTCTGGCATACAGCTTGCTGTCATCCATGTAGAGGAGGTGACTGATGATTGTTCCGCTTCGGAATCGGTATCCGTAGGCAGTCTTTGTGATGATCTGGCTGAGGGGGCTCAGGCCTATGCAGAACAGCAGCGGGGATAATGCATCGCCTTGGTATATGCCGCACTTGATGGTGACTTGTGCAATTGGCTTTGACAGCTTGTTGTATTTCTTAGGTAACCCCTTCGAAGCATCCACATATCCCATAGTCTCTGCATGTAACCCTTCTCACTGGGGTTGCTTGTATATATATATATATATATATATATATATATATATATATATATATATATATATATATATATATATATACACACACACTCACCGGCCACTTTATTAGGTACACCTGTCCAACTGCTCGTTAACACTTAATTTCTAAGCAGCCAATCACATGGCGGCAACTCAGTGCATTTAGGCATGTAGACATGGTCAAGAGAATCTCCTGCAGTTCAAACCGAGCATCAGTATGGGGAAGAAAGGTGATTTGAGTGACTTTGAACGTGGCATGATTGTTGGTGCCAGAAGGGCTGGTCTGAGTATTTCAGAAACTGCTAATCTACTGGGATTTTCACGCACAACCATCTCTAGGGTTTACAGAGAATGGTCCGAAAAAGAAAAAACATCCAGTGAGCGGCAGTTCTGTGGGCGGAAATGCCTTGTTGATGCCAGAGGAGAATGGCCAGACTGGTTCGAGCTGATAGAAGGGCAACAGTGACTCAAATAACCACCCGTTACAACCAAGGTGGGCAGAAGAGCATCTCTGAACGCACAGTACGTCGAACTTTGAGGCAGATGGGCTACAGCAGCAGAAGACCACATCGGGTGCCACTCCTTTCAGCTAAGAACAGGAAACTGAGACTACAATTTGCACAAGCTCATCGAAATTGGACAATAGAAGATTGGAAAAACGTTGCCTGGTCTGATGAGTCTCGATTTCTGCTGCGACAGTCGGATGGTAGGGTCAGAATTTGGCGTCTACAACATGAAAGCATGGATCCATCCTGCCTTGTATCAACGGTTCAGGCTGGTGGTGGTGGTGTCATGGTGTGGGGAATATTTTCTTGGCACTCTTTGGGCCCCTTGGTACCAATTGAGCATCGTTGCAACGCCACAGCCTACCTGAGTATTGTTGCTGACCATGTCCATCCCTTTATGACCATAATGTACCCAACTTCTGATGGCTACTTTCAGCAGGATAATGCGCCATGTCATAAAGCTGGAATCATCACAGACTGGTTTCTTGAACATGACAATGAGTTCGCTGTACTCAAATGGCCTCCACAGTCACCAGATCTCAATCCAATAGAGCATCTTTGGGATGTGGTGGAACGGGAGATTCGCATCATGGATGTGCAGCCGACAAATCTGCGGCAACTGTGTGATGCCATCATGTCAATATGGACCAAACTCCCTGAGGAATGCTTCCAGCACCTTGTTGAATCTATGCCACGAAGAATTGAGGCAGTTCTGAAGGCAAAAGGGGGTCCAACCCGTTACTAGCATGGGGTACCTAATAAAGTGGCCAGTGAGTGAGTATATATATATATATATATATATATATATATATAAAATAATGGGATATAATATATATAGTAATGGGACCTGAAATTAGAGAGAAATGACCAGTATTGGCCGCCAAGATTAGCTATCTGACGTTAGCATGCAGCTACCTAATAGTTTGCAGTATACTAAAGTTAGATTGTAATGGAACAAATCAGCAACTTCAAAAATCGCAGAGAAAGGCTTCTGAACAAAATACTGTCCAATCAGACATGTTTCAGCAGTAATGCGACCCAAACTTGTGGAGAATTAAACAACGTTGGCAGCCGAGATTTTATCTTTTACTGCCATTAGCATGTATGCATGCGACAATGTTAACACCGCCCACAAGTGCCCATATTATGAAAATAATTGGGGGGGGGGGAGATTTGGGGTGTTATTTTGCGTCTCTGGTGCTTCAACACGCAAACTTGGGAAAAAAAACTATCCATGCGGTTTTGAGTGAGATACAAGTTTCTGAATGTCCTCTGCCTTGAGTATCCAGGTGAGCCGTTCTACATTTGCACGGCTTTCTACGTCACTAGCAGAGACGGATAACCGTAGCACATCCTAACGCTAGCATGCTAGCTCGTTCTCAATGGCAAAACACTGCTACAACGTACACTAGTTCACCATAATCTACAAAAGAACTACTTCCATGTCCCCGTTCTGCAGGTATTCCACAAGTGTGCCGTTGTTTAGAAGAAGTCTCCCAGCTAATCCTGCCTTGGACTGACCAAAGTTGGAGAAGGTAATCTAGCTGACGTGATATTACCTAGCTACTGCGCATGTGCGACTCCCAACAAAGATAGTATGATAGTGAGATGTCTCATTCTGTAGCTAACACAAGTGAGATGTCTCTCTCTGTAGCTAAAACAGAAACCTAAACACAGGGTGAAAACAGGTTCTGCAGCAATGTGCGGATAAACAAAAAACGAAAACAAAACCATGTAAACCTATTCTGGCACAACCTCAAAATACAATTATGAACCTAAAAAAATGAGCATAATATGGCCGCTTTAAAGTTTTTGCCACATTTAACATGAAAATCCAACATAAAATTGTAGATATAACAAAGAACACAGAAAAGCACACTATGTCCACTTTAACAAGACTTTTAAAGAATTTTACAGTGATCTATAGGTCATAAGGCTTATTCGAGATGAGCCAGGTCTGCGCAGAATTAATCACAAGCGATCACCGCATGTTGCATCCTGGTTACATTTGTGTCCGACTTGCTTTATCCTTTAATTTATCCATGCCTATGGCAAGGATAAACTCACAAGATAAATGCGGCCGCAGTTCTGAGACGCAGCCAGCGCAGTTGCTTTTCACCGACTGCAAGCCCGAGGCGGACCCAGAGCATGCTGGGAAATGGTGGCCCTCTTAGCTAATCTAACAGCTGATTGGTTCAGAATCAACTCAACATAACGTTTTATATAAACTTTATTTTTTTGTTAACCGAAAGGGACTTTAACTTCTATTTGTCTGATTTAAAGGCTTATTCTGTACAGAACACGTTATGTGGCTGATAGTGACGTTTCGAAGTCAGAGAGACTAGATTTGTTCAGATTACGGATCATCTACAGTCTGTTGTTAATCAGCAACAGATCGCATGTTGAGAATTTTCAGAGCTACTCTGACATAATTCAAACAACTGGAGACCGTGCAAAAGCTGATATTGTTCTGATAACATTTTATTAAATAGGAATCAGACTACAGTGTTTTTGTAATTTCCTGTTCAGCCTGAAGGCTGCTGGAAAGTGTCCGACTTAAAAGTGGATTTTTGTCACCGCCCCCGGCTGCTGATCCCTGCTCTCATCCACTTTACAGGAAAGGCACAGTTCATCTCAAAACAAGCCTATTATCTTTCTCTACTGATTAAGAAATGTGTCCCTTATTAGAGCCATTAGGGCTTCACAAACTGACAGAAGTGCAAAAAACTAAAGAGGAAATTAAAGAAGGTAATCTGGGTCCTTCAGAATTCTTTAGAAATTTTGCAACTAAACTGGCTTCGGTTAGAGGAATGCAGCTGGTTAAACCAAACAGTTCAACCAGCTGCTGACATCCTGACATTTATGGTAAGCGTATTGTCTCATTTCCGGTGCTCCAGTCTTACTATTTTTCTGCTCCATAAAACAACTTACTCAAGTCTGCTTTATTGTTTAAATCTGGCGGCTAAGTGCCTGATTGTACTTAAACACTAGTTATACTCAAGCACTTATGTTACAATTGTTGAACATTGTTAGCTACTTTAGCTTAGCCGTTAGCAGTGGCTAATTCCGCTCTATCTCCTGCTCTCTCTTGCTCTGTGTGTCAGATGTTTAGCGATTCCTCTGCCTCCTTTAGTGATGACGGTACCTGTAATAAATGTAATATCTGCTGCCCTGGAGGCGAGGCTCAGTGAGTTTGAGGCACTGCTCCGCACAATGGAATCAAAATCATCAGTAAATGGCGTTCCACCAAACTGGAAGAATCTCGTTTAGATTGGCAAGACAGTCTGAAAATGTATACAAAATTCCTCAGAAATGCCAGATCAGACTATTACTCCTCACTTAAATAAGAATATTAGAACAACCCAAGGTTTCTTTTCAGCACTGTAGCCAGGCTGACGGATAGTCACAGCTCTATGGAGCCATCTGTTCCTATAGCTCTGAGTAGTGATGACTTTATGAGCTTCTTTAATGATAAAATTATAACAATTAGAGATAAAATTCAACACCTCTTGTCCTCAACTTCAAACGCAGGACCGCTAGAAAGAACGACAAGACCTGACATATACTTAGACTGCTTCTGTCCTATAGACCTCCAACAATTAAAGGTCTCTTCAGCTAAACCATCTACCTGTCTCTTAGACGCCATCCCAACGAGGCTACTTAAAGAAGTGTTACCCGTGGTTAACACTTCACTACTAGATATGATCAATAGGTCTTCAGTCATTTAAAGTAGCAGTAATAAAACCTTCTGAAAAAAACACCCTTGATCCTGAGGTCTTAGCCAACTATGGACCTATATCTAGGCTGAATCCCACTTTTCTATATTATCCCTACTCTTTCCCTTACCCCTAGCCCTCGAAACCGAGTGGTAAGAGCTAGGGGTGAAAACATACCATGAAATGGAACACCACTTGGTTCCATCACCATACAGTATTGATCACAAACTTCTAAGATGCATTCTGCAAGTGTGTCTACGTCAACAATACGTTGAATAGCAAGCGAGCTTAGCGAACTAACCAACCAGCCCGCAATAAATAAATACAATTTAATTTAAAAGGCAGGCATTATATACCACTGATGGCGGTCCGTCTGCGGACCTGGAGCTCACAGCCAGCGTTTCAGTTTGACTGTTAAAAGTGTTAGGATAACTAAAATGTATTTATTTATAAGCGAGGTTAGTTCGCTAAGCTGGCTTGCTATTCAACACTGGCGGTGAGCTCCAGGGGGGATGTGCCGCTGCTACCGGGTCTGGAGCTCTCCGTGTCCCGCTGACAATCAGGTCGAGGTTGGCAGCGGAGCTTTCTAGCGATGTTTCCACGCTGGCCGAGCCCCACTGCAGCTGTCCCCGGCCGTCCTGTTGGCTCAGAGCTCCACTGACATGTAGATTCGACCGATGCAGTAAAATGCTAACCAACCAATGGGCAGAAGTTGAGCCCTTAAGACCCGCCCCTCCTCATTTGCATAATGAGGCAGAAATGCATGAAGAAATGTAAAACTGACAGGCAGAAATAAATACCAGGGGTGAAAATAAATAGGGTAGAAAATGCAACGGAAGAACAAAACAGACAAAAAATTTAAACACACACAGAAATAAATACATTTAAAAAATAAGTCATTAATAAATAAAGTTGACGATTATAACGGACAATAAATAAATAAGGTAATTATTACAAAGGTGAATAAATAAAGAAGCTAACTAAAAGAGATATATACATTTATGTCTCACTGTATAATTTAATTTCTACCTACATTTATTTGTTTATTGTATTTTTTGGGGCAATTGTATGCTTATTTATTTATTGAGAATTTATTTATTTCTGTATTTATTTTTAAATATGGTAGACCTGGTCCTCCATATAGGCGCGCCTAGTCACTCTCACGAGTATGCAAATTATAAGTAAATCGCGCCCTCTTAGTCCCTCCCCTCAAGCCACGCCCCCCTGCGCCAAAACAGTGACAGAAAGTTGAAACTGAAAACAGTGACATTGTAAAAATCCTGACAGCGTAAAAAAAACTTTAATTGAAAAAAAAAAAACAGAAGTCAAGAAACTTTGTAAAGATTGGAATTGAAAAACATATCATGATACATAAAAATATCAAAATAAAATAAAATCGGATTTTGAGATTTTTTTCTTCAGTTGAACATTATTCAGTGCCAATACTTGAAGTTTCAATGCCAAATTTGATTTTCAATACCTCAGGTTACTGTCACCGTTATAGCTCCATAGTAGTGGTGGTTAACTGTGTAGTACTTGGGTCAATTGTAATATGCATGTGTAAACACACATTGTGTGGTGTGTTGTATATCTGTTTCAGTTATCACCGTTTTGAATGTCATTGATGAATGTTGTTGATGTCTTTATTGACCAACAAATTATACGGGCAAAAACCATCCATCCATCCATCCATCCATCCATCCATCCATCCATCCATCCATCTTCATCCGCTTATCCGGTATCGGGGGCAGCAGCTCCAGTAGGGGACCCCAAACTTCCCTTTCCCGAGCCACATCAACCAGCTCCGACTGGGGGACCCGAGGCGTTCCAAGGCCAGGTTGGAGATATAATCTCTCCACCTAGTCCTGGGTTTTCCCCAAGGCCTCCTCCCAGCTGGACGTGCCTGGAACATCTCCCTAGGGAGGCGCCCTGGAGGCATCCTTACCAGATGCCTGAACCACCTCAACTGGCTCCTTTCGACGCGAAGGAGCAGTGGCTCTACTCCGAGCTCCTCTCGGATGACTGAGCTTCTCACCCTATCTCTAAGGGAGACGCCAGCCACCCTCCTGAGGAAACCCATTTCGGCCGCTTGTACCCTGGACCTCGTTCTTTCAGTCATGACCCAGCCTTCATGACCATAGGTGAGGGTAGGAACGAAAATTGCCCGGTAGATCGAAAGCTTTGCCTTCTGGCTCAGCTCTCTTTTCGTCACAACGGTGCGATAAACTGAATGTAATACCGCACCAGCTGGTCCGATTCTCCGACCAATCTCATGCTCCATAGTCCCCTCACTCGCGAACAAGACCCCAAGGTACTTAAACTCCTTCACTTGGGGTAAGGACTCACTCCCTACCCGAAGAAAGCACTCCATCGGTTTCCTGCTGAGAACCATGGCCTCAGATTTAGAGGTGCTGATCCTCATCCCAGCCGCTTCACACTCGGCTGCGAACCGATCCAGTGAGTGCTGGAGGTCACAGGCCGATGACGCCATCAAGACCACATCATCTGCAAAAAGCAGCGATGAGATCCTGAGCCCACCGAACTGCAACCCCGCCCCGACTACGCCTCGATATCCTGTCCATAAATATTACAAACAGGATTGGTGACAAAGTGCAGCCCTGGCGGAGGCCAACCCTCACCTGGAACGAGTCCGACTTACTGCAGAGAACCCGGACACAGCTCTCGCTTTGGTCATACAGAGATTGGATGGCCCTGAGAAGGGACCCCCTCACCCCATACTCCCGCAGCACCTCCCACAATTTCTCCCAGCGGACCCGGTCATACGCCTTCTCCAGATCCACAAAACACATGTAGACTGGTTAGGCATACTCCCAGGCCCCCTCCAAGATCCTTGCGAGAGTGAAGATCTGATCCGTTGTTCCACGGCCAGGACGGAATCCACATTGTTCCTCTTCAATCCGAGGTTCGACTATCGGCCGAACCCTCCATTCCAGCACCTTGGAGTAGACTTTACCAGGGAGGCTGAGAAGTGTGATACCCCTGTAATTGGCACACACCCTCTGGTCCCCCTTTTTGAATAGAGGAACCACCACCCCGGTCTGCCACTCCTTAGGCACCGTCCCAGACTTCCACGCAATGTTGAAGAGGCGTGTCAACCAAGACATCCCTTCCACACCCAGAGCTTTCAGCATTTCTGGACGGATCTCATCAATCCCTGGGGCTTTGCCGCTGTGGAGTTGTTTGACTACCTCAGCGACTTCCACCAGGCAAAAACATTACATAAAATATATTATATTACAAAACCATTTTCCACTATTAGAACCATAACTTCCATAAAAAGGCACTCAAATGTGTAAAACAAAAAAAAAAGACAAGGCCACAAACAAACTACAGCTATTCCAGACCAGTTGGACCTTTGCCTCACATTTCATCAGTGTCCCGTATCATAACCAACATCATCATACAGGTGCTGGTCATATAATTAGAATATCATAAAAAGTTTATTTATGTCAGTAAATCCAATCAAAAAGTTAAAATTTGTATATTATATTCATTAATCACACACACAGAGTGATATATTTCAAATGTTCATTTCTTTTAATTGTGATAATTATAACTGACAGATAATGAAAACCCCAAATTCAGTATCTCAGAAAATTAGAATATTGTGACAAGGTTCAATATTGAAGACACCTGGTGCCACACTCTAATCAGCTAATTAACTCAAAACACCTGCAAAGGCCTTTAATTGGTCTCAGTCTAGTTCTGTAGGCTACGCAATCATGGGGAAGACTGCTGAGTGGAGAGCTGTCCAAAAGACGTCCATTGACACCTTACACAAGAAGGGCACAACACAAAAGTTCATTGCTAAAGAAGCTGACTGTTCACAGAGCTCTGTGTCCAAGCACATTAATAGAGAGGCGAAGAGAAGGAAAAAAATGTGGTAAAAAAACAAATAGAAGCAATAGGGATAACCCCACCCTGGAGAGGATATAACCGCAACCTAGAGAGGATTGTGAAACAAAACCCATTCAAAAATGTGAGGGAGATTCACAAAGAGTGGACTGCAGCAGTCAGTGCTTCAAGAACCACCACGCACAGACGTATGCAAGACATAGATTCCAGCTGACACATTCCTTGTGTCACATTCCTTCTTAATTGGCCAGCAAACTCGTCTGACCTAACTCTATAGAAAATCTGTGGGGTATTGTGAAGAGGATGATGCGATGCGCCAGACCCAACAATGCAGAAGAACTGAAGGCCACTATCAGAGCAACCTGGGCTCTCATAACACCTGAGATTTGCCCCAGACTGATAGACTCCATGCCACACGACATTGCTGCAGTAATTCAGGCAAAAGGAGCCCCAATCTAAGTATTGAGTACGTTGTATAGTGCCCTCTGGTGGACAAACTATGCAACGCCAAGGCTCATAACATGGCTGACACTCCGTTTTTATTTTATAAATATTAATTTATCAGAATCATTTGTCATTATAAATGATTCTGATTAATGAATATTTAAAAACAAAATCGGCCATTATAAAAGGAAATGTCTAATATCGGCCCGCCGATATAGGGTGAAACTCATAACTGCAAGCTTTCATTAGTGAAATATAGTGTAAAAAAAGTGACTGTATAAGTATTTTTTAGAACAGAAAGTATTTATTATTATGTATCTAGAAAATGGTGGATTTACAGTTAAGTCGCTGTTTACAAAAGTGAATTAATTCGGAATTATTGATTATCTTAAAATTACGGATTTTGCCGTGTTTTTATTGGTGCTTGTGTGTATTCTCACCTCAAGGCAGTCATTGAAGAGGAAGAGTGTGACATGTTCTCCACGGTCACAAGGCTGATCTCCCAGGGCTATTGTTTCTACTCTGTAAACCAGACTGCGATGGGAAGACAGCAAGTTGGCCTGCAAAGAAGAAAGCACAGAAAGTAAAATAAATGTGTTGAGAATGCTTAAGCTTAAGTGCAAGGTCCTTGAGATGATCACTGACCACAATATCTTCCTACCACCCAGCCAGACCAAACTAGGGGTGGGTAAAAACAATCTTGAAACCACTGCCTATGGTAAGCGTGTCTGTTACTGATGTGGAAGTATATGCATCTCCTGGGTTTAGTGTTATCCCGTGGTTAAAATACATTGCCCCCACATCCATAGATAGAGAAGGTTTGGTTCAGGTTTAGGTAACGCTAGGGGGAAACGCATATTTTTTTTTTATCTTCAAAGGCAAATGGACATTAGGGCTGTTGAAACAAATTCAGATAATAGTAAAAAAAAAAAAAATCAATACTATTCAAATGCTGAAATCACTATTTGGATGTGATTTTTTTTTCATTAATATGTTGTCTAATGTTAGTTAACCTCTCTTCTCGCTTTGGCCTACTTGCACGTGAAAACAAAACGCTTTTGTCATGTCACGTCAGATGAACAATCAGCGGGAGTGAGAAACACTAGGCATTGTGAGGTCTTAGTATCACGGAGCTAACATTATGTTTGGAGTAACGTTTGTACAGGGGAGGGTGACCGGCAGCGGCTGGAAATCGTAAGAATGATGGGAAATTAACAGAGGAAAAATGTTTTCATTAGTTAGATCATGTTTCCTAACTGCTTTGCAAGTTATAGTAGGGATCTTCATGGAAACAGCTCAAGTTTATGTTAGCCACCCTACAGATTTTAGGGACAAGTGGATTTTTGTAGGGCAAGTGGAAGAGAAATTTACTTGCCCCACTGGAAAAGTAAAATCTAAAACTAAATAAAATGTTACTTCACGTTATGTGTCACTCATGTCTATGTTACCAATTTCAAATTAATATAACATTTTCCCCATAACCCGGGGCGGTGGACCCAGCGGCAGTGGGTCGGCGGACGGCTAACGTTACACCCAGCAGCAGTGGGTCAGCAGCGGGTCAGCAGACGACTAACGTTAAACCCAGCGGCAGCAGGTCAGCGGACGGCTAACAGACCCAGCAGCAGTGGGTCAGCGGATGGCTAACGTTAGACCCAGCGGCATTGGATCAGCAGACCGCTAACGTTAAATCCAGCGGCTTCAGATCAGCTGACCACTAACGTTAGACCCAGCGGCATCGGATCAGCAGACTGCTAACATTAGACCCAGCCCGCTGTTCAGCTCATTCTCTGTAAGCAATGCAGCATAAGAGCACATCAAGACAGTGTTAGTTGGCTAAATAAGCTTGCTAACTCAACTTTAACGTTACCTCTAATGAGCTGAATACAGATGCAATAGCAATGTGCTTTGCTTGGATGAAAGATTAAGTTAATTTTCCTCATTTAGCTCGTAACGTTACTACTCCACTGCTCATTTGTTATTGTAAGACCTCAGCTCCGTGACTTGCCGGATTAAATATCAGCTAATAATCGGTAAAGTAGCTACACTTTTTAAAAGGATCCCTTGGTAAATCAGCTTCTGCCGGATACAAAGTGAAATTGTATTAAAAAAAGTTAACCAATGGCAAAATCCATTTTGTTTACAATATATTGACTCAGTATCACAAAATATAAAATTAACAATATCAAAGTAATAAGAAAATTTTAAATCTTGACTTAGAATCTCAATATATTGGCTAAGTATCTCAATATATTGACTTTGTAAATTAGAATATTGACAAGTAATCTAAAAGAATCTCAATATATTATATCGCAATATATTGACTTAATATATCAAAATATTGACTTAAAATCTCAATATACAGTATTGACTCAGTAACTCAATACCGACTAAGAATCTGAAAGTAATGAGAAACTTTAAAATATTGACTTAGAATCTCAATATATTAACTTCTGCACACCGGGGTGCAAATTATTAATTTGTATTATGGAGTCTGGAGTTCCTTTTTCTTGACACGTTTGTTTCACCTGAATTTTATTAATGTTGATAGTGTTTGGATGCTGTCAACGGTGTTTGAATTCTACATTAGCAAAACACAACAACAAAAAATAGCCCCAAGCGACTTCAAAGTAATTTCACACATGTGGTCCACCGTCGTTATAAAACATATCCTGCAAACTTCGAAACGATTGGACAAACAGTGCACTGTTTAAAATGCCTACAACTGATTAGTCAAAAAGATTTATTTTCAATTCAGTGTGATATGTAGCTCAGTCAAGTTCATGGTGATTTGAGAAAAGCAGATGACCAACACAAAAGGCAATTGCTAATAAAGCCACAAGCTGCAATTCCAAGCTCAAACCTTGATTTGTGTCATTCTATGTCCAGTTATTGAGCATTTAAAGGTCAATTTGAATGAGACTTGCAGTGTACTGTATGTGTGAGATTATTATGTAGACATTTCCTGGAGGTTTAGTGTTGATTGGACAAACATTTAGTCATTTATAGCCTGATTTGTGCTATATCCCCTGCAGTTTGCATTTTTAGCACACCCTGGTGTTCAATTTGAATTACACTTTCAGGGTAAGTTCAGGTACTTGTATTGCCCCTAGTGGCAAATGTGTATAAAACTGTTTATTTTATATAAACAGTTAAATATTTAAATAAACAGTTAAATAACAGTTAAATATTTGGGGCACTAATCTGAACATACCCTGTGAGTTGTGATGATTGGCCTTACGGTTGCTGATTTGTGTTCATTTATGTCCCGAGCCAGGCCCCTTTCGAAGCTCACTGGTCAATAACTTGAAAAGTAATTGAGATATAAACATGCTTTATAAAACTTTGAATAAGCTTGATCTATTGATGATTCAATGAAAATTTGTTGGCAATCGGAGCGACGGTGTTTGGAGGAGATCTCAAATACATATTTTATAAGAAGACCTTAATAATCCTTGAGGATTTTTGTAGAGCACATTAAGCTGCACCTGTGTGAGAAATTTCAAGTCAATTGGACTTACAGTGTGGGGGACATGGCCTTTCAAAGTTCGTATTTTGAAGACTTAATTACAGCGTCACCATGTGGCCAATTGGGTTCATATTTCTATAGAAGCACATGCACACTAATTTAAGTTATTCCCCCAAGTTTCATGTTTCTAGCTCCAGCTCACGGGAATTTGAGCCGGCGCGACAGACAACAAATAACAACTAAAACAGACAAACATAGTTATATATATATGATAAATTCATAAATCTTTACCCGTACAAGTGACTTTAGTGCATGGACAAGTGAAACATAAATGTACTTGTCCAAAGGACAAGTGCCTCAAAAAGTTAATGTCAAGCCCTGTCAGTAATGTGACAATCTGAAAGAAACAGGTTGCTATAAATCACTAAAATAGTAATGACAGCACTGTTTGGCTTAGTTATCAAGTAGTATTAGTTGTCCCTCTTGTGGACAGAATGTATAACAACAACAACTACATGCTCAGTGAACAGACAATGCATAATCCTGAGGAGTGTAGTACATATTAATAACAGGCTGCATTTAAGCATTAAAGATTCAAATATATAAAAAAATAAATTTGATTGGTATTAGAGAAGAATTGACATGAACATTAACACACGTTATCCTCTCAAGCATGATAAAAGACATTGATAAAAAAGGGTTACAGTTGTGTTACCTCAGTTGTGTGAAAATGGTTAGGATTTCACCAAAGTGAGGAGGAACAGATAAGTCTGCAAAATATGTCAGTGGTTGGTGCCTAGCAGGATGGGAAACTCAAATATTTTTCATCACCTTAACAGGTGCCATTCAGAAAGCACACAGAGTATGAAAATACAGACTCATGCTAGCTTGAATAAACGCACACAGCCTGCAAGCTAAGTAGTAACGTTTGTTTGTCTACTATTAACAGCGATAGCATTAGCTGAGCTGTAGCACCAAAAACAATCAAGTTGTCTTTTGCGTCTCTGAAAAGTATACATAAAGAAGCAAAAATATGTTTATATTATAATTACATTTGTAATATTTCATACTGTACAGCAAAATCCACTTTACTTTGTTTGGTTTTGTGCTACCTATACAAACATTTACGATGCTTTCTTGACAGGAGTTTAAATTTAATATGTTGGTTTTAAGTAGTTTTAGGTTGTTTACAAAATCAAAAGAAATTTAGCCAAAACTGACTACTCACTTTTTTGCACTTAATTGGAACATTACTGTATGAGAAAAACAGTGCTACTCTTAGTTTTCTTTTGCCAGTAAAAGAAAACAGTAGCCTAGTACCAGCACAATAGCACATACAGATACACAAACATGTACTAATGAAAAATCAATAGAAACAGTTTTAAAAAAAATATTGTGATTTACCCTGGAAAAGAGGCATAGAGCTTAGCCAACCTAGCATGGACCTAATGCTATTCCACATGTTCAGTCGCAGGAAAATTAAATGAATGAAATAAGACTCAGGTTACTCTACAACAGGAAATCAGACTGTTGTTTCCACATCTTTCGGAGTCCCAGATCAAGCTATTGTACTTGACAGGCAGACTGTATTTAGCGCCGACAGAAGGCAAAAGTCCATAAAGACAAGGGCAGGCTGACTCAGTGTTTACATCAATGATTGGCACTCAAAATTTGTCAAAGTTAATAGACAATGTTTTCTTGATGTCAATGAGTATGAGTCATATTTTCTGCCCAGAGAATGAGTGTTTTTGTTGCTGTTAACATTTCTCCTGATACAAATCTAAAAACAAATGGAATTTATAAGGTCATCATCAGTCCCATGACAAAACTGAATGGTATTTTTTATAGTAGCTAGTGATTTTTTTCAGACCTCAGATCTGTATTACCTAAATTCTACCAATTTTAAGGCACTTAGCTGGTCAACACAACCACAGACATTTTAACACCAGCGATCCTCAAACTTACAGGACAGCCGTCAACTTCATAAACAACATCAAAGATCTGCTTCTGGCCTTCAGTCTTCCTCTTGTCCTCATTGATGTGACTATGTGGGAAGGAAGGGAGAAAGGAAGTAAAATGTTATTATTAATGTCAATAGTACTGAAACAATTAGTTAAGAAATCAATTAGTTGACTAACAGAAACAAAATCAATAAACCTTTTGATAATCCATCACTTGTCATTGTACGGCCCCGGGGCCACATCCAGCCCTAACCGGCCCGCATGAGGTCAATGGGAAGTTAGCAATCAAACGTAAATGAGTGTACATCATGCATGGAATACAACTGCATTGCTTTTATTTTGAAGGCAACGGTGTTGTTGCTTTTTTTGCGGGAACGTATGCAGTTTCTTCTTCTCTGGTTGCAAGTCGCAATTTAAAATAAGTAAAAGAAGTACTGCAATGTGTTGGAGAGCCGCGAACTGAGCTCACGAGATGTTAGCATAGACGCAAATGAGCGGTTATCCCTCAAAAATGTCACCTCATGGGAAAAAAAATAAAGGTCGATACAAAGTGCCAAGGTTTTAACCAAACATGGACTTCTAAGTATTTTTTACTGAAGTCAAAAGGTAAAGCTGTGTCCTAAGTTTGCGGAGAACAGATTGCTGTGTTAAAGCATTATAATTTGAATCACCACCACTGCTAATACTAAACACGCAGAGAAAAACAACTTGACCTGGACATCTGAAGCTTTGCTAGTTAAACTGCAAAAGCAACAAGGCTTAAGACTGCCAAAAACAGTAAGCCATTTTCTGAAAGGGAATTTATTAAAGAGTGTTTGGTGGACTGTGCTGCGCTAATATGCCCAGAGACCAAGGATTGCCAACCAGAAGGAACCAGAAGGATTGATGACATTGCGGGAAACCTCAAGATTCACAGCTGTTGAGTGGCTCAGCCTGGGCAAGGTGCTTAAAAGACTATGGGACCTCAGAGCAGAGCACTGAGAGTTCCAAAGCTCTCAGATGTAAATAGAGCTCTGGAGGGTTAACCTTGCAGTTTGCTGTTGATGTGGATAATCTCCTCCTCTTTTTCTGGGTTATGGTACTCGTGTAAAGTATTATTTTCCTACCGGTATTTTATTCAGTGCGGCTGTATGTTACTCAGCCAAGTGTGTCAACAGATGCCAGTAGCAACACTGGATGTAACACATCTGGATGTTTAGTGATAGCAGATAATGACAGACTTTTCAACAACAAAACAAAAAAAGTTTTAAAGTATGCGGAAAAGCATGCTGGAGGTGGGAGGAAAAGAGTTAGCCTGGAGCTATAAACTATGCTAGCTAGTTACCGTCTATAACGTTAATCAGATACTGGTGTACTGTATGCTCTTTTTGAAATCTACAGGCAATACCATATTACCTAGCTATATTTGAAATAATTACCTGGTACATTTACTGGGTTCAAACTGACACAATGGTGGTGTTTGATTATTTCTGGTCGCCCTTCTGGCTGTTGTATGGTGATATTTTTGCAAACATTTCTTAAAAAATTAATGATCTCTGTCCAGTGAGACGCTATGGCTTTTCATTTAAAACGGTTTATTTAAAACAACTATACTTATCAAACAGATGGAATTAGAAATAAAGGCCTGCCACTAATAAAAGCCTGCTTCAAATAAAACCTGGGTAACTTCAGGTAAATAAAGGCCCTGGCTTTTATTTGAGTAACGACATGTCGGCTTCACTTTTTCATGTTCTAAGAAAAAAGGTTAAAAAAAAAGCCTAATTCTGTAGCGAGACTACAAACAAAATAATAATAGCACTTTGTTTTTTGCCATTTTTCAAAAAAACAACATTAAATTCAATACACATTTTGGTCTCAATTTCATTCATGTACTGTATGTTGATTAAATAGTGACACAATTACATTTTGTGCTGTCTGTTTCACTTTTTTCATGTCCTAATCATAACATTTATGCCCTCACCAGTTAAAGCTTATCAAAGACCTTAAAATGTACTGCTTATTATAAAAAGGATCAAATTAATATTGAGCAGAATTGAGTTTAGCCTATTGGTACGGCCCTCCACAACAGTCCCGGTTTGTCATGTGGCCCTTTAGGAAAATTAATTGCCAACCCCTGATCAAGACAAACAGTCATACATACTACTAATGTCATACCATTCTGAGCCAGGAAAAACCATGAATCATTTACTACTACTGTCTCTTCATTATCCTCTACAATAGTCATTCATCGCTTGAAAGTGCACACTTATGTTTCGTCGTAAAGATCTGAAAATGCAATGAAATATCAAACAGTTCATCAAATCCTGGTCTCAGATATGTCGAGGATTATAAATCTTCAACAACAAAACCTATAATTAAAATCACTTGATTTTTGCTAAATCTCACTCAACAAGTTAAACCTACATAAAGCTCTAGACTTAATAGAAGATATGAGTGTTCACGTGAAGTGTTTGAAATAATCAAATATTGGTAGCTGTGTGATTGTCATGAAAGAAAGGTTAAGTCACGACAACTTACGTCATGACTTCTTTCAGCGACTCAATGGCTTTCTCCAGTGTTATCTTGTCTGGGTTGTCATCTGGCGTATGCTTCTTTATGTCTGAAATAGTGGAACAAAGGGAAAGTTTGTTAAGGAGTAGACATGCAGGAAAAGATGAAAATTTTGTAGAGAAAGGGGGAGAGGAAAAGAACAAGAAGAAATATCAACAGGATAATTCTCTCTTGTTGACTGTCCCCCTCACTTCATTTCCTTTCTGAGTTAAAGTTGAAAGTTCCATTTACAACCACAAAAAAAAAAAAAAAGAATCAAGCAGGCTGCAAATATTCTTTTCTATTGGGTCTGACAGGGGCAAATGCCCTGCAACTTAAGAGAACACATGAAAATAGACAAAACACCAGCAAATTAAGAAAACAACTTCATTAATTTGACAATACATGCACACAGCAAACTCACGGCAAATACACACAACAACCAAATACATTAATGCGCTGCAAATCAGCACACAAACCCGGAAAAAATAAGCGATGCAAAACAAAAAGTAGACAACCCGAAAACAAATGCAAGAAAAAAAAAAAAGAAGCTACACAACGGTTCTCTAGGCCTCTAGAGGGAGCGCTAAGTGGAACAGCTTGATCTTCAACCCCACAGGGAGCGAGCGCCCCTTTTTATTAGAGTCGGGTATGGCTGCAGCCTGGAGATCTCCTTTCTCATGCCACCCGTCCATAGACTGTATATTAAATTAATATGATATAATATAATAATAACATGCAGTTTATGCTCCCGTCTCATGCCCTCACAGCTGGTGCCGTCCGAGCTTCGACTTTTAAAAATTTGCATAAAGCTTGCCTCTGGTCCACTATGTCTTTGTACTTTAGTTCAAAAACATCCAAAACACCAAACAGTATGGCAAGCATGCTAATGAAAACAATAACTTTTTCAGCAGGTGTCTTACAACATGATGGAGTAAACAGTTTTGTGTTTATATACTGTATATGCGGGCGGGATTTATTCATTTTGATACATCCCACTGTCTCTACAAAGCTATAGTTTAGCACTGGGCGGTATGACCAAAACTTTGTATCACGGAATTTTTGAAGATTCTGCCGATTTCACGGTATTCTACTTGTTTTGCTTGACAAAAGTTTGCTTGTGCAAACTGCAAAGTAGTAAAATGAACTTAAATCACACACACACACACACATACAGTGGTGTGAAAAAGTGTTTGCCCCCTTCCTCATTTCCAGTTCCTTTGCATGTTTGTCACACTTAAGTGTTTCGGAACATCAAACCAATTTAAACAATAGTCAAAGACAACACAAGTAAACACAAAATGCAATTTGTAAATGAAGGCGTTTATTATTAAAAGGTGAAAAAAAATCCAAACCATCATGGCCCTGTGTGAA
>JABXJD010000008.1:7015000-7027500 GCA_013375575.1 Percina caprodes
CAAACATGTCTGCAATTTCATTTATGTACAGGTTGAATAAAAATTTGCTTTTGTTTTGTCTATTTGCATGTGTTTTCTTAAGTTGCAGGGTGTCCCTGTTGGCCACCGTACTTTTCACACCTGAAAGTCAGAACCAAGGTTTGGACCAAGGTTAATGTTTTTGTCACATTGTACACATTTGATTAAGTTAGTTTTGGTTTCACATTGCAGTTATGCAAATGCACTAAAAAACTATTCTATACTATGACTATGGCATACGTGAGCAGTGTCTTTAGATACAGGTAATCGAATAGTTTACAGACGGGCTTCCCTGTCCTGTTGTACCCTCTCTTTGATGTCAGAGTTTTTTGTGAGTTTTTTTTTCCCCAATTGACTGCTGATCTCCCATTCACAGAGAAACCTATACTGCACACGTTTTGTTTTTAAGATTATATTTTGGGGTATTTTAGATCTTCCTTTGATGGGACAACTTAAGACATGAAAGTGGGGACGGCTCAGTGGTAGAGCGGTTGCCTGCCAATCGGAAGGTTAGTGGTCTAATCCCCAGCAGTCCCATGTCGAAGTGTCCTTGGGCAAGACACTGAACCCCGAATTTCCCCCGATGCTGTGCATTGGAGTGTGAATGTGTGTGAGTGTTTATCTGATGAGCAGGTGGCACCTTGTACGGCAGCCTCGGCCACAGTGTATGAATGGTTCCTGAATGATGTAAAAGCGCTTTGAGTAGTCGTTAAGACTAGAAAAGCGCTATATAAATAAAGCACATTTACATTTACAAAAGGAGGTGTATGTGAGTGTGCGTGTGTATTACCGTTAAGAAGAAGGGCCACACTGGGGAGTCTCTGTACAGGTCTGATCAACAGCTCCACCAGTGTCTGCCTGCCGCACTCTGGCTTGGCCTCGTTGATCTGTAGAATGAAAGCATTAGTGTAGCATGTGTGTATGACTAAACCCAAGCAACTCATTGAATTGGGAAACAAGAGTTTGGACTGTTTGCTAACTGCCAACAAAATAAAGCTCACTTTGTTCAAGTCTATCTAATTAACAGGATATTTTTTTATTTCATCCCTTCAGCTGTCACAGCGTTACATTCCCTGTTTGAAGTCTTTTGTCCTGCTGCATACTTGTAAAAAGACAATTACATCAGTGTTCTAGGAGAAATTTACTGTAGCTGGGTTTTTTCTAATACCCTACCCAACTAATGAAAACCAGGTTTCTTCATTATCAAATCAACTTGCAAAATGACACTGAATGTTACCTTTTTGTGCATGCATGTAAAGGCAGTGAACTTTTCAATAGCAGTAGATGGTAGAGAAACCCAGTTAAATGAGAAGTCATATAGAGGGAACAAAAAACTATTTACGTCCTACACAACTGCCAAGAAGTAGACATTACTTTTTGCAAGCATCTTTGGCAAAACCTAACTTTACATGACATCCACCAGTCAAGCAAACAAACAGTGCAAATGCAAAGATCATACCTTGAGAAAAGCATGGAAGCGAGGCTTTTGTTTTTCACAACAAACAATTGTTTCCTTGCTCATTTCAAAAAAGTTGACAAAGGGTGGATAGGCCTTCACCAACTCTCGAGACTGGAAAGAGAGAAGACAAGGACAGGTCAGAATCATCAAAGGGAAGCCCCACACAGATACACGCATGATGTTTTACATAAAAAGGGAAGAAAAAAAACAACTTTGAATCACAATTTGGATTTTTGTTGTTTAGCCCTTTTATTGTGTTAGGGTTAATTATTTTGACCCGTTTAAGTTCAGATGTGTAAAAACTACAATTTACATTTTTATTGGAACAAGGTATCATGATATCCTCAGACATGGCTATTCTAACACAACTCCAAAACAACAAATCCCGGGAACACAAGCTTACTCGCAGGATATCGATACCTTTTGACTCAAAATTAACTTGAATGTTGGTGCTCTGCCTTGGGTATGACAGAGCAACAACTCTTTTTGAGCAACTCGTGATTGAATGCTATAGACAATATACTTAGTTATATGAAACATCATTTACTGACACTACCAACAATGGCAATGGGTGTAAGATAGGGCTGAATGATGGTGTTTTAGCATTGACATCGTGATGTGCGCATGCGCAATAGTCACATCGCAGGACGTTGCAATGTTGACGCTAATCCTTTTTTGCTGCGCGATTGAAAAGTAAACTTTCACAGTTCTCCTTTTACATGATTATTACCGTCCGACCCTTCCCCTTTAAGACAGGTAGCCATGTGGCCAACGTGTGTATGTGATGTTAGTCCGACGGGGTCTACTGTTATGGGAAGTGAGGCTCTCCGTGTGTAGAAAATCACCTAGGCAGCAGCTGTTGCAGACAGTGATGCGCATAGTTTTCGATGGGTAGCCTAGTCAGTGTTCAATGTTCGCTGCAAATACGAACTAAATCACCTGATTAATGCAACATAATCACAATGTCTCCCAGCCATTTCCCTCAGCAGAAAGCTGCTACCAGCCAGGCTAAAGCTAATGTAGTTAGCCTAAAGAAACAAGGGGTCCGTCATTCCCAAATAACCTTACCGTTCTGAGCCGTGACGCTGGACGTAATACTAATATACTACAGAAGTCTGTGTCTGATCCAACGTCATTTACACTGATTTAATTGTTGGATACACAGAGTTTGTTGCTAGTGCGCGTGACATGCAGGTCTGATCAATTTATCAAACTAACGAGCCGGCCCCACTAGTCATCCATAAGCTGAAGGAAGCAACATGCAGTCATTGTCATACACTTTAGCCTGGATTGATAGTACTATATGAATACAATGGTGTCATGCTAGTCAACCAGCATATTTCTACCTAATTTCCCTCTCCAAAATCACTTCAGAAGAGTAGTCACAGCGCTTACTTGCTTTGGTGTTTGTAAAGCATTAAAGTTCAAAAAAGAATGGTTCACATTAGGAAAGTTCCTTTTTAATTTTTTTCTCCTGCTTTCACTCTGTCAAATGTGCAATCACTGATATGATAGTTGAACTTTCCACACTGGTAAAGCTTGATTCAGAATCAAAACACAAGTTTATTTTCTTTCACTGAAACATAGGTGTCTGTGGACATTGCATTAAGCCTTAATGGGTTCACATTAATTCACTATGATCGGGTCAAGGAGAGAACATAGAAATCAGTCAGGGGCAGTCTTTGCATGGCTGTTAATGACAGGAGGCAACAAATTACACTGTTCGTGGGAGACACTGCTCCGCCCAATATGAAATTTGTGTTCCCACTATCTACCCCGTGAATTCCAACAAACAATTGTGATCCTTGTTTATTTACCTGACCCTGTACCGACCACAGCATGTGAGAGTAAATGGGTTCAAGTCCACCGGCGTGCCTCAGGGCTGTGTGTTGTCACCTGTCCTATTCTATCTAGACAAATGAGATCACCAGCAGCAGCAACGGACTAAAGCTATTTAAGTATGCGGATGACATGGCCTTGGTGGCCAACCTCACTGATGACAACTCCCTGTCCACTTACAAGCAGTATGTCAACACAATGGCACTTTGGTTAAAGAGAAGCTCACTGGAGCTTAACATCACAAAGACCAAGGAACTGTGTTGCCATAGGGGGATACAGCTTGATACTCCTCATTCACTTGAGACTGGAAGGGCAAGTAGTGGAACAGTTTGAAAGTACCAAGTACCTTGGTACTTTGACTACTGTCACACCTTCACCCTGCACGTTGACACAATTTACAAAAAGGCCAAACAGCGCATGAGTCTCCTCACAAGGCTTAAAGGATTTTAAGTGAGGCAGGTCATTTTATCCAGAGAATACCAGTCACTGATAGAGTCGGTCATGGCTTTCAACATCACATCTTGATACAGCTTCCTACAAACAACAAATTCAAGAGAAAGCTGACTAGGATAGCCAGCCAAGTTGTTAAGATCATAGGCATTCCACAAAAACAGCCACCTGATCATTATATGCAAGCAGTGGAAAGAAAAATCAGAGTGCCTCTGGCTAAAAAGTCATAGAACAAATCCTTCATTCCCAATGCAATACATATACAAAACTCATTCTACTGACACAACACACTGCCTTCAATCAAAATCAAATCAATCAGATTTCTAATATGGCAACATATTAGAAAAAGCTTTTTAAATTTTGAATAAGATTTAAGATTTAAATTTGTTTATTAGTCCCCAGAGGGGAAATTACAATTTACACTCTGCGTACACACTTTGTTAGTAAATCACACACAGGCCTGAAATACACACACATGCTCAGGACCTATACATGCACTAATAGAGAGATGTCAGAGTGATTTGACTAAAAATTTTACTTAAATCAATATAGCTTTTTTTTTAAGCAACACAAAAATTTTGTTTGTTAGTACAGTGAACCCTCGCTATATCACGGTTCACCTTTCACGGTCTCGCTGCTTCACGGATTTGCATCGTGCATTGTGTTCTGCATTCTGCAAACATAATCAATGGTGGCATGTCGGTTTATAAGAATCTTTTTGCCCAGAAGAAAAAAAGAGCGACAACAACTACCGATAACTATGTTCTTCTCTCGAAAAAAAACACACCTGCACCGCGGGCTTTAGAAGAAAAAAAACACTACAGAGCGGAGTCAGGATGCAGCGGCTCAGTCAGAAGAGCAGGAAATACACGAGTCACTATTTTTCCTACTGTACTTTGTATTTTTTTTCATAATCATTTTTCATTATCTCAATGTATTATGGAGTATTTCATCGTATAATCATTGTAAAAAAAATAAAGGTTACTACTTCACGGATTTTGCCTATCACGGGTTCTTCTTGGAACGTAACCCCCGTGAAAAACGAGGGTTCACTGTATTAGATTGCTGACAATAGGACCTGCAAATGTATATAGGCAACGGCTGCAGCATATTATATACACACAAAAAGCCTGTGAGGGACAGGCCTGTAGTGTCTGACTACCACCAAATGGAGGACGATCAGTTTCAGGCGCCACCTTCAATACAGGATTGTTTTTTTTTTTTGGGGGTGACAGTGACCAGTGTGTGTGCGGGTGCGGCCTACTTTCATGCACTCTCCTTTATTGTATCCAAGCACAATGTGCATTTTAGGAAATAGCCCGCTTATATATCATGTGCATTTAGAGAAAATAGAAAAACATGGTTGAGATCATGTTCGTTTAAATGTTCGGATAAATGGAAAATGTAATTGGACAAATTAATCCAATGGGATCGCTTGTTAGCTGCACGTAGGAGAGTTACCCCAGTTTGACCATGATGCACGAAGGATACACAAGTTTTGCCGTTTACTTTAGGCTAGTGCAGAGTTGGCAGATTTTTTACTATGGAACTAACAGCTGTTTCTGCATCAACAATCTGCTCTGAGACGGTAACATCAGCTAGCTTCAGGATGAATAGAGAGGGACATTGGATTCTGTCGTTTAGTTAGCGGCTAGTAAACACATTATCGATCTGTGATATCGCCCGAGTCATGGTTTATTTATACAGTCTATAGTTGGAGTGCTAGCTTGTGGAGTTTGTCATAAGAGTGCTTCCAGCGTATTTAGTTGCTAGCCCTTTCCCTAGGTTGGATTGTTTGGTATCTAGCTTGGTGTTGTGTTTCAATTTCAAGTAATGGCCAGTGTGTCAGTCTCAGTTTTGTTGAACGCTATAAAGCCTACACATTGGGCTTTATTTTTGTAAGTAAATATGTTCGTGTTTTGTGTATGTGACAACATTACATCCAGCCTTTTGCCTAGTAGACTTGATAGTATGCTGGATAACTGGTAACCATAGCTACCTCTTTGTCCACTGCCTGCTGTGAGCGTTTCAGCACCCTGTCTCTGCGGCAGGTAGCATCAGTGGTGTTACTTGCCGGTGGTCTATTGGTCTGCCCTGTACTGGAGCCTGAAGGCGTCAGGTTTCAGTCTGTTGGACTTAACCCTCACCAGTGACTCTATTGCATCAAAAGTACAGCTCTCTAAATAGTCTGTCGCTAAAAATGGTCGCTACCGACTCGAAATCAATGGGCTGTCAGGAGGCTAGCCAGTTTTAAGGCAGCTAGTCTTGAGTTGAGGACTGTTTTTTTCCTTGTCAAAAGGTAGCCTGTGTAAATGTATAGTAACCCCAGATGCCATTGCTATGCAATTCATTACTGCAGCCAGGGGCAATACTCCTCAGCCATGTCCACTAGCCTCAGACTCTTAGTATGCTGTTGCTATGGATGTGCTGCTAGTGCTAGTTAGCCACAGAATAGCTTACCATGCCAGTGACGTAGTAGATTGTGGAATTCCAAAATGGAGGCGCCCGTGTAACAACAACCCTTTCAAGTTATCATTTTATCCCTTTTAACAAATTCACACATTTTAATAATTGTACCAATGAGAAGAAATAAAATACATCCGTCACCATTACTCAAATTCCAGTTTAGTTCATCTTTAAGTTGTAGGCTGTCCATATGAATACGGTAGCTGTTACAAACACTGGTCATAGGATTAAGTAATGGTTTAGTGCGTGGTAGCATTATTATTATTATTATTATTATTATTATTATTATTATAATAATAATTATTATGCGACCACCTGGCTGATGTATGGACACGTGTGGTGTGTGTGTCTCTCTCCCTCCCTATTGTTGTATGAATTTAAGATGTAATGTGATTGCAGAAGTGACACTGCTCTGTGTTTGTTTATTCTTTTTAAACAAATGGCATAGCAGATTCCAACAATAAATCCAGTGTGGCAGCATTTTAAATAAATATTGTTTATCTACTCTTCCTACCTGTTTTTACTTTTTGTTAAATATAGTTTTTAAGTTCAATAAAGGTTTCTTTTTTAAATTGAGACTTGTAACATTTGTTATCATCATTGTGTCATTTTTATGATGCAAAAAGATTTATGAACAAAAGCAGTATCAGCTCCAAATATCGGCAGTCCTTTTCAGCTAAGGCTGATGAGAAAAAGAAATCAGCACTAAAATATCCATATCAGCCGATCCCTAAGTGTGAATCAATTAAAAAAAAAATTAGGTTAGAAAACAGGTGGTATATTTTATAAGTTAACTATGAGATGAAAAACTATATTGGATGATAATCATTGTTTTTTTACGTATTTGGTCAAATTTGACCCGCTAACACAAATGTGTGCAGCTTTGTAAAAAGGGTTAAACTTGTTTAAAAAATGGTTCCATTAAATAATTAGTGATGTTACAATACTTTTATTCCTTTTATACTGGAAGAACCCTTCTCAATAGTGTAACTCTATACTTGCCCATCACATGCAACTGTGAAATATTTTTTTGAGGAATTGCAAATTCCTGTTATACGCATTTATGCTCAGCAAAACAATCTTTTATAGATAAAATAATTAACAAAAGCAATGTAATAATCAAAGAAGCATTCAACTCATGATGATATTCAACACAGCATCACAGGCAAAACAACCCTGAAAAGTGTTTTGCATTCAGAGACGGTGTTGGTCATTTACCAGTGCCAGAATAAATACAGCAAGGTCCTACCTGGTCTCCTCAGGTAGACAGTGATACAGTGTTTGATCAATGGCTTTGACCTTCTTCAATTATTTTAAGCAACTGTCAAAAATTACTATTCCTAATAAGTTAATACTTTATGGTGTAATAGATTATTTGACTCCACTTTCTACACTGATTTTATTTCAACAAAGCTGAAAAATTGGGAATTACATGCTGAACAACTGTTATCTTAGAGTCTTGAGTACGGAACTGCAACAGCATAAGTCACCATATGTATTTATTTTGTTGTATAAACATGAAAATATCCAAGGAAAACCTGCAAAATAGTAAGGATTTTTTGTACTCACATATTTGAGGATGATATCACCTACACTCTTGTCCTCTGACCAGTCTGTCAAGAGCTCCTCAAGGTCACTCTGAAGAAGAAACCATAACACACGGAAAATAAGTTAACAATACCTCTTAAAAAAAAAAAAAAAAATCACCGTCATGATTTAGTCAAATTTGGTTTTGATTGAAAGATTTGAGAACACGCTACCTTTATTTTAGTGTGTACTTCGTAGATTTCTGGGATGCTGCAAAATATTGTCTTCAATTCTTCTTGGGCCAGGATGGGCCCACCCACCTGTCCCTCTTTTTCCAATGGAAGCTTGAAAAGCTTCAAATAAAAACAGATATAAGAGAAGGACAAAATATTGATGAGCAATACTTAGTATAGCATCAGCGATACATTGTTCTGTTGGACAGTAAAAATACACATCTAACTACATACTGTATTTCAATATGCATGTTTCATATACATTCTGCTTCAACGAGGTAGCCTAATCTATTGATTCCTGATGTTCGCATAAGGGTCTTATGCCTTAGTTACACTGCACGGGTAATACATGCAGACCGGATGTGCCACTGAATGTATCTTTTAACAGGCTACACCTGCAGCGCACACATGGCATAGGATTGTGTGAGTCGCAGGCAAGAGGATGAGCTATTGCTTTCGCATTGTTGTTTCTTCCGTTTTCAAGCTCCACCTACATGTAGACGGTCCAGTGAGTGAGTCACAGCTACTAGCACTAAGAACAAGTCAGGGGCAACCATCTGGCTAGCCTGTGAGTGAGAATTGTCCACATTGTGCTAGCACGCACATGCGCGCGCACTCACACGCACACGCACACACACACCTGTAGGATGGTGTTTAAAATGTCCACGTAGTTGCTCTCAGTCTGGTAGAGTTCCTTCAAGACCTGCCACCTGGCTGACTGCTTGGATAGAAGCGGAGTCGAACTCTTGGATGGCTTTGAACTCTCTGGAGGAACATGACAGGGAGTATATTAGGGTTGCACAATATATTGTTTTTACAGAGCAATATCAACTACTGCGATAACTAATAATTCACATTTAATAAGCAAACAAATACCATTTTGCAGCGATCACATTAACCAAACAAAAAAACATTACTGAACAAAATAAAGCTGTCTGTTACATCTGTTACAATCTGACAAAAATCAGGTTCATCATTACCTAATCTGTAATTACCAGTGTAAGCACCGGTCTGTGCTGGTTAAATGAAGCCTGCTAACAAAATGTGTCTGCATCAGACCTCTGTGTAATTAGAAAAGAGCATTGCATGTTGAACAGTGAACTTCTCTCTACAACGGTACCGCCTCCTGTCCATTGCCTGGCTTGCTGGGGCGGCAAAAAAAAAATAACTGATGAGAATACAGGTGCCCATTTTATTTTTTAGCAGAGAAGAGCAGAGAGATGCTTCTGGGAGGCTTCTGAAACACTTGTGGAATTAAAAGAATTGTGCAAGTTGTTGCTGAGCAAAACTTGGAGTGGCTTGTCATTTAAATGAGAATTAGCTAGTTGGGGTTGAGTATTAAAACCCGGTGCCAATATGGTTCCTAAACGACGGTAACTCCGGTAGGGCTGAACGATATTGTGTTTTAGCATGCGCAATAGTCACGTCGCAGGACGTTGCGATGTTGACCCTAATCCTTTTTTGCTGCTTGATAGAAAAGTAAACTTTCACCGTTCTCCTTTTACATGATTATTACCATCCAACCCTTCCCCTTTAAGACAGGTAGCCATGTGGGAAATTTGTGTATGTATGACGTTAGTCATACAGGGTTTATTGTTTTGGGAAGTAAGGCTCTCCGTGTGTAGCAAAAATACCATAGGCAGCAGCTGCTGCTGACACAGTGATGCTCATAGTTTTCAATGGGTAATCAGTGAAGCTGCAGTAGTCAGTGTTTTATGTCCGCTGCCAATACAAAATAAATCACTTGATTAATGCAACATAATCACGACGTCTCCCGGCCATTATGCCCCGCAGAAAGCTGCTACCAGCCAGGCTTAAGCTAATATAGTTTAGCCTAAAGAAACAAGAGGTCCGTCTGGCCCAACTAACGTGACTGTTAGGAGCCGCGACGCTGGAAACGTAAAACACAAATCTACTACAGAAGTCTGTGTCTGATCTAACGTCATTTACACAGATTCAATTGTTCTTGGATACACAGTTTGTTGCTAGTGCGCGTGACATGCAGGTCTGATCAATTTAACAAACTAACGAGCTGGCCCCGCTAGTTGTCCACAAACTGAAAATTAGAGGAAGCAACATGCAGTCACTGTCATTCATGTTAGCCTGGATTGATTATTATATGAATACAATGGTGTCATGCTAGTCAACCAGCGTATTTCTACCTAATTTCCCTCTCCAAAACCACTACAGAAGAGTAAAGTTAGTCACAGCGCTTACTTGCTTTGGTGCTTGTAAAGCATTAAAGTTCAACAATGAATGGTTCACATTAGAAAAAAACCTTTTTCATGTTTTTCTTTTATGTAGATGCACTCCACTACAAAATCACTGCAGTAGTCAAGAACGATTTATTATTTCCAAATAGAGCTATTCATGTCATCTTTTAAAAATTACTTTTTCTTTTTACATATTATTTACCGCAGGGGAAAAAAATATCGCAATGTCAGATTTTTCCAATATTGTGCAGGCCGATCTCCCGGTATCTAACGGGCCAAATAGCAACACGAATTTCAGTGCCACATTTCCCGGCCACTTAAATGCCTGTGCTCAAGACAAAAACTTGTAAAGACACACAGTAGCCTGGCTGCACTTTGAGACAGTGTGACCACTTCCACTGCTAACCCTGTCAGAGAAGCAACACAGATGAGACTTAAAGGTGCATTCAGGTTCATTTGCACCTCGTAAGCTCATGGTGAATTTGAAGTTAGTGTAAAATACCCTTCTGCCATCTAGTGGTTCTTCTTTTTGTCATTTAACAGCAATTGACTTGTATAATAAGTTATTGTTATAGACATTTTTTGTCTTTTCTTAAGTATCGGTACTGGTACCGTTTAGACACCAGCAGTTTAAAAAAAAAAAAAAAAAAAAGTAGTATCTTTTTAGCACCACAATCTGAAAAAACACAGACAATACCCAACCTTATTGCTTGTCCACCTTATAGGTCAGTCCACCTGAAGTGAGCCTGAGCCGAAGTTGTTACTACAAAGTTGTAACTTTGGGCTTAACATCCTTCACCTTAACCAGCAAGTGGCAAACCAGACAGGATCTTGGCTTTGGTCTTGAGAAGTTGTTGCATTTATTAACCGACAAGTAGCCTAAACTTGTACTCCTGAAGCAAAACCTGACCTGCAGAAGTTACTGGCAGCTGCTGCTGCTCCTCTGGTTGCTGAAGAGTACTTGTACTAGGGTAGGACCTTTTCCTCCTCTCGTCTGTCCTAATCATCCTTTCCCTGGTTTTCCTTCTTCTCATCCTATTCCTGGTCACAGTATTTTCTCCACTGCTCTCTGAACGGTTCCCTACTCTGTCTTCTGAAATTAAGAGGGGTTCATCTTGTTTAGGGTTGGATCATGCAGGTGTTTTCCAGTCCTCCATTTTTCTCTTACCTGCCAAGGCCTTGCATGTCTCAGGGGTATTAGATATGTCCAGCAGAGAACCCACAGACAGGGAATGCTCTGCTGACGGCCTTTTGCGTGGCGGAGGGAAAGGGGAGATCTCCGTCTCCTTGGTAAGCTGAGCAAGCGTGTCCCTGAGACGGCGACGCTTACGGTTACTGTTGGGAGTGGTGAGGGACAGGAGGGACACTGCCTTCTTCATGGCGGGGCTGTCGCTCTGAAGTTAAGTGGGACAAAGAGAAAAATTTATAGGGACAAGATGAATACAAGGAGTAAAAAAAAAAAAATAGCAACATGAAGACAAGCTGCATGTTTTACAAATCATGATGAACTGTTGGACCTGTTTTTACGAACAAAGTAGGCACATGTCATGCTTTAAGGGTGGTAACTTGATAAAAATGTAATATAAAATACAAAATGTTAGTGAGATTCTGCACTATTTTTTGCCGCATTAAACTGCAGACTTTACCTTATTTGAACATTTATCTTATTTGAACATTTATCTTATTTGAACATTTACTTTTTTTAACTTGATAAAAATTCCCAATTAATCTCCTTAGAAGCTGAGTTGGGTGAGACTGACTGTGGTATTATATTGTGGACTGGCCGGGTGCAAGGAGGTGAGAAAGTAGTTAGGGTGTGAATTTCTCTCTGTTTTTGGCAGCTGCAGCTGTGATCCTGCTTGACGCCCTGCACTGCTATTATTATTGTTTCTAGTCATAGTTTGATTATCTTTGTTACTATAAGTCCCACAGCGCATCATGATAACTACGATAATTGTTATGACTCATATCATGTACATCTGTATCAGTCTCTGTGTCCCAACCAGCAGCAGAAGATGGCTTCCCACCTAGAGCCTGGGTCTGTCCAAGAATTTTGCCTAAAAGGAAGGTTTTCCTTGCCACTGTCTCCCTAAATGCTTGCTTTGGTCTTTGTAAATCATAGTGTGGTCTAGACATACTCTATCTGTAAAGTCAATTGTAACTGTCAATTCTGAACCAATTTCAAAGATTTTTGGTCACATCTGTCTATTAGACATAAATGAATGGAGAAATGTTGAAAAACACACACACATTAACATTATTCAAAATGCACTCACCTTCTCATAGAGGTACATG